>SSNP01000080.1:1759270-1834187 GCA_006937955.1 Pachypanchax playfairii
CCATCCCCCCTTTTATTTAGAGAAACATTGTCATCACTCAGAGCTGCAGACTCAGAGCCTTCTGAGCCCCACCCAAGCCCTCCACCACTGAGCAGCAGGCCTCCTGCACGTACACACTCTGCCAAAACACAGGGACAGAGAGGAGGCAGAGAGGAGGCAGTGTGGGGCAGGCGAAACTGCCATCGAGCAACAAACAACATGATGATAGAGGAGAGAGCGCAACGGCAGGATTAGCAGCACCACTGACACTCCACTCAGAGTTTACAAGCCGCAGCATGTCTGTGGAGCCGAGGGTGGGAGGCAATCATCATATATAACTCTGTCTTCTATCGACCTGCTAAAGCTGGAGCCCTGGGAGGGGGGGGGGGGGGGGGGGGGGGGGGGGGGGGGGGGGTTGCAGAGGCCATGAGGAACAGCAACAGAACAGCACACATGGATCAGAGCAGAGGAAATACAAAAGAGCTCTCTCACCCCTAACCATTACATAACTGGTACAGACACACAAACACACACACACACGCCAGTACACCCACTGACTTTTACACTCATACAAAAAAAACTGGGTCAGCTGTTTCCAGCGTCAGTACAGGCCAAATTTTGAGAGGTCACACCCACATATCACTCTTTTCTCTCCAGTTTTATTCTTATGTAACCAAACTCTGTTATATATCTGCAGAAATGCTCATCAGAAAGATATATGCCAGGTTTGAGATCCTGCAATCAGCCTGAGTGTGCAGCTGGACTGGTATCGAGACGTAGCGGGACCAGAACCCGTGCCAACAGCAGGGGCATGTCATCTTTATTCAGGGCATTACATTTCATCACGATGGAGCCAAGTTTCTCTGATTCATCGTGGCAGGAGGCACCGGACATGTAAGATGACTAGATCTTTTCGATGAGCACAAAAATATTTAGCAGTCTTTACGTTTTAGTTTTTTAACGGGTTTCTAAGAACAGCATTATTTGTTTAGTAAACTGCATCACTGAAACAAAGATGGTACAAAGGGAAAATGAAAAAGACATGAACAGAAAAAACAAAAAACCCCACAGACACTAAACTTTCATTTTATGATTTCTTCAGAATTGTTTTGACAATGAATAAGAAGTGAGAACCCAAACTTTCATGTCTAACCACACTGCTGTCTCTGTAGTTTCAGTCTTGGTCCTATAAGACCATCGTTTAAAACATGTGTGCCAACCAACAATCAAACACACCCCCTTCATGTTCCTGACAGCATCAAACAGACGAGAGCAGAGAGGTGGAGTGCAACATGGCAGTCAAGGAAAAAGGGAGAACACAGTGAAAGTAACAAAGGAGGAATGGAGGAGACGGACCAGAATCCCAGGGCCCCCTGTAGTGTTTGGTAAACACTGAGCCTGTCTGTAACCATGGAGACAAACCCTGAGAGTGATGAGATGGAGAGGACCAGGGCGAGGTGGGGGCAGGCAGCACTGAAAAACAAGGTCAGAGCGCTTTCCCTTCACTCCTTCCGTTCAGCCACTTGGCATCAACAAAGGGATGTTATGTAACAGCTATTTATACTTGCGCTCCCTTTTCCCCTCTCACCCTCCCTCTCACGTCAGGCGGCACCACATGCAAACCAAATGCAACTGCTGCTCAGATCTCCTTCCTTCCCTCTTCTTCATCCTCTGCTTCTTTCTCAACAAATCTGCCACGTCGCTCTGAATTCTTCTTCACTTGATTAAAGTCGGTAAAGAATTCTTAATGTTTTTTCTTATTATTTGTTGATTCACAACCTCCAGTTAAACACACTTGCAAGCCAAGGTGTTTGCAGGGAAATACAGCAATGTGCAAAGTGGTTTGATAGCAGATGGTTGACAAGTAAAATGTCACAAGTCACCATGTCAGAACACAACTCAGCGTGTCGTGTGAGCTTCGTCATAACTGCTGTAGGAAAACTGATGAGACAGAGAAACAGAAAAAACAAGGACATCAGCAAACATTTTCACTGAAGACATCACTAATTGCTGAAACAATGACTTTGTTGAATCACCTCTTCAGGAAAACTCTTCTCTAACTGATATCAGCTCAAAACGCCAAATTCTCCTTTTACCTTTACATTTGATGTTGCTTCACCAGGTCTCAGAGGGTGAGATATTATATTTCTAAAATCAGCTAGGCTTTCTCTGGAAAGAATGTGGAAAGAATGTTCACTAGATTTTGCACATGTTGCAAGTTGCACATTATAAAATCCCAGATGTTAGCTTTGAATTGTATGTTAATTACATGCTGGATGGTTCTACTTGTCCATCTTTGGTGTGAAACCCCCCAAATCTCTAGTTTTCATACTAAAAACAACTCATCTCAGTGCTAATGATGCTAAATCTTCTGAACAAATGTAAAGTACTACAACTCGTTAAGTAATTATCTGTCTTTGCTGCCGCATAAAGTAAATGTGTGTTTAAAAAACAGGTTGAACATGCTGTTAGGTTACATAGTGTAGTTATTTCTGTGCACCATGTAAGCCAAGAGTAAATAGTTAACTGTGTTACATGAGAAAGAGATATGTGACACCCAACAGGTGTTCTCAGGGTTGCCACATGTCTCTTCAACAGAATCGTCCCGTCCTCCACAGTGAAACTATGTCCTAAATTCCGATAAATACAGGAAGGAGTTTGTTACGTATTGCTGATCTGCAGCATCATTCTGTCGTTATTTTGTATGAAAATACACATTGTTGGATTGATTTGATTGATGCTATTGGGCAATGCATTCATTGTCTGAGCCAATCAGAGGTAGAGGATGGAGGGTTGCTCAGAGCACTTCCTGTGTCCAACGTAAGAAATGTAAGCACTTACAGGCCAACATGCATGAGAGGGAGGATTCAAATGAGTTTAACACTAACTGTTACACGGTGGCCCGGCGCTGCATAATCTGATTGATCATGTTATATTTTACATGTAGATGCTCATTTAATCAATGTTTACCATCATCTGTAGTATTATGAAGATATCTTAGAATAGGACGTGTTTACATAAGTTTAAAGTTGAATATATGGACATCTATTTGTTATTTCAATTAAAATATATAGTGTCCACCATGTCAATAAAATGAACAACCAAGATGCTTCTTATAATAAACTAGTTGAAACATTGAATCTTCAAATACTATTTTACAAACAGGAGTTCAATATGACTGAATACGTGACATAAAAATAATGACTAACGAAATAAAACTATAACTGAAACTTGAACTTTAAATATACTGAAAAATGTTTATAAAATGCATGAAACAGCAAACACTTATAAATATTTTAGTAGAGACCCATGTTCATATCATCATTTATAATGAGCTTGTGCAATATTTATGAATTAGATCTTGTCGTCAAACCCTGCAGTTCATCTTGAAGTCTAATTTAATTTTAGCATTTCTCTTTAAATTTTCATCAGCTCAGCTGTTGGAGCTTAAATTCAGTTTCTTCCCGTTTACTTTTAAGTCATTTAGTGGTAAAATACTTCAAACATGGAATATTATACTTATATTATTCTCCAAGACCATAAATGATCTAAATGATAAATGGTTTGTCACCACTGGAGCATCACTTGGCATGTGGTGATCGTGGCCTCTAGCAGCGAAGCCTGGCTGTAGTCGGCGTCCTTTATTTTTCTGCACAACTCAAGGTGTTCAGCCTGGCATGTCAAATAAAGATAGTGAAGAAAAACAAACTGTGTGGTGAACTCTGGCTTCAGTCACTCAGACTGATGATATTTTAGGGAAAGTGCTGGTAATTAGAAGACTCATATTTACAGAGTTTGTACATTTCCATGTTTCTCAAGAGAAATAACCTTTTTTTATTATTTTTTTAAGAACAAACAGAAGAAGGTAAGGTCCAGAAGAGTTCTGTTTTTTCCTCTGTCCCCTCTGTGTTTCCTCGACACCCCCGCTGCCCCAGTTCCGGAGGCCCAGCATGACCCAGTTTGGGCGACAGAAAAAGTGTAAAGGGAGCGAGGCTGGAATGTTTTGAAGGCTGAGACATTCCTCATTGTTCATTCACAGAAGCTTATGTAACACGGACGGATCACGTGACGCAGCTCTGCAGCAGTCGTGGGAAGCCGGAGCATTATCTCTGCCTCAATGGCTTTCTCGCTCTAATCGGATTATGCAAGCCCCTTGCTTACACAACAACACGTAGACAGACGGACAAAACAGGATGGACTAACTCAGTGATCAAACTGATGAAGCAATGAAGTTCTGCAGAGACAAGAGGATCAGGTTGAACCAAGAAGGGAGGAACATCTTGTAAGTGGTCTCACGTCTTCTTTTACAATAAACTACAAACCTGAAATATCATTATCAGCTGACCTAGTTTTTCCAGTCTTATGGTATAGAGAGAGATGTGAGGGAAATACGATCTCATATGGCCCAGTGACCTACACAATACTCCTTCTACACTTTATTGTGATATTGTCTGTATTCAAGCAGCTGCTTGTACACCCTGTTAGGAAAAGACGGGTCTTCAATATTACAACATTATTCATCCAGCTGACACAAAACTTCTTTCCACTAGAGATATCTGTGATTAACCGACCTGGATGGTTGTGTTTCCTCCTTCCAGCAATGCAATGGCCAGCAGGATGCTTTCCTCAAAGACACGGTCACTGGTGGTGTTCATGATTAGGTCGATAACCAGATCAGAAGCTCCTTCTTTGTCGAGATGACACTGCACCTCTGTAAGGGTCATCTGCCCTCGACTCAGACCACCTGGACCCCCTAAAGCTGCATGGATGAGACAAGATAACAGGACTACAGTATACTCTGCATAAACACTGAATCTTCAATATGAAACAGTCATTTAGTAATAAAGAGATAAATAACATGAATAACGTGAAAAAACGATCCAACAGGTTTATTTGTATGCATGAAGATAAAAACAACACTGTTTTATAACTCAGTCTATTTATTTGAACTAGTTCCTGTCTTGTGTAATCTTACTGTCATTAAAGTCATTACACTCAGATTTCCCAACACACTCTTTGGTCTCAGCATCAGCTTACAGGTGGAATTCCTAAAATGGGTTTCTGCAACAGGTGCAAAGGTAGTTTTCACAAGAACCTGCAGCCTGTCAAACAATAACAATGAAAAGTTGGTAATTGCTACTCTAGCTGGCTTCAAATTAGGGTCTACGTGTAGCTGCAGGTGTCGAGATACAGGTGATGACAGCACATGGGATCTGGCCTGATTTGGTGTGCAGATGGTAAACTGGGATCCAGGGTTTGTTCTCTCAGTCAAACAGCTGCTCGTTCCAACACGTTGACTTATATTAAACCAATAATTTGGATATATTATGATGTCGCACCCGTTTTTCAGTGTTGCTGGCGCTCCTGTCGTGCCAGACAGACCATTTCTAACAATAACACATATCTGCAACATGTTCTTGCTGGAAGTTAAATGTGTCCTCACAGACCTACAAGAGGATAACAAGTTATTCCAAGAAGCATGTTTTTTAAAATAAATATTCAACCAATAACTTCAATATAAGGGAAAACCTAAGCGAGGTGAGTTGCTTCAGTATTTTGACTGCAGATAGTAACACAGTGACCATGTTATCTTATAAAGATAAGAACGTAGTGCTCAAAGGGCAGCTCTGGAGTCAATAACCAGCTCAGGGACAAACATCTACACCCACATTCTTGTGTTACATTTCTACAAACCAAAAGCAAAAGGATCATCAAGACTCTGCCGACTGATACCATCCTGATTAGTTCAGGAAGCTTAACGTCCTTCCTGCTTGTTGGGAGCTGTTGGTTAACAGGTGCAAACTGAACACCTGCTGAAGACGAACATTTACAATAAACTTCAGTGTTTAATGTTGGAAACAAGCAACAGCCGCAGGGTCTCACCTGATTGGTTCTTTCCTGATCCTGCTGGACTAACAGGGCCATTGCCAAAAGACGTCAGGCTGTCCCTCCGCCCACCACTCCGACTGAAGTTGCCATAGTAACGGTTCACCAGAATCTGTCTCAGCGCCTCGCCCTAAAAGTGGAAAAGAAAGGGAAGGATGTAACGATGTGACGTCAGTGAAGGAAGGAGACAGAGCGAGGGAGAGGAAACATTGTGTAACATCAGCCTTTTATTCTGGATTTAATTATTTAAACAGAATCTGAAAAAAAAAAAAATCTGAAAATTACAGCCTGTCAGACACCATGTGCAAAGCTTGTAATTGATTTTCCTGGAGCAATGATATATCAGATTTTGATAGTAAATATTTAAAACTGTCTAAAACTCTAAACAGACGAGACTTTATGGTGTGGTGAAAAAGTTTACTCCATCCGCCACCCACACAAGTGTTGTTAGTTAAAACAACTCACATCCTTTATAGTGACTATGTGAGGTCCTGATTTTTACTCAGGCAGACCTGGGGGGCAGCCCTCCTACACTCTGACTCATTCAGTCAGTGGCACGACTTTGTCGTTGTTATGGCAACAGCAGCCCGTAGCTACCTGACAGACCTCCCATGGGATAAAGTCAAAGAAATGAAAGAGAAGTGATTTTGTGCAAATTACAGTCAGATGTGGGTGGTCCTTGAAAGACGGCAGAGAAATTACATAAAGTCCACTGCTGTAGTTATCCTCCAGGGGTTATGATTACTTTATGTAGGTGGTGTAAAGTTCTCGTCTTTTATTGGCAGTGGAATAATCAACAGTGCACATTGTGCATGGCTGTTATTACAGGAGAATGATTTCATCTGAGTTCTTTCAGCATAAATCAAACACTTACTGACTCTGAGGATGCAGCTTAAACTGGTAAAACCAAAGTGCAGGAAAACAGGTAAAAGGATGTTGGTACTTCTCACCTTCTGATTTCAGAAAATATTCCTTAGAATAAACTCGTCACTAAAATGATGGAGATGAATAAAAGAAGCACTGATTTACATGTTACCAGTCGCTGAATAAACATTTTTCTTTTCATTTGTCATTTTACAAAAGTCAAATCTATTCAGTATTTAATTGGGCTGCTCTGTAAAGTGACTGAGTTCCCCGAAACACCATTACAGAGCAAATAACAGAAGGAAATTGTTTTTTCATTATTTTTTTCAGTAAAACAACATGTAACTGATTAGTTAAGTGGTATTAAAGGAGTGTGTACAGAAGCAAAAAATAAAAAAGGTAATTTTTCACACAAAATGCATCATAACTGTATACAGCACTGCCAAACAGTATTTGCCTCCTTAATGATTTGAACCTGAGTAAATACAAAATGCAGTGTTGATTTGATTGTCTGACTGGAAAAAGATATTTCAAATCAAACCAACTCGGTGTGAATTACTTTCTATTGAGAAAAGGATGAGAAACAAGTTGCTTGACTTCTATCAGGCTGGAAAAGGACACAAATTAATTTACAAAGCTTTGGGACTTTGATGAACTACAGTAAGACACAAACAAGTGACCAGGTGACCCAAATTACTCCAGGAGAACATCAACGACTCATCCAGGAGGTCACAACAGAACATCTAAAGCTCTGCAGGCCTCATTTATCTCAGTTCATGATTCAGAAACAGAAACTGGATAAAAATGGTGTCTGTGAGACAAAAAAAGGACTAAAAACAACACAAAGACTCGTCTCATATTCCCCAAAAAACATCTTGAAGTTCTCAGAGACCTTTAGAGAAATATACTGTGGACTGATGAGAATAAAGTGGAAGGTGTGTGTTCAGTTACATCTAGAGTAAAACTAATTGCATCTCAGTAAGAACATCAGACTGACAGTCAAACACGGTGGTGGTAGTGTGATGGTCTGGGGCTTCAGGACTAGGAAGACTTGCTGTTGAATTCTGCTCTCTACCAGAAAATCCTGAAGAGGAATCAGCCATCAGCTTGTGCTCACGAGTACTTTGGTTATCTAAGAGGACAAAAATGATACAAAGCACAACAAGTCCACCTACGACCAAGTCTGATTCCAGATCTGATTGAGATGTTGTGACAGGATCTTAAACAAGCTGTTAAAACTGAAAAACCTTCCAGTGTTGCAGAAATAAAACAAATCAGTTAAAACTCCAGCACACGATGCTCCTCAGCAGTTACCACAAACTCTGAATGCAGTTGCTGTTGACAAGAGTGAAACAAACAGTTATTATCTAAAGGGGGGCAGTAACTTTTTCACAGGATCAGATTGGTTCAGATAGTTTTTTCACTTAATGAATTAAATCCTAATTTAAAAGTGCATTTTGTATTTACTCAGTTTATCTTTTCATATTAAAATGTCTGTGATGATCTCAAAACATTTAAGAGTGATAGAAAAGCAAAAACAAAAGGAAGCTGTAAGGGAGCAAATACTTTTTCAAAGCACTGCAAACAGAATGTGAGACTTGAAACCTCTGAAGAGTTGTTAGTCAAGCTGTCGTGCTGTTGTGAACACCTACCCTTCTCTGGTCCAGCATCAGTCTCTCAGGCAGGTTCTGTTCCAGCTTCTGGATGCAGTGAGTAGTTAGAGCATTGTGACACAAATAAAGTGTTAGTATTCATTCAGAACAGAGAGAGCAGCTGTTAGGTTAACCACAACATGCTCCATCAGCCGTTACCACAGAAGATACAGAGGCCTGCTCAGTAGAAAGTGCCATGCTTTCAGTGTGAGGCCAGAAACCAGGGAAACAACTGAAGAGGGTTCAGGTCTGAGGGAGTACTTACTACAGGGTCTGAGGGAGTACTTACTACACAGGGTCTGAGGGAGTACTACAGGGTCTGAGGGAGTACTTACTACAGGGTCCTTCCTCTCTGTTTAATACAAACCATCAATATAAACCTCAAATGTAGGAAAGTTACAGTTTCTATCCTTCAAAATCAAACCTCAGCACTCCGTTAAGATCAATAAGATTTAGCTGTCCAGAAGTAAGTGGACGTCCACAGATGAAGTACAACAGAGTATCATCATCAATGAGCCTCTCCCAACTGTAATTAGGCAAAGAGTTTCAAACTCCCCAGACAGGTCACCAGTTCATCAATGGGTTAACAAGGAGGACCACCAGACTAACAAATGTTCCCCTCACACTTACTCCTGAAATCAAGATAGAATAATTCATGTTATCAAACGTACATGTTTTAGGAATACAGCCAGACAAACAAGCTTGAAGAAAACATTCTTATTCCAGGCAGAACGCTTCTCCAGGAATCCTCAGGTTGAAATCTAGAAAACATTCAGTCATGTAAAGTATTTTCTCCCCCAGGCAAACAACTGTTACGTGACAACAGGATCTGTCTTTCTCATGAACTAGTTTCTACCTTCCCAGAACATGAGCATGTTTGTTTTTCATACTTCTCCGTTAACGAGCCTTAATGCTACCAAAACTATCACTCCTAGTGGGTTTTTTGTTCTTGAAGATGTTTCTCTAGGAGCTTCATTCATTGCTTGGATGAGAAGAAAAATGAATCTGGTGAAGTTTGTTAAATCATTTTTACTGTTGAAATTGTTCTATAGATTATTTATTTCCTTGGCTGTAAAATTTAGCACATCTGTTTGATTGAACTAGCTTATTCAATCAAATTAATGACACAGGGATTTCTTTAAAATGTTATCAATTATAAGTTACAAAAAAGTAACTGATCCATTTCAGAACTTTTTAATTTGACTCCAAACAGTGAGTGTTTATGTTAAAACTAAACATAATAAAATATTATTAACAAAAATTACTCTAATTAGTTCAGAAAATTACATAAATTAGGCGGAAACTGAACCTCCACAGAAACTTCTTCAAGTCAGCAATGAGAAGTTAGTGAGGCGTTGTAAATTTGAGCCCCGTTCTGATCAACAGCATCAAAGAAGTTCTGTTTATCGTGTTCTGACTCAACGACTCAGTTCAGGTATAATATCAGCAGCCGAATGCTGTTTGAGGTTAATAAGGGAAAATAAAACCAGTGAAACGGCGCCGCTCAGCAAATTATTACGTAAAAGGATGCCGTGAACATGGTGGGGGGGGGTTGGAGAGGAAAAGGTGACAGGGTTAGAGTTATATAATCACTCCAAAAGAAACCAGGCCACTAAACCGACGACACAGAGCAGCTTACAGTGTCCATCTGTCACCAAAAACACAAGAAAACTAAAAACTGAAAGGAGATAAAATATCATAGTAAGCTCTTGTATTGCACATTTTTAAAGTCCCAAAGCGATTCACACTAAGATTTATCATTCACACACACGCTCACACGTTTGATGGTGAGAAACTTCACATATATTGTAGCTACAGCCGCTCTGAGACACACTGACAGGTGAAGCTGCCAGGCGCCACAACCAAACAGGTAGAGGTGGGTGAAGTGTTTTGCACATTGCAAAGCGGTCTTTCTGGACAGACTGGGGATTTGAACCAGTGACTCTTAGGCTACCAGATGACCTGCTCTAACTCCTGAACAACTGCTGGCCCTAATCCATGTTTTTTTTTTTTTAAATCCATCAATAAATGTACAAGATCTGAACTTTTATTTAGATGAATTACTCAGTCAGCAGCAGACTGGTGGGAAGTTAAAGTAAAGCTCTACTAGAGCTGAAATAATAAAAGTATAAAATATTTTCTATAATGACATTTTGATGAATGGTGAAGAGTTTTATCAAACGAGCTACTGAAAGATCTTCCAGGTGTTCAGGGTCAGAACACCTGGCTGTATTTGTGGACCAGCTCACTTTCAGTCGTTGTCAGATTTGGCTCAGGTTTGTACGTGTGGATTTGGGCCAATCGAACTGAATATCTGCCTATTTATCCACATTTGGACCGACGATGGCGCACATGCTGCGACCCGCATTTAGGAATCAGTTTCAGCACCCAGACTCAGGCTTTAACCTGGTCATGAAGACCTGGTCTTAGGTCCCGCTGGATTCAGTAAAATATCAAAACAAACTCTTTTAGCTTTCTGAGCAGAATGTGCAGCTAATTTTAAGATCAGATTGGTCACATGTAAATGGTTCTTGTTTTTAGAAACTTTTCTCATCAAAGCTTTGCTATTATTCCAACGAGATACTCAAAAACACTTGGCATTGTTCCTTTTCAAAGCAAATTCTTGCAAAAACAAACTAAAATTCAATCCAACATCAGCTTGAAGCTTCCTGGATATTTTCCCCATCATTTGTACAACTACCATCAGGCCTGCAGACTCACTGCAACTGAAATGACAGTCACACACAACCCACCATCTCAAAGTTTCATTAACCTTTAACTCCAAATGATTTCTTCTCTAAGGGTTTTACCAAGACAGAGTTTTCACACATTGGTTACAGTGTAATTCATCCATATTAAAAGTGAGACCTTTCACGTCCAGTGACACTCGTTTTCAGAACAGTTACAAACGCCGTGCGTGGGAGGAGGTGCTTAAACAGAAACAGACAAGTGAGAAAGAGAAAGTGAGACGATGTAAATGAATAAAAGGGAAAACACAGCACACGCTTGTGTAGCTGCAGTAAAAAACGTAAAATGCAAATGATGGCATTTTACTTCACTGGTATTTAAAAAACAATGCTGCTGTATACTTCACAGTGACTGAACAGTTTGACACTTTTTAAAATAGTTCACGCACTACTAGAACTACTCAATGACTTAAAGTCTCACATATATACTATAGAATAAACGAGGTTAGAAGTAAACCATCTGCAAATAAACAATGGCATTCCAGAATTGATAAACGTGTTGCCGACGTTGAAAGGAGCTGATGAGAAAATTGTGCCTAAATTTCCGATTTCACAGAAATGTAATGCTCATGGCTTGTTATCTAACAGAATGAATGAAACAAAGTGATGAATAATATTCAAACTGTTGGTAATTACGGTATTCTGGAATGAAAAAATGTACAATGTAATTTAATATCATCACTATAAGATGAAATAATGATGAAATATCAGAGTCTGGGTATGAAAAAGCTTCTGCTTTGTCCAAAGTGGCAACTATCAGGTACAAGTTTGTGGTTTGAAGTAGCAGCTCGGCTTATCCAGCAGTCATGTGAAAACTGTTGTTAGCATGTTTACTAAACTGTTCTTGCTTTTATACCTGCACTAGCTGGGATCTGCACTTTAACCTCCACAAAGAAAACTATCTGCTCTCAGTTTAACCGCTGTCAGCCTTCAGTAAAGCAGCTTTGTGCATTTTAGTGTTCAGACATTAAACTCACACCCAACAATCCAAATGAGTGATCTGGGCCAGAGTTCAGCAGCCAAGCAGTGCAGACACACAGGAGGATGAGTGTCTTTCACAACTCTGTGGACACTGCCTCACTGTGACCACATCAAACCACAGAACAACATGCTGATCAGAGTAGATGTGTGCAGCTAATCACCCCCAGCCTCACCACAGGCACCGCAGAGTAACCCCTCACAGCTGCCACATCCGCCCCAGCTACACTGTATTTTACTAAACTGGAATCCCCCGAGGGCAAACCCCTGATCAGTCTCATACCGCTCAGATCAACGCCAGAGGAAGTCCAAATGTGCACGCGCACACGCAGACCCTGATTCTGCTTTGTTTCTTCTGAAAGCGCGTAAATAAACACATTTCTGGGTGTTTGCAGCACATGTTTAAACCGGCGGGGAATGAGATGAAAACTGGGGGTTGCCACACTTGGTACTTTTGTGCAGGCAAAATTAAAAGATGGCACTTTCTCACTTTCGTCATAGCTGACATACTTATAAGTCAAAACTGTATAGTGAGATTTTGTCTTAACCAGAGCAGGTGCATCGAGTTCATAAGAGAAGAGACGTTTATTTAAAGTCAGTTTGCTGTCAAGCTTTAGAGAAAAGGCGGGGACATGTCTCTCTGTTAACAAAAGGGTGATCGGGGGGGGGGGGGGGGGGGGGGGGGTAGTTGCATAATAGCTTTGATGAAACCACACAGGCATGAAGCAGGTGAGGAGGCCGTCCTGAGAGTAAGAAGCCCCGTGCTGCGCTTCCTGAACTCCTCTGGCTTTTACATAACAATCAAAGAGAAACTAATATTGCTGATTTTCACCCTCTTGACATTCACCAATGAAGTGAAACACAGACATGACAGAGATCAAAAGAACCGCTACCTCGAATTGATTGGAAAACAGGCTTTAAGGACAGTGTGGAACGTAAACTGCAGGATCCCGCATGTAGTTACCCTTTTCCTTTTCAGTCACATACAGCAACCCTGTTTTACTTTCCTCAGAAATCATCAGAGGAGAAAAAAAAACGAACGTGTTTTCATTTTACGCCCACAGAGACTTCACAGCCGACTACTTTGGGTTTACACAAAGTGGGTGTTGCAGCATCCGCGTGAGACAGGGTGTGAGTGGAAACCAGGAGCACTTCAAATAATTCAGAATTTTGTCACCAGCGTTTAATGGGGGCCAAAAGGGCAAAAGAGATTAGCACACAATTACCTCTCGACAACACATGTTCCTTAAGACAAACAGATGTAACACACAACCCTGTTCTAAAAAACGTTTACACACACAGGTGTACACGCACACACACAAACAACAAGTGGGTAAACAGCTCCTCCACACTTTTATTGGCAATTACTGTTGAAGGTCGCACATCAGCAGCAGGGCTGAGTTCCAGGAAAAAAGCTTGGTACTTATGTAACCCCGGCTCAGAGCTGGCAAGGACCCAGGAATCGTGCAGCTCACAGTGAAGGGAAACTAGGACACAGCTTCAATGACTGCCACTGCCCCTCACGTTCACCAACACTTCCACACAGACACCGACATGCACACAGCCACAGCGCCTCCTACTGGTGCATGAAGGAGACACAAGGGGAAACACAACACACCTGTAGGAGCAGCAAAGGAAAGGTGTTCACTAACATCTGGACACGTATTTTCTTTTCTCCTATAACTTTTGACGATACTGTATCTAGTTCTAGCATTCTGCACCAGAACCGATACGATACACCACAGAACGCTCAGACGTGCTTGTTAAAATGAATTATACATATTTCTGGTGTGTTTCATTTGTGATGGGAGTCATGTGCTTCTTACATTCTGCACTCCCACATTTCTTATCAGTAAAGCAGTTAATTCCAGCTGAGCAGATCCAGGAACATGTTCCCTTTTAATGAAACATTTGAGTTAATGATGATGCCTCACATGTTTGGAGTGTCTGTTTTACGTGCCTTATAAAACAAATATTACATAAAATGCAAGAAACGGATGACTAATCTTATATTAATGTAATTGGAAGCTTGATGTTCTGGATTCTGATGATTTATGTCATCATGAAAGACTGAACTAGTTGGTCTTTATAAAAAAGAAATGCTAACTTACATAATAGTGACTTTGTTGTTATTTAATATCCTCTGATGAGCCTCGGAGAGGAAACCTTCATTAATATGTTAACAATGAAACTGCTGCTTGATAGGATTCGGTTTGAAAACAAGTGTGTAGAATTCCAGAGTAAGTTTAGTCATGGTACAGTCTTCAGTTACGTTAAAATTCATGTGCCAAAAACAATCAACATTCAGTCGGTCAGCTGGTTGTCACGGTAAACCACTTCACACTATCTGTGCTGTGAAAAAAGTATTTGCTTTTATCACAATTAAATGTATCAGATCCTCAAAAAATATTAATATCAGACAGAAACAATCTGAGTAAATGTAAAATGAAGTCTGCAGAGGATCATTTTATTTATTAAAGAATAAAATCTATCAATCTGGAACAAGTTACAAATCCATTTCTGAGGGTTTGGGGGATCATTATGATGGTTTTAGGTAAATGTGAGTGTTTGTTTTGGTTAGCAGGAGTTTTACAACTTGGAATTTCTGTTTCTTATTGTTGAATCATGAACTCTGAGACAAATGAGGCCTGCAGCGCTTTAGATGTTCTGTTGTGACCTCCTGGATGAGTCAATGATGCGCTACTGGAGTAAACTGGGTCACATGGTTACTCCTAGGGAGGATCACCTCTGTATAATGTTTCCTTTGTTTGTGTCTCACTAAAGTCCCAAAACTTTACAAATGGATTTGTGACCCTTTCCAGTCTGTTAATGACTTTGTTTCTCACCTGTTCTTCAATAGGAGGCAAATACTTTCATCACGCAGTCACACTGGTTTGGATTTTTTCCGCTCAATAAATGAAATCATAATTTAAAATATTGCATTTTGTTTTAGATTACACCATATACCAATACCATTTACATACACAAACACAAATAAATCTGATACTTAATATCCCCAGTATGTTATCCATTATCAACATGAACTAACTGCAGACTAAACTAAAGCTCCAGTGAACGGCGGTTGTTACCGACAGTCAGAGGGACTTTTATCACGGTTGGAATCGACTGTCAGGATTAAAACAACATTCTAAGAAACAAGAACAACTTAACAGACGATCAGAGGGACGAGAACCAGGGAAATAAAACTTATCTGAGCTATTTTAAAGCATGAGGGGAATACTTCAAAAGTAAAAAAAAGTGTAATTTTCTATACCTGCAAATAGAATATATCTGATTAAAAATTATGACATCTGCACACATTTTCACACACAACCCCACTGAAAATGCACATTTTACATTTTATCTAGACTGAAATGAATCCACAAGTTTCAGAGCTGCTTTCATGTTATTTGCCTCTTACAAACATAAACGGATCCATTTTCAGACTCATTTATAAGAAATGTAATATAACGTGATATAAAATAGTCAATGTGTCCTAAAGACTTGTTCTGATAAGCATTTGGCAGAGAGTTGGACATGTAAATGTCTGGTGACAGACATGAATGCAGCTCTGGAACTTGGCCCAGTTAGCTAATGACACGCCTTCTAAAAAGAAAGAAAGAAACATGGAACCCAGTTCTTCTGAGCAGAATGCAGTCAGCCACATCAAACATCACCTCTTTATTCCCTCCCTTCTGTTAACACACTGTATTCTGCAGGCGTTTATAACAGAATCACTCTGCCCTGCTCTGCAACCATCTGTGCCCAGAGGCCCCACTGGTGACAACAACATTAACAGAATCACAACAGCTGCTACAACTAAAGTTGTTGCACATACGAAACAAGACAGAAGAAAAGAAGAGAGCACCTTAGGCATATCCATCTCATCATCAAAGGCCCTGAGCTGAAAGAGAACAGAAGGTTTAACGGGTTAGATAACAACGCCAGGAGGAGGAAGTTAACACTGAGGTCAGTGATACAGCATGACATGTTAGTCAGGAGAGTTCAGACTGCAGAAATACACCGAGCCCAGAAAACAGTGTTTATGAAGAATTATTACACAACATGAGCAGAACTAATGAGGTGGAGGTGACTGGAAACATTCCTGAGAAGCTTAATGATAAAATAAATTCCTTTGCTGTAACTGACCTGAATATAACGTAATGCATTAACATTATTTAGATTTATTTTGGCTGTTTTTGTGCAAAAAAAACGAAATAAATTTTTGTTCAACTTCCTTTTAAGGTCTAAAAGAAAACTTGAGGAATTAAATTCAATCAGTAAAAAGGCCAGAATAAGATAATTCCCCAGTAAAGAACCTGCTGTGAACTACAACATCTACTATAAAATAATAAAGATACATGTGTTTTAAAGTGTATTTATACACCAATCAGCCATCAGGTTGCCTCCACACCATACAGATGGGCCTGCTCCATGTGTGTCCTTCACCAGGAGGAGACGTGTCTTCAGGACACACCGTGGGGTAAAAGACAAGCCAGCATAGTGATTTTTAAGGCTGTGAGCAGCAGGGAAATCTTATTACTTTAAAACGTAGTACAACCACGTGTGGAAATGGAATTCCCAGACGCCAGCTGCATGTTCGAGCAGGAGTGACTGATAAATAGCAAAGCTGGTTCGAGGCTGGTCTGAAGAACAGTTTTAGGTTTTGGCCATCCTCCAAATTTCAGTGGAATTTGTGTGGTACCAGTTGAACAAACACTTCTGATCCAAGCGGTCCCACATGTAAAGCTAATTCAAATAGCTTGGTGCAGATCCCGACACACCAGAGGTAATTTAGAGATAAAAGAGGAACATAATTAATATTAGGGGAGTGGTTTTATTATTTTTTTGGCTGATGAGTGTTTGTTATACAATTTAAAGCACCTATACAAGTCTAATGTTTGATTATAAACAAATAGGGCAGTGTGACTCTCGTTGGCAGCTGCAGACGTACCTTCTCTCCATAACCTCTGTCCTTAGTCATCATCTCTCGAAGCGTTTGCAGAACTTTGATGCAAAGTCTTTCTTCATTTTCCTCCACCAGCTGCTTGGTATGTTTGATCAACCTGCATGCACACATTACCTATCAAGTGTCATTTGCCATTTACAGGATGAGTTTTAAACGACATCCTTCTCTACTTTACTCACTTGCATATAAACCCTCCACTCTCACACTTTTTGCGTGAGTCAGTGTTTTCAGGAAAAAGCAGCTCCGGCCGATGCAGCACGTCCACCAGGACTGACAGCTCGGCCTGGACCAGTGGGTACTGACGGTCCTCCAGCGCTACAACAATGTCCTACATCAAAAGGAAAACAAAACGAATGAAACATCCTTTGTGTATGTGGAAATGAACTAGTGTGAGTTAATGTAAAGACTCATGCATTGTACCTGCAGCCTCTCAATGATGTTCCGGTAGTCCCTCGACGCGGTCGCCACAGATTCCCTGCGGGTGGAGTTGCGAGCGGTGAGTCTCCAGCTCATGGCTGTTCTGTGCACAATGTTATTGGATTTCACAAACAGGTTGTTCACCTGGTTGTCCAGGTCCACAGGGATGGCTATCCCTCTGCTTTTAGCTGGTTAGTGCAGAAAAACATGCACATTAATCAGACTACTGATGTTGAATTTAAAGGAAAAAGGGTTGAAGTGAAAAGTTCTGATCTTACCAACATCAGAAAGCACTTTGATACAGTTCTCTACAACTCCTTTCTGAGTTGGAATCAACCAGTTGCAGTGATAGACCCTGAACATGGCCTGCAGAAGCTGCACAAAGACCGGCTGTCTGGTCTGAGAGGAAGAAACAAATAAACACTTCAGATTATTTTCCTCCCCTTCGAGGTAGAAATAGTTTCTCCTTCTCTGGATGTTCAACGTAATCTCTCAGTATTCACAGTTCATCAGGAGCAGAACATTCAGACACTGTAAATACAGTTTCTGACAAGATTTTAAAGAATATTTCTCAGTGAAATAAAACTCATTGCAATAAATACCTGAATTCTTTCCTCAGTAGTTTATCTCGCATCAGAAATATGAGTAATGAAGACAAAAGGAAATGCATTGAAAACAAAGAGGCTAAATAATCCACAAACATCCAGATATATCAGAGCAAACATGTCAGAATCAGAGTGAAGTCAAGTCATTACTGGACAACAAGAGAATCTTTATGAAAAAGCTTTAAAAGTATGTACACGTGTCTGAAAATGACTCGTTCTAGTTCCGTCTTTACAGATGACTTGTAAGAGCTGCAGGTGAGACACAGATTTTATCCAGTAAACATGCAGTAAGCAGCTGTAGCGTTTAACCGGACACTCAGCAGTTCAGACTGGCAGTTAGTGTTAATTACTAACTGTTATCACCACATCATGTTACTTCAACTGAACCATGTTGGTAACAATACAATATGCATATAGAAGTACTGAGTAATGTGACTGTGTGTGTATACAAGTCCTCCATCACACACTGATGTTTGCTGTTGGTTCATTTTCAGTGTTTAACCTAAAGCGTCTGATGACACCGTTTGGAAATGAATCACTTTTTATTTTAGATGTTTCTGTTAAAGACTTAAGTTTCCTTCCACAGATCCAAAATATGCATGTTTGCTTACATGGAACTCTAACATGGCCCTGTGTGTGAGTGTGTGTTAAAGGTTGTTCATCTCTAGGCAACATTGTGATGGACCTGCTCAGGTATAACCCCGCCTTTTACCCAATGACCAGTGGAGACAAGCTCCAACCCCATGTGACCCTGAGCAGGAACAAGCAGATAGAAACTAGACGGATGTGTGATTGTGTATAAGATTCAATGCAGCAGATTTTGGAAGAAAGTACTAATCCTGTTAAAGAGGCGGAGCTCTTAGAACAAACATTTCATATATGATACATTTGGTTTTCAAAGAGCTGCATCACTACATCACATACTAATGTAAGATGGTTACCTGCAGGCTTGTGCTCTGGTCAGAGAAAGGAGAGCTGAAGAAGGTCGTCACAATGCTCATAACAGTCTCTGTCACATACAACTCCAAAATGGTGTCTGCATGTTTACGGTCACTGGTGTTGTTGCACACCTAAACACAACAGCAGGAGCAGGAAGACACTGTTTTGTTGTTGTTTTGATATAGTTTTGATGTGGTAGATAAAGCAGATTATTTGTATCTTACTCTGCAGATGTCAACCAGGAAGTTGTCAAAGAGTTTCCACATGTGATTGGAGGTGTAGATCTCTTTCATTTCAACCTCAGTATCCACGTAGCAATGGTTAAGGAAGTTGATGTAGGCAATTTTCACCTGAAAGATTGAAATGAAGATTAACTTGAAGTCTTGGAGAAAAGAAAAGAAGGTTACAGCAACAGATTGGGGGTGAAGGATGTTAATGAAGCCTTCAAAATAATATTTATTAGAGGTTCCTCTTACCTCAGGGATGCAGTCTTCATGGGTCACGATCCTCACTATGTCATCCAGCGGTAGGAGGGAGTTGCATTTTATCTCAGTGTAAACGTTCTTCCCCTCAGTGCAGACAGCCAGAAGCTCCACCAGGTGAATGTGGTACTTCAGCGGACTGTTCTCATCCATTCGGTCCCGCTCCGATCGCATCATCTGGACCAGAGTCTGGAAGGACGCACGGTCATTGTAAAACACCAGAACATCTTCTCCTGCATTAACCAGCTGTAGAGGAGAAAACAAACATTCCATGAAGTCAAAGAAAGACTGTGACAGAACTGAGATAGATCTGGAAAAGGAGGGAGGCTGACCTCCGCCATGACGATGTCCTGACACTTTTTAATGAACTTGCTCTCAGCTTTGACAATCGTCTGCAGGAACTTGAGGTACTGAACGTTGCGGCCGTGCGTTTCGATGCAGTGGACAAAGTGCTGCACCACGCGCTCATTGATCTCACAGCACAACTGGTAGTTGTTCATGAAAATGTGCTGCATTGTGACGGCTTCTAAGATCTGAGAAATAAAAAGAGAAGCGTTGTTTGGGGTCCAAATCAGAGATGTTTGTAATCTCACAGCTGGTTTGAGATGGTGTGACTAACTGACCCCGGGATTGAGGAAAAGATTGACGTGTTTATGGAGCAGGGCTTGGTTCTGTGTATTTGCTGCACAGAAGTTCTGAAGAAACTGATGCGCTAGCTTCATTATATCTTGCATGCGTAAATCTTCTCCCTACAAAAGTCAAAACATATCTGAGTTAAGGGTTTGTCCATTTAAACAAACACAGAGAAAATGATTTCATCGAACCGATTTGCACCTTTTCATATGGGATCTGCAACAGCTCGAGAACCACAGAGTGAGCGCCCATGTTCCTGAGCAGCCGCTGCTGCTGCTTCCTGCTCTTCCTGCCCAGCAGACCTTCCTGGACACACAACCTGCTGAGACGCAGCAGGATCTACCAGGGAACCAGGAGGAGAGAAAAATAAAATATAACAAAATTAAATATGGAGATAAATTCTTTAATTAATATGTAACAGAATTCTTTTTATTCCCAGGAGGTAGCACTGTATTAACATTGTTACCTCCTTTACAACCCTGTAGTTATAACTGCTGGTGCTTTCTGCCTTTTTTGGCTTATCTGTGGCCTCCAAGTTCTCCTGTAGAATGCAACAAAGAGCCTAAGTAAACATGAACTTGCTGTGATGTGAGATGAGTTTGTATAACATGCGTCACCTTTTTATGTTCTGTCTCAGCGGGAAGCGTCTCTCCGGTGTCCATGCTCTCATCTGGGCCCTGCCTCTTGTAAACCCAGAGCTCAGATTTCTCTACGATAGAACGTAGCTGATCCAGGTCCGACTTTATCTGCTTGTAATTCTCCACATCGTAGCTGGTGACGAGCAGCTGCACCTGTTGATACACAAAGTTGATGCAATGTAGTTATATTCAGAGGAAAATGAGCAAAAGCCACAGAGATTCCACAGAAAGTGATTAGAAATATTTGTTTAGATAGAAATGCACAGAAATACTAAAATTTCCACTTAGTTTCTTGTACGTTTCCAACAATTAAATCTTGCAGTAGTTAATAAGCACAGAGCTTCCATTGTTTCAGTTTAGCTGTGTACAGCCGGTACCTGTTTAAACGCCTGTAGAACTTCCTGTCTCTGGCTGAAATGCCTGAAAAGCAGGTGCAGGGCTCTGGACACCAGAGGAGGATAGTCATGCATGGTTAGGTGGAGCAGGACCCTCAGAAAGGTTCGACCACCTTGATCGTCCAAGTCAAGCGGGGTGTTCTCCTCGCTGTACACACACAGAACACACATACTGTCACGGAACGCCCTTATATAAAGATTTATTCCTTAGCAGAGATCCATGTGTTTAAGTGTTTACAGCAGTTTGGCAAATGGATAAATATATATATGTTGAATTTAAACTGTTCTGAATTTTCATCTTTTAGTTTTACAGATGATTACAAGATGAATTCTGGAGTAGTTATCGTCTACATATATAGTTGTTTGTTTTTGTTTTTCTAAAATGACTTGAAACTTGAGTTTGTATAGACTGTATCATGTACAACTTTGTTCATTAAAAACATATTGGTAGTATTGATTAATAGTTTTCACCTTCCACCAAAGATCCCTTCTGCCTGTTCCTCAATATGTTCAAAATCCAAAGCTCCTGCAAGCGTAAAAAGTTGATGTCAGCAACCAAAGATCCATTCCTGTGTTCCTACCTCAGCATCATTCATCTCACCTGGCATATTGTTTGAACTTTCTACTGCTCCAGGTATCGATATCTCATTCTGGGAATTACTTTCATCAAACTCTCTCTTGAAGATGGACAGCAGACAGGAGATCCTGTAGTCCAGACGGACATTCAGGATGAACTGCAGGGCAGAGAGAAAAATAATTAACCTGCAGCATTTATTCAACATACTTGTTTGATATCTGTATAAAATGATCTTTACCTGTAGGATCTCGATAATCTTGAGCTTCGTGTCCATGACCAGGATGTCCTCTTTCTCAGGTTCAATCTGTGCATTTACTTCGACGCCATCTGAGCGGCTCCTCGAAGGTGTAGGAAGGAAACCGCCTCCTCTCAGGACCACTTGGGACATTAGCTCTCCAACGCCATGAATGGACCTCATCACATTACTGCCTGAAAACACACAGATACACACAGATCAGCTTCATATCAGATTCCTGCCTTCCTCTGATGCACAAGCAGCATTTTTACCTCTGCTCTCATCTCCTTTGTCCAGCTTGCTGAAAGGGAAAATGGTGTTCACATGAACACAGTCCAGAATAGCCAGCAGGATCTTGGTGAGTCTGAGCAGATCACTGAAGTTGTAGAAGCCAAAATATATCAGGTTCCGGGCCAGATTCACCACCTAAAGAAGGTAAATATTTAGCATTTAGCAAGTTCACACATTCTGTGTTGAGGATGTGATTTTGCCAAACTGACCTCAAAGGTGAGCTTGTTCTTTTCTTTGTTTGCAAAAGGGAAGTTCTGACAGACCACATCTCTGAGGTAGTTTTCAACAAAATCCATTGTCTGTGAGAACCGCTCCTTAATCTCATCTTTAGATGTCCCATCGTTGTCATAGCTACAAATTGGAAGATAAACACACAAATAAATACACAACCTGAAAGCTTTATTTATAATGACTGAATTGGATTTATGTTCTCACTCATTAATGGCGATTTCTGAGGGAATCTCAGACCAAAGTCGTGCATATTTAACCGGTGTGACCTGCTCCTGAGGGTCCCGGTCCACATGCATGTGAAGCATCAGTCTACAGAAAGAGGCTCGTAGGTCAAAGGGCAGGTCTTCATCCGACATGCATCTCAAAATCAGGTCAACATCCAGCTGGCCAGAGATTTTGTTGATTGCCAGATATTGGCGGTCTAAACACATCCTAGCGAACAGGTTCAGCTGGTACCTGTGAAGTTCATGAACGACACGTTTCATCAGTGACCGATTTCACAAACAGAAAGTCTCCAACACTTGGGCTCCAGTATAATCACCTGTAGTAGCTGATCACCTCCTTGTCCTCCTTCTGGCCCTCCTTGGCGTCCTGAGCCAGCTCCCTGATGCTTTTACTGCGGATCTCTTTGTTGGTGTCCTTCCAGAACAACCACACCTCTTCTTCATCCTCCTCCGACTCCACAGAGTTCTCCCCGAGCGGCGCGCCCTCAATCTCAAACCTGGAAAGCACCAGTCTGCAAAAGGGAAAATAAAACATCAAATTCAAATGATTTTTTATGTTATTAAGAACTTCCTGTGATCTGGAACTACGTGAAATCAATAACAATATCCTGCTTTGACTGTCAGAAACCCGAGGTCTAGGAGGGAAGACTCACTTAGTTTCTATCAGGATGTCTGCATTCATTGGATCCAGCACCGCATTACAAATGAGCTCTTGTGTCACAGGGATGGATTTATTCATGGACACACACAAGTCTGACAGGTAGTCCAGAAACCTGGACACAAACAAAAGGAAAGAACAATTCAATCAATAACAATAAAATCAGTTTTTTAGTCTGTAAAAACATGAAATCTCTCAGAAGTCTTGCTCTATAACTATTAATACAGAAGCAGTGCTTTGTAAACACGAACCTCGGTTCGCGGTTCTTGCGGACCAGACTCACAAACGTGTCGATCTCCGCAGCTGTGATGTGTTTCTCCAGCAGCTTGCGGTTGTTGTGAAGCAGAGCTGTGATCGTGTCCTCGGCCAGGACGTCGTAGCCGATCTGCTTCTGCATGAAGCGAAACTGCTTGGCGATATACTCCTGCAGAACAGAGAAAAACTCAGTACAACACAGAACTAAATACATGAAAGTATAAACACAGTGCATTGATGAACTAGACATGTTCAGCAGGATTAATACTTTCTTTAGAAACATTCAACATGAAGCAAGTGATTTATTGTTATTATTTAACTATATACACAATATAGTATGTGATCAATATATTAACAGTTCAACTAACAGCTAAAATCCTGCATCAGATAAAAATGAGATGACAGTCCTTTCCTGAAACTCTAGCAGCTGGTCTCTTAACATCCCAGATGTTTACAGACAGATGTTAAAAGAGGAGACTCTACACAATGGGAAACATCCTGGTCCAACTTTTTAAGATGTGTTACAGCCATTAAATTCAAAATTAGGTTATATTTTCTATGAAATGATCAAATATGACACAACTTATTCTATTATTTTTTTAAACTGGATTAATGAAACATTTAGTTGTATTAAAGATTCTGAGTTTTATTGCGCTAATGTTACAACCAAACAGCATTGTTACTTCTCACACAGGAAATAAAACATCTGCAGTGAATCATAATTGTGGCGGATGTTGGTGATGCTCATAAAGACGTTGACAAGTTCCACCTGGTTCTTGCGGTAATCCTGCTGAGAATGACGTAAAACCCGGTAACACAGGCGGCAGATGTGTCTGAAGGGGGCGTGGCGCTGGTCAGCCAGCTCCTCCAGTCGCAGCATGGGCCCATCGCCACCGTCTGTGAACGGGGCCTGAAGCAGCTTGAAGATCTAAAGGTAATAATGAAAGCTGTAACCACACTGAGGAGGAAGTCCAGCCACTTTGACACAGAGTTACAAAGATCAGAGGAGGTCAGGAGGATTTCAGCAAAGCTCAAAATGTTCACAGTGTCTCTACAACATGATCTAGTGTCATAATGTTACATTACCTGTTTGAGAATATTCTGTTCTCTCATGAGTTTCTGTCGCTCCCTGTTGGGCTTGTTCACCATGATCTCCAGAACATCCTGTCCGTTGTTGGGAATGTCCACCACAAAGAACACCAAATCCTCCAGGAGCTTCGTGACGGCCCTGAAAACAGAAACAAACACAAAACAGTGACACAACTATCTTCCTCCTATACGGAGTAAACGTGCACAGCACAGTCCTCAGTCTGTTTTTATACCTTCTCTCGTTCTGTGTGATGGTTCCTTTTTCCAGCTTCCCAGCGATGGACGCCAGAACTTTACTGGCGTCATTTGCAAAATCAAGGTCTCTGACTTCAGCTGGGGAAACGGGCACGATGGCAAAAGCCTCTTTGTCCTCTTTATATCCGGACGTGCCAATCTTTAATCAGAGAAAGTACAACTCTGTCATCACCATGAAGACACACAGATACGTTGGAGTATTTGCAATTTATTTCTAGAAAATCCACATACACGTTACATTTTCAATCCTTATTGTTTGGCAGGAAAGGAGGAAGACAAACATGTTCCAAGAATCATTGAATGTTTTTCTCATTAAGAGTCTTGTTGACTCATCACCTATGAATCCTATCATGATTGTTACTCACACGTAGCATGACGGGCTTCTCCTCGTCCTTGTCAATAGGCTGGTTGGTGCTGTGCACCCAGGTGTTGGTGCACAAATGCCTGAGACGCACATATGAGTTTCTGAAAAAAAGATATTTACATGTTTAGTGTTTATTATAAAACCATGTTTTTGCATTAGAAAACACTAGAGACTACTTGGTTCTGATGTGACAAAAAACATACAGCCAGTCTTTACTGTGAAGCACCAATAAGTGGGACAACAAGCTACACAGAAAGAGATATCTAAGATCTTATGTAGATGTCTGTATGTTTTACCCTGACTGTAAGGTTTGGTTGTTTTATTATTTTTCTGAGGGATGTTTGTTTTTGTTGAGGCTCATTCTCTTAGACAGAAACATCATCACAAACCCTCACAAGGTTTCTGTCAAAGGGACTTTTTTTTGCAGGTGCACACCAGCATGAGATTGGCGGTCCCTTTTGACCCTTAGGGTAAAACCCAGGTGTCTTTTTTATGAGTGAGGGCAGGATAGAGAGGAAGATGGATTGACGGATCGGGGCTTCGTCCGCAGTAATGAGGGCGTTGCTCCAGTCTGGTGTGATGAAGAAGGAGCTGAGTCGAAAGTCAAAGCTCTCGATTTACTGGTCCGTCCACATTCTGACCCTCACCTGTGGTCATGAGATCTGGATCCCAGATACAAGCAGCTAAATTGAGCTTCCTCTGTAAGACGGCCGGGCTCGGCCTTACAGACAGGGTGTTAGCAGGGTGGGGGGCTTGAAGTAGACATCAAAAGGAGTCAGCTGAGGTGGTTTGGTAAAAATTACAGCTGAGTTGAACATTTTTGTGAAAATTCTGGACCCAAAATTAACATATTTCAGAAAAATGATCCATAATCAGATTATTTTAGAAGGGCTGATTTTACTAAAACACTGTTTCTTTTGCTTGTACAAACTAACATGAACACTTTATCTTTGTTTAGCTTTCTAGCACTTCCTTAAGACTTTGTAATGAAATACTACATTGAGTTTATTTTGCAACAGTTATGAAAGAACTAATTATCACACGCAGACATCAGTTACACCACAGTGATGTTGCTCATCTGTGTCACCATCAACCACTGAAGCCTGTAGCACCAGATTCTGTTTATTTTATAAACACGTCACGACAGAACAGCGGAAATCTCCTATTTTTAGTGTAAAAAAAAAAAAAAAAAAAGACATTAGGATTCAGATCATTAATTTGTTCATCGTTTCCTACATTGAGTTCATACCTGGGCACAAGAGAGTCTCCCCCTCTTAAGGTGGTCGGGTCAAGTTCAAATATGGAAGAGATGTCGTTCCCATCAGGAACTGACACGAGTGTGTAGGCGACTTTATCTTGGGCTCTTTTTAAATGAGATCGTAAAACTTCCTGGTCGGAGTCAAGCTGGAGAAAACAGAATAAAAAACAACTTTTATTAGAAATTTATTGTACAAATTAAACATCTTTACAGACAGGATGTTAGCATTTTAGCAGCTGAGATGTTAGAAAAGAGTTACTATGATGTCTGTTAACAATAATAATCCAAATAAAGCATTTTGTTTAATTTAATTTAAAGTTAAAAGATCTCATGGTGAAAAATGCCCAAATAGTTCCTCTTTTACAGGCTAAATATTCACATTAAACTGTCTTAGTCCTATAAAGGGTCTAATTTACCCAGTGGGTTTAGGAATAATTAAAAAGAAGGATTTTATTGAAACTTTGAGAACAGTAACTGCATGCAGTTTTTATTTGGGTGTAGTTTTACATTTCTAAGTCCTAGTTCCAAACATGACATAATCTCAACGTGGAATTAAAGCCATCTTAGGCTGCCACCTAGTGGTACTGAATATTTATATACTGTTCAGCCTTCATAGCCAGAAGAAAAGTGAGACAGTTATTTCAAAGAATGAAAACCATCTGGAAAAAATCTGTAAAAAACATTTGAAATTGCACAAATATCATCCTTTACCATACTGTGAGATTTACATCCACAAGCTGTATGTGGATCTGGAACAGGCCCGAGGTTTAATACATATCCCACCAAGATGAATTCAAGAACTGGACTTCATCTGATCAAGAATAACATTTGATAAACCAGGTCATATAGTTAGTACTACTAACAGCTCCCAGCTGGACCACATCCTCTAAATGCCTTGTGTTGTGATCAGACTGGAGAAACAAATAAACAAAATCCAAATTAAAGGTTCAAACTATTGGGTGTCGAAGTATGACATGTATAGACCATCTCTGTCCTCAGCTCAAATACCAGTAGGTGTCCTGACCAATCACAAGAGGACTCACAGCTGTTGTAAAATAACCTGGATGACTGAGAATCAACACCAGCACATGGTTTAAAACCAAGTAGATTAGTAAAAAGACTGAAGTGATTTGTAAACAGTGGGAGTTTTTTTACATTTTAATGGTGAATGTTTCATATAAATGAGATTCATTAAATAAAACGTCCCTCCCATTCTGGTTTTCTTACAGAAGAGCGAGAATCATGGCACTCCTCTTCATACTCCTGCAGAAATACAAAAAAAAAACATGTTAAATATCTGAGAGTAAAGAAGGAGGCTGACAAACAGACGAACAGACTGACCTCTGCAGCCAGGTAGTGCCCTGTGGCCAAGTGTTTGAACCTGAACAGGCTGTTCCAGTAACCTGCACCTCCTCGACACGGGTCATGCTGTACCACCTGATATCAGAGCACACAACATGTTTGGAAACTGACTTAAAGTCTTACCTAATGTTTCTTCTGCAATAAAAAAAAATCCGTTAAACTTTGTGAGAGACAAATCAGCAGCTTTAAATCCTTCCACTTCACCTCTATTTCCCAGAGTGCTTTGCTGCTGGTTGCAGACGTAGCTGACTGCCGTCCGGTAGTTCGGAGAAAGACATACTGTTTTTTTCTGTGATCGTCACACGTGAGGAATTTTTCCTGTTCTGCATGAAACAACCTCACGACATCACCCTGTAGAAAGAGAGATTTACTTAAAAATGGAAAAATACCAAATTTACAAAGAAAAAAGGTCAAATAATTATTTATAAAATAGAGTCAAACCTTTAAGATCTCTGGAGAACAAGATTTAGACCAAGGTTCAAAGCTTTATAAGTAAATACAACTTTTTGTGTCTAATTTAGATGAGAAGAATCCTTACTGCTTGTTAGAAAGTCTTTATTGCAGAGAGATTAAATGATATAACATCTCATTATAAGGAGGTAATGTTGACTGATGAGACTGAGATGAAAACGGAGCAACAGCCCACTCAGATCTGATGAGTGATCTTATGCAACAACAGTCAGGAAACAAGCAGCTTTTTATTTAGAAAAAAAAAGAAAAAATATTCTACATTAAAAGTTCCAACATTTTGATAAATCTTTGTGTGTCTGCCTCTCTTTCTGTCCCAGTATATTGTTTTAGAATGAGAATGTGTTCTGTCCCAACATGCATGAAAGTTCTGCTAGTTGCTGACACACGTACTCCTTTTAGGACAAACTCCTGATTGTCGCTCCATTTCATGAAGAGGACGATCTTCCAGCTGGTGTTACAGTTCACCGAGTTCACCTGAAAAACAAACACGACAGAAGGTTTTATCTCCAGGCACACACGCAGCATCAAACAAGAGACAGTATGAGACAAACAACCATCCACACACACTGAGGGACAATTTAGAGTCAGCAATTAATCTAACATGTATATTTTCAGTCTGTGGCGCGACAGAAAATCATGAATGCACCAGGAGAACATGTAAACTCCATGTTTTTCAAACCCAGAACCTTCTTATTGTGAAACAAGAAATCTACCAACTGCACCACCATGCATCTCTTCTCCCAACACAAAGGAGATACAACTAGATAAAAAACAGTCATGCAGAGCATCAAATTCATTCCAGAGCAACCTGAATCTGTCTCACAGATCAGACAGTTATGAGTTAAAGAACAGAAACAAGAGTTAAACAACATGTGAACCTGACCTCGTTGCATCCTGGGTTATCCACCAGCTGGTGTGTGCTGGCATGGAGAGGCTGACCGGCATTCACTGGGTTCAGGACCACTTTGTCTCCAATCACCACCTGCAATCACATCAGAACAGCAGATAAACACTGAAATACATGCCCAGCAGAAAGTAACTTCAGAATTATTTAATATCAACCCGAAAATAAATACAGGTTAGATATAGAAAGTCTTTGTGAGGAAGTGAAATGCCCTCATTTTTTTTTTTTTTTTTTAATTCTGATGACAATTCTTGCAAATTTAATTTGCACACTGACTTATTATTGAGCTTTTTGTTTACATTTACGTATTAATATTATATTTCTTCTTGCCTTTAAAGAGCTGATGGAGCTGATGAATTTATCTTATCAAATATGAGAAGATGCAATTATGTCTTTGATAAAAAGCTGGAATGAAGCACACCTGCCCTCATTTTATCAACTGATTTAAACAAAAAGGTGCAAGTCCACTGTCCCCCTCAGAGCGAGAGACTCACATTGTCCCCGATAGAACGGAGTTTGTAGAAAGGCTGGATGTAAAACCACGAGCCTTCATTTCCAGCCGTGTCCAGCATCACCCTCATGGCGTTCTTCTCCAACAGCGCAGGCAGACGCTTGTTCACCGTCAGGTACTTGTTGCTCTTCAGGTGGAGGAGCTGTAAACAAACACACTCTGATGTCATACAAACTGATCCGTACATAGAAACTCTGACATGAGGCTTTAGATCGTGTAGAAATTACAAGTAATCATGACACCAAATATTAACAATACTGTTTTAGTTTATAATCTTTAAAAATGATCCTGATTAATAGTTTCTGAAGATTTATCAAGTTTTTTTTTTAACGTTTGCTGCTTTTTCTCTCATCTTCTGTCCAGATTTTGTACCCGATCATGAAACAGGACCTGAGATGCATCAGTTAACCTGCTGTACGTCATGTGGTCAGCTAACAGCTTTTGGAGAAAGCCACAACCCGCATGTATTTCTTCAGTTTCACAGTCTTTGATGTCCAATTGATTTATCAGTTAAAGTTATCATCTGAAAATAATGTCACGGACATCATGAAGCATCGCATCATAATAAGATGTATTTTATCTGGTAAAGAATACGTGTTTTCAGTAGTGAAATTTATGTGCATTCACACTTGGACCAACACGACCAGTCAAAAGTTTGGACACACTTTCTCATTCAAAGTTGATCTGGTGAAATAAAAAGAACATTTTTCAGAGAAACACACCTGGATGACATTACCGTACTGTATAACTGTTCCAAGCAGTTTTTTGTTTTCAGAGTCATTTTGCTTCTTCTCTAAGTCTGCTGCATGCTGGGAAACAAACAAACAAACAAGGAAGGAAGAAAAGTCATTTTAAAATAAGCCGTAAGAAACAAACATGGCTGTAGTCAATAAAAACTCTGCTCCACAGAAACAAAAGGATTATTAGCTAAATAGGTTTGTAGGGTTTTAACTGGCGCTCGGACATCCATAGAAACACTGTGGAGACTGCAACCTTTCATTTTATGACTGTTTGGTCATACACATCAGTAGAAAGGGAGAAAGGTAGCAGTAAAAGTTGGATAAAATCTCTATTAAAAGGATTCCACCACCAAATTTTCAGATAAGAAACAGTTTTAGATGTAACGCAGAGAATGTTTCAGGACATTCAATATCCAATATGAAGAAGATACAACTAATAAACCTGAGAAATAAAGATTTGTATTTATAAAAGAAACATGTTTTGTAACTCCTCCCCTGTGCTGCATCTCGTCAGGTCGAGTACAGTTTACATACGTGGAGCTTGTTGAGCAGCACCGCCTCCGTGTTTCCTCCAGGTTTCGCTGCTTTCCAGAACTGCTTCTGGGCCGAGTAGCGGTTCATGGGACACAACTTAAACAGGCAGTCTGCATGGACACAGAGGCCAGGATTAAAATATAGAAAATCACATAAATGCAAAGAAAAAACGTTGAAAAACGTGAGACAGTTTTAAAAACATCATGTTAGTGTGGAAGTTTCAAACTACAGCACCACAAACGTTCAGGTAGCTAAAAAACCAAAACATATTTCCACTTTTATTCATATCTCTCTTTATACTGATACGTGTGTGTGTGTGTGTATTTCACTTCAAACACATTAACATATCAACAATCCTCCCAAATTTAGATCAAAGCCCTTTTCTCTCTGCTTTGCGAAAGACAGTGTCTTGTGTGTGTGTGTGTGTGTGTGTGTGTGTGTGTATGCACGCATGCATGCACAGGCATAGTAAAATATGGCAACAACCTGTGGTTAAATTGTGATAAGTCACACCACAGAAAAAGCCCACATTTGTGTGTGAGATGAAAGCTCAGTAAAGGGGCGTGGTCGGCCGGTGTGCGTAACCACAGCAACAGCAAGATGCTGCCAGTATTAATAGTGCCTAATTGTGTTGTTCATTTTCATAAAGTGTTCTGAAACTGGCCAAGAGGGAAAGCAGCTCGTTGTATTTGCATGTGGATACAGTTTTAGTAAAGTTCCTCTTCTGTCCCGGGAGACTTCCTCTTTCACGCTGTGTGTTTAGTGCAGGACAGACGGACGACGTTCTCCACTCAGCTCCACTGTCTCCTCCCTCTGAGTCCTGGCTTTCCTTGGATTTTTATCTCTCATCAGACCACAGCTTTCTTTTTCTCAGAGGGTAAAAAGAGGAGGAGAAGAACAATCTGTCCATCCTTCCCCCTCCTCTGTCTCCCTTTTCTCCCCTCCAGCTGCAGCTACATGACCAAATAAGGCCAGCCATGAGAAGGGGAGTTGGGAGGCTTGGAGAGGGGAGAGGGGTGGGGACTCCCTATCTTCCCCCCTTTCAATAGTCTGTCATCCCTCCTTCTCTTCCATTTCCTCCATTTTCACACACCATCCGTTCCCTTGTGGATAAATGATCTAAATCTTTTGCATTCTTCCTCCTCGTTACCCTCCAGTTCAACAAGTCTGGGCTTTTTAAGTTTCAAACAAAATGCAGTAAAAAGGAAGTGAAAGAAAAATGAGGAAGACGGAGAGTGAAAAGATGTGAGAAACTATCTGCCGTCCATCATGTCGATTTGTCTTAACTAGATGATACTCGCCATGAGTCGTGTGAACAAACCGATTCAGCAAAACAAACAAACATCTTCCTTCCAAAATGTTTCCAAAAGATATACATTAATTAAAAATACTATTATTTGTATTTCCATAAATGTCCTTCACGTACTTTTGGGGAAACACAGTAAGTCTGTTTCATTACTGGAATTTATTTAGATGTACATTTTTAAATGTTCTTCTTAAAATGATAACAGATTTTATAAATAACTTTGACATCAACAAGAACTCGTGAGGAACGTTACCACTCGCCCTTTGGAAGCAGGCAATTCAGCAACGTGTTCTTCTAACATTCTGCATCAATAACAGATATTAATGTCAGGAAGGTCTGCAGACTATGGCACCTTTCATAATAATGGCATCATTACATAGATAGAAAGCACGAGGAAAAAAAGATCTAATATTGTAAAGTCACTTTTCTTTCTGTTCCGCCATCCTGATAGAGATGTGTGTGTGTGTGTGTGTGTGTGGGGGGGGGGGTTATCTGACATGCAGTTTGTGTGTTATGGAAGTCTTTGTGACACTGTCACTGTGATGACAGAACATTTCCAACCCTCGTTAGTTCCCAAATGAATTCCATTGAAAATAGGAAGTAGACTGTCAGTAAAAAAAGGGACATTTTTTTCTGTATTACTATGTCTGAGAGCCTGTGTTTGGTTTGCACTGTCAAAGTGACATAAAGCAGGCTGAGCATGACTCAACGGGGGGGGGTTACCACTACTGGCTAGTGAACCAAAAAAAGTCATTCTCCAAATGATTGCAACATGTGCAAGGAATAAATTTAGTATTTAAATGTGAGTTAAATGGTGCACATCAAAGTGACAGACTTTTCAAAAAAGTTATTTCGTCAAACTATGACCAAAGCTGCTTCCTGTCATATAGTCACACAGTAAAACGCTGACTCAGAAGTCCACAGCTTTACAAATAACCCCATCTCTGCTCTGCAAGACTCACCAGAAGTAACGGCAGAGATGTGACAAGATGTTAAAGGTGAAATATGCTACGGACGTTTAACTTGGATCATCTCTGCCAGGAATCAATCTAATTCAATACTCCAACTTCTTTATTCTTAAAGTTTTTGTTTAATAAGAATTATTCTGCACTTATAGACAGGAAGTAAAAAGAAGGTTCATGTAGCATCAGTTTATCAGACCTGATGAGACCACACAGTCTAACGACTGGATTGTGTAAAATGCAGCTTTTTCCTCCGGCTTTTATTTTGTTGGAGATATTTTAGAGGAAGACACTAATCAGCTGTGCACCTGTGGTAGTAAATGAGTTTGCTGACCACAGATTTCCTTGACAGAAAGACCTCTCATCCTTTGATAAAACCTGAAGCGATGCATGTGGTTGTTAAAGACAAAAGGAACTGACGGCGGAGCGGCTCCTGCTGTTTATCTCAGATAAACCACCCGGTTTGTCTGTGTTGTGTCTCTGACAGCAGCGCTGCTTTCAGCTGACAACAGATACGAGCAATAACTCCACACTATCAACTAACTGAGGTGCAGACATTCAGCATCTGAAGAATCGAAGGCAGGAATAAAAAGTTTGGTTGAATAAATTATTGTCCAGAAAATCTGGTCCTCTTGTCCCAAACTAAACGTGTCCAGACCTCATGGGGATCACTGAGATTGACACTAATGGGTTTTCTGGTGAATCTGATTGTGAACAACATGTTGAACTTAATGTTTAGATTTTTCATTTGGTTTGGCCTTTTAATCAATTTGCCTTTTTTATATTTTAATGTATTTACCTTTTCATTCACATCTGAATATCTCAGATTATTTCACTTCTTTTACTTAATTTAAACATTTTTCTGGTTTTTGTTTACTAGATTGTCATGTGATGCTTTGTTCAGCTAGATTTACCAATAAAAAACGTTTTTTATTCAAACGGATACCAGAAGGCTGCTTCTAATTAAAGATCGCACACTTCATGAAAGGCCAATAAGAAATTAAATGCCAAAAGAATTTGATGCCAAAAAGAGAGATTTCAAACAACTTGGATTGAGGCGATAAAATAAATTAAAAATACAAATGTAATTTTAGAAATTGTAATAAAACTGCAACTAACTTTAGGCCTGAAAAATCCAAAGCTGAACTTCGTTTTGCTTCTTTTCTTTAAATTTAAACTTCCGAAAGGTTTCATCTGTATTCAGGTGGACAACATGGGTTTAGACTGTAAAATATGTATTTGATGAATACATGGATATTATTATAATATTATGACATTCTCTTTATAATAGTATAGGAATACATAATGTTATCAGTATAGCAGGCGTCATGAAGTCCAACATGGTGATTCGTGGTCAAATAAACCAGAAATGGCCAACCAGTTTTTCAGTACTTGTCCACTGTAACGAGTACTGTGCACGAGAGGGTTAAACTAACCTGAATCTACACCTGAGCCTAAACCTTTAACAGTAACCCAGAACTAACATCCTTCCTCAGCAGAACCGGACCATGAGGTCTCACAAAGCTGGTAACAACCAACTGCAAGAAGTTCTTCAGTTGTTTCTGGGGAACATAATCTAGTAAAGAGGGCTGACATTTGAAAAAAAAAAAAAAAAACAAGAATCATTTGCATACGACCAAAAAAGGCTGCAGCCATGGCAACCTGTAATTTAGACAGGTGGTGTGACATTAAACAGCTGAGGGACGATAGTGTGGACCTTGGATTAGATGGTGGGGGGGGTATGTTTATTAATGCTACATACAGCTGTGGATCAGAGGTAAAATCATTCAACAAGACAGAGTTGTGTCAAAACCAGAAGCTTGTTCACCTTTTAAACACGATGTGTTTGTCTCAACAGAGACTATTTCAGCATGTTTTCCCAACCCTGACATCACCAAGCCCTAACTTTCTGTCCTGAAATGAAAACTGTCGTAGAAATGAACCATTAGATAGATTTTAAATCCAAACACACTGTACAGACAAAAAGAAGATGCCCAAATATCTTAAATTAAAATATAATGTGCTGCATGGGATGAATTCCTTAGAATGATTTAGGCTTTGTTCTATACACTGTTTGCTGTTTTTTAAGCTGTAACATAATTCCTGGACTCTCTTGAAAAAACATGATTTCTCCTGGAAAATTGAAGGTTAGAAACAGAACAGTTAAATGTTAAATGAGTGTGAAGCTGCAATATGGTATTAATGCAGAACGTTCCTGTATGTTCTCATGTGATGATCATTGTGTGTTTCTGACACACGGTTCTGATGAGAGCAGATCCAACTACACCGTGGTGAGAAGTGTGTTGTGTTTACATTAAGATGACATGTTGAGCATACCTCTGCAGTGACAGAGAGGCTCAGTGGACCTATAGCTGCACGGCTTCAGCATCATCTGTGAATTATTTCAATTTGTCACTCCACCTTCATAAAAAGCAGCTGCTCTGATTCCGTCTTCCTGCCTGCTGAAAAGGTCGAATATTTGTGTGCTTTGAAATGTTTGTTAACCGGAGTTAATCTCTCGGGGAATTGGATCACTGGACCAGTTCCAGTGTCATCTGCAAGCACTTTACCTTCTCTCTTTATTTTATTAGATTCTTATCTTTTTTAAGAAGCTGAAATGTATTTGTGGTTAAAACCAGTCAAGATACTGACCGAGGCTTTTCCTGGATACATGAGACAAACTGCTCAATGAAAGGGCTCGTTTTGAACTCAACCAACAGACCCTCACTGTAATCGTATTTGATGCTGAAATTAAAACACAAAAACAACCATTATAGATCCTCTGCTGAGGTGAAAGAATGAGGACGCTGTGGTTTCTTTGCTAGACTGTCCACAACATTACGCAAATACTACCAGGGTTGAATTTCATAACCTTTAATAAAGAGTAGGAGCAGAGGCAGAAGCAAAAAACAAAAAGGGTCATTTTAGTGAAAATCCAGATCATACTGTATTTCCTTTAAAGCTCTGAGATATCGTTTAACCCGCTGGTCAGAGGCCTCAACGCACGACTGCTCATTGTAACTCCGCCTCTTTAATTAAATTCTTTAAATCGTTTCAACTTTGTGAGTGAAACCTGCTTCAGCCCTTCTGAGGACCTGATGCAGACTCCTTCCTGTCTATTTAAAACAATCCCAACATTGAAAGTAGAAACTGTGACATGTACAGTGGAAGTTACATTCATATGGGACACTGTTGGAGTTTAGTCTACAAAATCAACTTGGCAGTTGAACATGGACTTACTGAGACTCTTTTTTATGAAGGAATCTATCTGAGACTAGAGATAAACAAGGAGGAGAACCCCCCCTCTAAAAAAATAAATAAATAAATAATCCCCAGAGACCCAATGAGAAGCTCAACTCAACAACAGTGCTTCTTTTTAAACTTAAAACTTTTGAGACAGCAGATATTTTCAATAAAAAGTTTTAGCGTGTTTGTGTGGAATGTAACCTGTCCGACATGTTCAAATCCCAGCTGGCGGACTTCAAAGGGAGGGTGATGAATCTGTCAGGATCAGTATATCCGAGAGGTTTATCACAATAACAAAGGACTGCAGGGCAAGTCTCCAAAAAATCTGAGCTTCAACTTCTATTTTTACTTTATTGTGAAAGGAGACAAGTCATTTCCAAATATGTGAACACAGTGTAGGACACTAAAAATAAATCCAAAGCCCAGAAGTATTTATTTTCTACCCACAAAGGAAGAAAAAACCAGCACATGTTCAAAACACTGAACAGTCATCTGCAACTAATATAACTCATAATACCCAACAGTTAATTAATCAGCTGAACACTTTGATTAAATTCCTTTATTTAATCTAATGAGTCACTGTCCAATATTCTGTCAGACCATGTCCAAAAAATATAAACTACTTCCCTGAGAATAGAGTTCTACTTCCTGTGTAGTAGTTAATTATAGCGGGTTCAGGACAGTAACAGCTCAAGAATTTTTCTTATTGTTGTGTGTTATAAACAAATCTGCATCAGGGTTGATCCATCTGCTTTGACAAGTGTGTCCTCACACACACAGGCGCACGCACACACGCACATCGTTAACACTGACAAAGGCTGGTCTGTTTGAAGTCTGGTGGGGAGAAATAATGTGGTCGTCACCAAAGAAACCGGTTTAAGAGGGTCTCTCACTCTCGCTGCTGTATGTACAGGAAGTAGTTAGTGATGATGTGTTCACGGATCGACTTTGTGATTCTTACCTCGGAACTTCTTTGGAGGGTTGTTGAGGTCTCCAGCATCAGGCTGGACGACGCAGCGGTCGTCCACCAAGCTGTAAAACAGAGAAGTTGTTCATTAATTGTTTCTCTCGTGTTTAAACACACACACATAAAGACTTCCAGGTATCTGTTATGTTTAGATACACAGGTTTTATACCAAGATCAGCACGTGATGATGTAATTAAACAGATGATGTTTGGTGCTGAAACTGAATCGAGTCTGATGGACAATGAGTTCACAAGATGTTGCTGATGTAGGAACATCATCCATGTTTTTATCAGCAAAATTCATGGGTGTATTTGTTCTTTACACTCCCCCACGTGCTGCAGGTTCAACAAATGCACTACAGGATTTGCTCATCAACACCTACATTAGAATATTTCTGATCTATGTAACTGGTTTTCTCTCCTCTGGACTCCAGATAGTCCTGAAGACTATTAAAAACCCAGCAGGCACATTTTGACCTGTAGGATCAGCTTCTCCATCTGCATTTTGGTTTTCTCTTTTGAGAGACTAGATATTTAATATTACTCTAATGTTGCTACTGTGATGTTTAGAAATTTGTATTTATTATTTTATTACCAAATGACACAAACTTAAAAGTACTGATTACCCAGTAAAAACAAGTATTTAAATCATTTCCCACATCATTTTCTTACAGGAAATATCCAAAGTTTATTTATTCACTCTTTTATTAAAGACACACTGAGTACCTGTAGGGTTTAAAGCAAGAGCATCAAATAATGTAAAAAAAAAATAAGAAGAACAGCGATGAATGATGAATAATTAATTCATGATGACTTTAAATGATAATAAGATGAAAAGTGAAATAAACTTTGACCTTTAAACTAAAAACATACTGTTTAAGATTTACGGAGTTCTGAATGGACCGATAAAACAAACGCGTCTGAAAAATTCACGGTGGTTCATGTGAACCATCATTTAAATGACTATCAGTTCTGTATGACGTGGTTTTTCTAGCAGAAATATTAGGATATTCCCATCTGAAGTGCTAAAGCTAGCTGCTGCTGTCCCTATTTGTGTTAGCAAATAACAATATCATTCTTTGTAGACAGCAATTTATGAAATTTGGGGGATTTGGGATGTTTTAAGACACCCACAATCCACTTTGGCTTCGCAGTGGCAAGCTGTAAGCTTGTTGATGAGGCTGTTTGAACAAACATCTACAACAGGAACAATATGAAATGGTCATAAACCTTCTTCAAAAATACATTTCAAAATATCTGAACTACAGCTTGAATGAAGCGTTTTACCTGTAACTCACACTGAATGAGGGTTTGAAAGATACAGTTTCAACAAAAGAAGGAAAGAATCTAGACGAATCACCAGCGGGCAGACTGGAATTTTTGATGTTTAACGTTTACTGGGATGTAATAACACATCGGACATCGGCCAAATCCCACGTCTATTTTGGTTCTTTTTTCAGTAAAATGGTCTTAAGTCGACCAACAGAACGTTCTCCTCCTCCAGCCTTTACGCCTCAGTGAACAAAGCCGTGCACATAAAGAGAGAACGAGTTCAGAACAGATGACATGATCTGAGTGTTTATCTTTACATGCAGATGACACGTGTAAATTAAAAGCACTCTGAGGGGTTAGTTATTAACAACTAGCAGGTTAGTCTGAACAAACAGGAGCTGTCCTGGTAAAACTCGTGTTTAAACATTTTTCACAGAACATTTAGTTTACACTGGAACTGGTCTTGCTGCTCAACTGGAGACGGTAGGATCAGAACTCAGGTCGTTCCTTCAGGGCAGAAGGAGATGATGATGAGAGAACATGCAGCTGAGCTGGTTCAGAGTGGGTGGATCCTGGCCAAAACTCTCAGGATAGCTCTTGTAAAAATGTGAGAGTGAGTCTGTTCCTGACTATGTGGGAAGAGCTTAAAGACCACGGTGACTTTAAAATGACTCAGTGTTTTCTGAGGGTCAGTCCATTTTTAATGAACCAGCAGGACCTGGTTCTGTTACAAAAACCAGATCCAAAACCTGTTATGTCACATCATGAGCTGCTTTACATTCACAACTACATCTTTAAGAATTTTTAACCAGATAATTGTTGTTGAGCACTTGAGGATGGTGGCCTAGAAGGTTCAAAATGAAAAGAAAATCTATTTTAATGCTTTTAAGAATTGAGCTGTTCTTATTTGTGTCTCTTTATTTTCTTTCCAGTCAATCTTTGAGGTGCAATAACTTTTCATTATATAATAATAATAATAATAATAATAGTTTTCTTATTTAAACTTTTAAAGGAAAATGTTCAAAGATAAAAAAAAAACTTGTCAGAACAGTGTCAATATCAAGGAATTACATTAGAGAATACAAAAGCTCAATAATTTCAGCTGCTTTACATTCACAACTACATCTTTAAGAATTTTTTGGCCCATGATCCACCATGAACTGAAACATCCTTGTACGTGTTTCAGCTTTAAATTTGGTGTTTCTTATTCCTGTTGACAAAGTCTATGTGTCAGGCTTTTAATTTGAAAGGAAAAAGACTGAATCCAAATCCTGTTTTGATGGTTTTAAATCCATACTGACTGCTCAGTCACACGTTGTGGCTCCTGTATGTTGAACACTTCCTTCTAACAGAAATCCAACCAACACATCTACTTTTTATTTACTGCAAAATGTTTTTGTGCTTCACACTTGAGAGAAATCACACCTCTGTGTTCTACATGTGAAGTCGAACTGATGGATACGGAGTAGCTCACTTGCACCACATATTGAGTGTTTTTGATTTTCTCAGGGATTAAGAGTGAATAAAAATGCTGTTTTCACAGCTTTTCTTTGTGGGCTAAAGAGCAAAATAACAGTTATTTAGCTGTTATTACAACATGACACAATTCTGTAACTGTCAGAGCAACAGATGTCTGCACCACACGTAAATATTCATCAGATACATTCCAGACATGTGAGTGAAAAAGACAGAAGTGACCACTTTTATGGACCACCTGCTACAAAACTGTGAGAAGACGACTGGGACTCGCAGTCAGTTTGAGAGACGTACCCCAAAGTACTGATGAAACCATTGGTGGACCCCTCTGCATACAAGGAACAGATGTCCCCGATATGTAAGAAGCTGGACATCTTATCTGACATGTTTGGCTCAGACTGGGAGCACCTACACAGGAGGAGAAAAACACTGGATTTAGATACTTTAAATACCCCTTTGCATGAACTAGATCGAGAGCTCGATCCAAATAAAAAGTGCAAGAACATCAGATTTCCAATCAGGCACGGTGAGCTCCAGCAGATCACTTCCTGTGGATCTGAGTGGACCATACGTTGCCTGTCTGCATGGATTTGCATAGAAACAGCAGGAGGAAATGAAAACAGATGTAACTGTTGTTTGGATCTATGGTTTGGAAGCTGCAGCCAGCAGGAAGGTTTCTGCACCTGCAGCATGTCCACAACCCCCCACCCCACCCCCCCACCCCCCAAAGGGGTGGCATGTCACAACCTGCACTCATTTATCAAGTTTTTAGAAAGAACTGCTCACGAGCTGAAAGACTTTTTACAAAGCAATGTAACGGTTTCAACCAGTTTGCAACCAGTTCACAGAAAAAATGGAGCGCGCGCTAAAAAACTGACGTGATTGTTTATCAAACTCAAGCACCAACACCACCACCCTCCCCAAACTTCCCTGTAAGTTACGCTTCAAGTCAGATTCCCCATGTAAAGCTGAATGTTTCCTTCTCAGCGTGTTACATGCTGCTTTCAGCTGACAGCGTTTAAACAACCATGTAAGGAAACTCAGAGTCTTCGTCCGCTCAGAGGACCGAGGTGAAGACGGGATGGCAAACTGGACCGTTTGGAGTTGTGCGCTTAACTTTACCTCGGCTGTAGTACCGCTCAGATGTTCGGCTATCTCCGGACCACTGCAGACGACATGATTGGGGCTGTTCTCTCCACCGGGCCGAGGGTGAGGTCCAGCTGTCAACAGCTCCAAAAATCCGGTTTTTGACAGCTTTCAGCGGCTGCAATCAGTGAAGCAGGCAGGCAGGCACTGGCTGGCTGAGCTTCCTGGCTCTCCGCCAACTATTCTTCTTCTTCTCTTTCTTCTTCTTCTTCTCAGGCGGCTGTTGTGTTGGTAGCTGGGAAATGCTGTCCACGTGCGCTCATCTTCATCAGAACTTCATCACTGACAAGAAGCGCTTTAACAAAAAAAGAAGCATAAAGAAAAAACTGAATTTATGAATTAAACTGCTGCTACAAGTTTCTTTCAAAACAAACGTTTGTTTATTTTAAATAAAAGACTAAGAAGATCCGTATTTGTTTCTTTTCTAATATGCTGATGGTACTTTTGTTAACAAACAGAACTATATAACTAATCTCTTTCAGGCAGGAAGGAGTTAACACGCAGCGACCAGCTGACTTCCCACGTGACTTTGCGGAAGTCGGATAACAACATGAGTTGATTCTGACCAGAGAAAAGAAAGAATGGTGCGGTATTTAAACGTATTTTTTGCTGTAGCGTGTGTGAGTGCAGTGTTTTGTGATCAGAGTTCATCATGCCGGGGGGAGCGGGACTCCTCCCCCGCGGGGGGGGCAGGGGGCTGCGGCTGCGACAAGCTGAACAGAGCCGACGGCAGGACGGAGACCAGCGACCCGGCTGTCAAATACTCCACAGAGGCCAACGACAAGGGGTCAGAGGTCGTAGGAGAGGGGAGGAAAATACAGACTCAGGTATGATCAGGTTACTGTTTTATAAAGAAGAAAGTAAATACAGGATGGGCTGTAATCAGAATATAATCCCTTACATTCAGTCAGATGTAAAGATTAAACAACATGACGGACCTAAAATATAAACTATTATAGTTTCAGAATTTACCATGTATAAAACCATGAACCAGATCTGTTGCTGTACTGTGCTAAAGTTTTTAGCATTCCTCATTGTTTTATTTTTTGCTTTCAAGCATCCATAAAACTTTCTGGTAACCTGATCAGTGATCAGGAGGTTTCCAGACTTTCTGAAGGGGTTTCCAAAATTTCTTTGAACTTTGGCTGCTTTTTCACTTATTTTCTGTGAAGTCTTTATACATGACCATGATAAGTGGCCAAAACATTTACTTTAAATCGTAAGACCATAAAGTAGCTGATGTTACTTTTTAAATTTCACTTGTTAGATAAGATATTATGATACCTAATCAAATTTGGCCTCTGCAGAAGTTTACAACAAGAATAACACGATGAAAACTGTTTTTTTCTCGTACAGTTTGATTGATATATTTTGTTGTGATTACAGATGGCACAGATATCTGGAGGAGAGTTTCAGATGGGAACAGATGACCCAGGCGTTCCTGCCGACGGCGAGGGGCCACAGAGATTGGTGCACGTCGACTCCTTCTACATGGATGTCCAGGAAGTGACAAACCAGCAGTTCCAGAGCTTTGTCCTCGACACAGGATACATTACTGAGGTACCAAATAAATCAGTGTTAATCACTTAAAAAGAAACTTTTCTTTTAATTATGTTTTTTTTCCTCCCGGTTTCAGGCAGAGAAATTTGGAGACTCATTTGTTTTTGAAGGAATTCTGAGTGATTCTGTCAAAAGTCAGATCGACCAAGCTGTGAGTAGATTTCACGTGTTTTTAACTATGTAAACATTGTTCCAGCCCTGTAGAAAACATACGAGAACAAGGACATGGGTCCATGTGTCAAACGTGCCAGTGCTCAGAGTCATGGAATCATTCACAGTTATATACTCATTGTGGGTGGTTGCCATGGAAGCCTGCAGCATTCAGGACCATAAGAAGTTCACACGGTTTATGTAAGATGAACAGAGTTGCCACTTCTTGATTTTAGTGTAAATTCAACATTCTACATATAAAAAAGTCTTCTTCTACTGACTTGAAATGAAGAAATATAAAAAAGCTTAAAGCTTTCAACACGAGGAGTCAGAGATGAAACTTCCAAATTTAGAATCAAATCAGGTCTAATAAGATTTCGGCAAGGTGTTTACCCAAAAATGCAAAATCCAAACCCAATTTTTTATCAGAAAATATGTAAAACGACACATAAGGAAAATGATTACTGGAAGACAATCAAAGTTTTATTAGAATATAAAGTGATACATCCTGTATGACCTTTCTTTCATCTGTCTTATAACTTTTATATTGTTTAGTCATTACATTTTTTGGATCCTCTTTCTCTTGTGACTTGCTGGAATGCTTTTAGAGAAAGATCTGTTCAGAACACCCTCATCCAGAGTCTGAAATTCAGAGTGCAGAACCGAATGTCTCTGGCTGCAGATCAAGTCGTTAGTGTTTGAGAGTCTTTAGAACCTTCATAGAGGCCCGAGTCCAGCAGATGAAAACCAGACAGCAGAGAACTGACTGCTTCATCTCAGCTGCAGTCAGATCATATGGTCCAGTCTGTGGACTCCTGCAGCCTGGTAAGTCCAGTCCAGTCCATTGCTGCTGGATTACCGCAAGACAATCTGAGAGGGTTTGATTTAAGGAAACCAAAAGTAAATAAGAGGTTTAAAATCAGTCAGGAACCAACGTTGCAGCTGTTTTTTTTTTTTAGGTTGCTGCTGCCCCCTGGTGGCTTCCAGTTAAAGGAGCCAGCTGGAATCATCCGGAGGGTCCAGACTCCAGTATCACAGACAGGTACAAACACCTGTGTGTTCAAAATCCATGAACAGACATGGTTATACATGGTTATAACGCTGAACGTCTGTCCCAAATGAAACTCTTCCACATAATTAAACCTGTTTTCTGCAGGTTGGATCACCCGGTTGTCCACGTGTCCTGGGCAGACGCTGTCGCCTTCTGCTCCTGGGCCAACAAGAGACTTCCTACTGAGGCAGAGTGGGAGTTTGCCTGCAGGGGGGGGCTGAAAGACAGGTTAGATATGTAGAAATGAAGGGACTGAAGCCAACAGGTATTAATACAGCTCAGATAAACTGCTTCTTCTCCACACAGACTTTATCCATGGGGAAACAAGTTGAACCCAAAAGGAGAACACTATGCCAACCTCTGGCAGGGAGACTTCCCAACACACAACTCTGGAGAGGACGGACATGTCAGAACCTCCCCGGTACGATACACAGACAGGAAGAACGTGTTCAACATGCAGAAGTTCTGGAAATGAACTTATATGAACTGAACATTTCTGAGCTTGAAAAAGAAAATCCTCTTTCAGTCTGTGGCGGCACAGCAGAATAACTAGTATCAGTCTTTTGTAGTATTTATTCTTTCTTGTGTGCGTGACTTCAACACTTCCACACAGACACAGTTCTTAATGTCAAGGTGCAGATTCAGTCCAGATTCATTACACCAAAATGTGTTTTATGTTTCTCAGTCTTCCAAATAACCAGCTTGACACTGTTAAGTTATTTTATGAGAATAAATAATATTAGGAAAATAGAACAATCTATATTTGTTTTAATGATGGATTAAAAAGCTGATTTCCTGTAAATATCACATATTAAACTTAGCTACAACATATAATTTCTTTTCAGGAATTAATAAATTATTATTGATTGATTGATATCACACCTACATTTACATTTTTAAATGGGATTAGAAGATGATTATTTATTGATTGTATATTTGTATAATATAATTTCACATGGTTATAAGATGATTATCATGTCTCTCTGCAGGTCATGTCTTTCCCTGCGAATGGTTTTGGTCTTTATGACATGGTGGGGAACGTTTGGGAGTGGACCTCAGACTGGTGGACTGTCCATCACACTACAGNTGATTGATTGATTGATTGATTGATTGATTGATTGATTGATTGATTGATTGATTGATTGATATCACACCTACATTTACATTTTTAAATGGGATTAGAAGATGATTATTTATTGATTGTATATTTGTATAATATGATTTCACGTGGTTATAAGATGATTATCATGTCTCTCTGCAGATCATGTCTTTCCCTGCGAATGGTTTTGGTCTTTATGACATGGTGGGGAACGTTTGGGAGTGGACCTCAGACTGGTGGACTGTCCATCACACTACAGACTACCAGCACAACCCAGTAAACACAAATCACATGGAAATATTTCCTGCTTATTGCCATGAGTTTAGTTTTGATGCTATCACTTCCTGTTGTCTTTCAGACTGGACCTCCTTCAGGCAAAGACAAAGTGAAGAAAGGAGGATCCTACATGTGTCATAAGGTAAATACTTCCATGAGCAGCTAATTATTCCCTCTGCGTGATGGATAAAATGTTCAAATGAACAACCAGCCATGAATTAGCTGGCGGTGTGCTCAGCTGTCCGGTTTTATAGGAAGTATTTGATGCTGACAACAGCAGCTGCTCCTGTGTGATTACATCTGAGGGGATTACCATCTCACTTCCTGTTTCCTTGTTCCTGGTGTGGGATTTTTGACTTGTTCACTGTTTAAATCTAATCAGCATATGCTTGATGTGTATTAAACAAATGCAACAGCTTCTGATTCTGCTAAACATTTAATTAAAATAGTTCAAGTAATGAAACTATAAAAAGAGAAAGTTTCCAAAAACTGTTTAAAATTCAGTGGCAGCAGCGTGTTTCAGGAAATGAAAATGAATAACTTGTGACTGGTAAAACATTTTAGAATCATCTGAACTGAGCACAGATCAGTGATGTTGCNATAAGAGACAGGTGCTCAGCTGTCCGGTTTTATAGGAAGTATTTGATGCTGACAACAGCAGCTGCTCCTGTGTGATTACATCTGAGGGGATTACCATCTCACTTCCTGTTTCCTTGTTCCTGGTGTGGGATTTTTGACTTGTTCACTGTTTAAATCTAATCAGCATATGCTTGATGTGTATTAAACAAATGCAACAGCTTCTGATTCTGCTAAACGTTTAATTAAAATAGTGCAAGTAATGAAACTATAAAAAGAGAAAGTTTCCAAGTTCCAGTTTTTTTTTTTCCAGCGTTAGTTTCCATGGTCACATAATTAACTGCAAACTAAATAAAACCAAAGCGCAGCGTTCAGCTTGTTTCCTGTATGAGCTGCGTTGTATTTTAGCACCCGGTGTCTGTGAACAAACCGGTTCTGTTGGAGAAAAACACAAGATGTCCAACTTAAAAACAGTGAGAAATCAGTTCCAAAGAAGTCTGAGGTTTATATTTTTCTCTGTGTTTCAGTCTTATTGTTACAGATATCGATGTGCTGCTCGGAGCCAGAACACTCCTGACAGCTCGGCCTCTAATCTCGGCTTCCGCTGTGTTTCTCAGGAGAAACGATGACCTGGCACGACCTTAACTGCAACACAAACCTGCTCTGCTATTTAAATGTGTTGTTGAATTCCAGGGTTAATCCGTGCATCTAAGGAAGATGTAAGAGAAAGAAGTAAAAATAAAGATAGAGAATGTTACCATAGTTACTAGCGCTTGTATTTTACATCTTTATATTTTTTAAAGATTTTAATTGAGAAATATGGAAGAGATTTTAGTCTTTAACAATTTGAAGCTGCTGTAAAATGTTAATAAAATCTTTTTTTTTTCTAACACGTCATCGTTTTTGTTGTTCATGCTTGTGTGAACCAAATGTTTTTTCCTTTACTCTTTTAAAATAGTTAAATTAGCCATAAGATTAATAAAAGCCTTTCAACATGTAGTGCACTGTACGTACCACCAGGGGGCAGCAGCTGCACATAAAACTAATTCTAATTCACTTTTATGCGTAATATGAACTAAATTGATAATAATATGCACAATGTCTAGGAAATAATCAGGATTCAGGAGAATTTTTAACTTTAAATCTTTTTTTTTAACGTGTATTAAAAATTCACTTAAAAAATAAAAGCTCCGGTTAACAGAGTGGAACTGTGTTCGTTTAGACTGAAATAACAGAATATTTCCAGAAAAGTGAACAAACAAACACGAAAAATACAAACAAATATCTACAAAAGAACATAAACTTTATTCATCATTACTTATTCAGTATACATGTTGAGACATGAGAAGATAATAATAAACTAAACAATTAGCAAAAGAAGGCTCACGAGATAATAGGCAAACAAAAAATAAGTCGAGGAGATTTCTAGTGCGTCTAAACAAACAAAAACAGATTTCCACAAATGTTTAGATTTCTAATATTTCAGCAAACTAAAACCCTACTTTCTTGCAGTGTTAATTAGAAACTTCAAAGATATAGTTGATACAACATTACTGCACAACTGCTAACATTAATTAGACAATTTAATGAGTCTAAAACTCTGCTGTCAGCTTTTTAATTAAGTTCTTACGAACCTCATTTATCCATCAGTGCACAACTGTTTTACAAAACAGAGAAAGAAAAGTTTTATTTCGACAAAAGCTGCAAGAAGAGGACTGTTTCTCCTTGTTGCAAGTGTGATTAATCCAAAGGAAATGCACCACAGAACCAGAGCAGAGCAACTAAGACAACATGGAGGCTAAATACAGCTGCCGTCTCAGAGAGTCCAGAACAAATGAGAGATTTATCAGAGGCGATACGCTATACTAATAAGAATTCTGCTCTTGATCACTCTGCTTCATATTAGCAAAGCTGATAATACAAAAAACATTTGCAACCTTATTTGACTTTTGCACCAAAATGGCAAAAGAGTGTCTTATTGTGCTGCTGGAGAGGAAGTAGAAGATCTTTAAGTACATCTTCACCACATGTAATAGCTTCGTGTGGTGTCAACAGGTGAAGGTTTCCCCTCTGTGCTGCCGTCTTTGTCCTTGTCTCCTTCAGTCTCCCACAGGTTAATGAGTGGAGGGTAGAGCTCGTTAAGGGGGATGGACGAGGTCTTTAGCATGTGTTTCTTCAGGTAGTGGTGGTATTTTTTTCTCTTCCATCTGCGGGTCATGTAGACGCCCATAGTGGCCAGACTAATGAAGGCCAGCATGGTTGACATGACTGCCAGCACAGCCACGCTCGGGTGCTGGTCTGACAGGTCCAGAGCGAAAGAGGCACCGCGAGTCGTCACGTTGACGCAAGACTTGTGCGTCTGCAGGTGGACGTTGGAGACGGTGAGACATACTTCATACTCTGTGGCAGGCTGAAGGTGCGTGAGGTTGTACTCATGAACGTCTACAGGAACTCGAGCTGTGTAGGTGATGTGGGGGTTGTCGATCTTCATGGTAGCAGAGGCCCATTTTAAGTTAGAGGACAAGACATTAGAGTTGACCTTCCAGGACACCAGGATGGAATGGGACTCTGTCTGCTTGACGTAGATTTTCATCACCTGTGCGCTGTCGAGCAGAGTCCCGTTCACGCGGATTGTGGCGACCCATGTGTCAGCACCTTCCGTGTTCTGGGCCACACAAGTGTAACGACCAGAATCTTCCACCTGCACATGAGACAGCCACAAAGTCCCCTCACTGCTTAAGTGGTATCGCTCTGACACGGTGTCAGTAGTGATTTTGTTTCCCAGAGGGGTCACCCAGTAGATTTCAGGTTCTGGTTCAGCTATGGCTCTACAATCCAGGGTGACACTCATGCCCAGCTCCAAGTTCAAGTGACTGGGGAAAGTATCATGGGATATAAGAGGAAGACACTGCTCTGGGGACTCCAGGGGCCGTAGTTCTCGGACACGTTGGCCTCTGAGTTCTGGTGGGGAAGTGCAACGCATGGCTAAAGGCTCCATGAAGCGCACCGTGGTCCTGTTGGAACTCATCCACTGAATCACACAGTCACAGCGAAGTGGATTACTGTGGATACTGATCTCCCGCAGGTTAGGCAACATCTCCACACTGTGCTGGTAAAGAGCAGTCAGAGCGTTATTATTAAGCATCAGGCTCTCGAGGGACTGCATGTCCCTGAACGCCAGCCTGTGGACATAAGAAAGTTTGGGGTTGTTCGTAGCCTCCAGCTTTGTCAGTTCTGGCAGGTTGTCCAGAGCATAACGATCAATAGACACCAACTCCATCATATTGTTGATGCCCAACTCCTTAAGATGTAGCATGTTTCGAAAGTCTCCTTCTTGCAGTTTTTGAACTGGGTTTTTGTTTAAATCCAAAAATTTCAGATTGGGAACTTTTTGAAGGGCCAGCTGAGGGATTTTCACCAATTTATTGTCGTAGAACGAAATGCTCTCGAGATTATCCAAACCCACAAAAGCATTTGCTGGAACATCAGTGAGATCCATACCTGCCAGAACCAGACTCCTCAAGCTCCCCAAAGGCTTAAAGTTCATGTCCATAAGCCCAATAACTGGATTCTCCCCAATCATGAGGATCTCTAGATTGGGTGTTTGTTCGAACCAGCGGCTGTCTATAACATGGAGCCTGTTTGAGTTGAGATGGAGCCGCAACAAACTGCTCAGGCCTGCAAACGCTCCAGGGGAGATGGAGCTTATCTGGTTGTGGTTGATGTAGAGCTCCTGGAGGCTTGAGAGGTTTCCCAGGCAGTGGTCTGGTAGCTCACTTATATGGTTTTCTTCAAGATGAAGGGTGGTCAGATGATTCATGTGTCTGAGGCCAACAGCTTCCATGGTGGTGAAGTTGTTCTGGGACAGATCCAGCTCTGTCAAGTTGAGCAGGGCCTGCAGCTCCCCCCTGGTGCGAGAGATGGCGTTGCTTTGGAGCAGTAACACCTGAGTGTCCGTTGACAGGTTGGTAGGTATGTGCGTCAGCCTCAGATCATTACAGTCCACAGTATTTGCCTCCTTGTAGGTCGACTGGGGGGTAAACCAAGGGCGGATCTCACATACGCATAACCGCGGACACTCCCTGCCATGAACAGGTGACAGAAACACAACAAGGAATCCAAAATACAGCAAGATCAGAGGATGCCAGAGCCTGGAGCTGTGAGCCATGTTGGCTGCTCTCTGCTCACAAAACGATTAAAAGAGACGCTGCGTTTGCATGAAGTATATGAAGAAACGGGTCTCAAACATCGGTCTTCTTTGCTGATAACTTGCTGATGCAGATCCGAAACTGAGATTTCTTATACCAGAGGGATGTGCTTGGAGGACGCAGGTCGCTTTCACCCTGAAAAAGAAAGTAAAGCAGATGTCAAAACAAATCCAACATTTTTAATTCAGTAAACTTTAAAGTAAAGTTGGATTTTTATATTGAAATGTCTATAAGGGCTAAATTCAGCTGCATAAATTGCATGTAATTTTTCTTTATACATAGAGATTTAAAAGCTGACGTAGTTGCACTTCATATTTAAAATGTATGCTTTTGCCTTTTCAGGATGTTCTATTTACCCAGCAGGGCGTCATGAGTAAGAACAATGTTAGTCAGAATCTAAGATCATCACATTTATTTTTGTTTTGCCTCCCTGATGAATCTGTTGCCCTGGAGATTGCCTGATTTTATTTTTTTTCACTTGCCTTGATTACATGTGTATCAGCTTAGTATCAGTTATCTGCTTTAAAATGAGAGTGGTGGGTGGCCAAAGCCTGCAGCGCTGGCTGTGACTCCATTATACAACCGGCTTAATATGCAGCCAGTGTGAAGACTTTTAATCACTCACTGCTCATGGTACAAGTTAAGAATTTACACTTATGTGCAGCGAATGTTGACTTTACAGAAGATGTGGTTCTTTTGTGTCTTTGTTCTCATCCAGGTTCTAAACTAGAACAATTTGTAATATTTCATGATTTTTCCTTGTTGGTTTGCCTGTTTTGTTTCACCCACACATACAGATACAACAGCTAAGAGCTGGCAGAGATACTAACCACATTTTTTATCTATAAATACGATATTACAAGTGTTGGGGAAAAAATCGGTCTTTTTTAAGCAGAGTATCATTTGTTGGGTAGAAGTTACCTAACTAAGTTCCAAATGTGTAAAATCAAAGATGACACTTTTCATTCATTATTTTGAAGATTCCTTTCACATTTTAAGTTTTATATATTTTTAGAATGACACAAAAGAAAAATGATCAAAATTTAAATTCTTTTTTTTTAAATTTTTTTACCCAGAAACGCCTGTTTGTACAAACAATTTTAATCCTATTGCATTTGTCTGAGTAGATATTGAAATGATGTAAAATCTCCTACAAATTTCCAAGACCTTTCAAAGTTTTGACACACTGAGATGAGAAAGTGTCTAAAACTTTTGATTGATAGTGTTTCTCTAAAACTGAAGCCTGGTGAGACAGCAGAGGACACGGCAGTTAAATCATGAAACTAGCTACGTATTCTAATCCAGAACCACCAGCTCCCCATTTGAAATGGCAGTGGAGAAAAAGGTGCTGAACAAACTTCTGTCCATACCAAATAACCCAGAACACCCTCTCCAGTACACGCTTGACAGACAGAGTAATACGAGATATAACAGATGACTTTGATTTTAAGCATGAGATAGAAAATAAATAGGAAGCTGTTCACGGGGATTGATACACGACATCCTCTTCACACATAATTCTGAGTTGTAGATAAAACAGTAATAAATTTAACAACAGTCTGTGGTGAATGTTGACACACCTACATTTCAATAATTTGACACAGTGTCTCCAATTTATGGTTTTAAACGGTTCAGCCAAAGCAGCGGAGGACATCTGAGTCGTTACCAACTTTCTAAAGCTCAGGGGCTTTCAGTACTTCTCTGCAAACAAACCATGAGGTGGGGTTGCTGGTTCGATTCCAGCTTCCCTGCCTGCCTAGCTATCTATGTGACACAGCTCTGAGAGGGAGCAGTAACATCGTGCAGCTTTCCTTCAGCAATCAATAAACGTATATGGTTGTTTGAACAATCCCGTCCGAGGTAAGAACAGGATTTAAATGGAGGAAAATACTGGAGATGGTGGATTGATTAAAGTTTATCAGTTCAATATTTTTCAAGAACACATGGTGACGAAGCCTGTAAAGTAGGAGGATTTCCTTTTGACCCTCTAAAGGGCCCCAAACAAGAGCGAAACAGACTAAATTCAAGTCTAAAAATATTAGTGCGGTGCTAGTACTAGAGAAGAAAAGAGAAGGTATTAAAGAACCAAGTCTAAGAATCATAGTGACAGCTTTTAATATGACTGATATAAACAGTAAGGTTCTGTTTTTCCTGGTCTTTACAGACTGTGGCAGAGGATCTTTGTTTCATGTGTGTGGGTGTGACACAGAAAGATACAGTTTCACATCAAGACTGACAATTTCTTCAGATATTTAGAAAAAAATAAACACAGATTGTTTCCTATTTCCATGTACAATCTGTTCACAATGTGCAATGTGTTGATTTCTTTTCAGTTATTTTTTTTTTTTTTCATATTTGAATGAATAACAAAACAAAAGCAGCTCAGCAATTAGAGACAAAAACCCTTGCTGTGTACAGAACAACAGCATAATGAAGCTGTACCTGTAGACAGGTCATCAGAGTGGCACTGCGTGGAAACAGATTTCAATAAATTCATGACAGAAAAAAAGACACTGTAGGAACTTAAACACCAGCAAAAAGCACAGTCACGTTTCTACAAGTAAGACTGGTATCAGGTATCTGGACTCAAACAAACTGATCCCCTCTTGATGGTCCTTTCCTCCTTCACATGTCACACTGTTTGGATATTAAATCGGAGGAGACAGGCGGATTAATTGTTCCTTTCATGCTGAAGCAATAAAAACTCCGACACCTGGCACCAGGTTTCTGGCAGCTCGGCAGATCAGCGGGTGTCTGCATCCGTTCCCATCAATCCCTCACTGTGTGTACGTATTGACCTTTCTGACAGTAGGGAGGTTTGCTCAGCGCATATGGCCGTCTCCACTGATGGCCTGCTTGATCATCACTGCAGTGGGCAAATTCTTTCTTACATGCACCCTCTGTGCACTCACATATACCTGTTGTTGGACAAACACCAGCTCGTCTGAAACACCTGGAGTGTCATCCCACCTCTTCACAAGCAGCTCAGTCTAATAAACACAAGTCTATTAGATTCAGTTCTGAGGCCAAACTAAAAGTATAAGGTACAAATAATAAATACTAAAAAAAACTCCACAAAAAGACAATAAACAAGAACAGATGTCTTAAAGGAAGAGATTAATGAACTCTGGTACTAAGGGAAGTGAACGTGACCACAAGATTTATGCTTAACTCCCAAAGGTCATGACCTTTTACACATCAGATCCTGATCATTTATTGCTAATCTCTTGTCTAAAGCAGGACAAACACCAAAGATAAATGCTCATATGTAAAACTAGACATTTTCTAAATACAAATTTTGTCCCATTCCAGCGCTGCCACCCTCCCTCGAGTCATTTTGACGCAAATCCGCACACAGACGACAGGAAATAGGCAGAAAAATCCTCCAACAGCTCGGTATTATCCAGCTGACTGTGTGAGCTGGAGCCTCCAGCAGTGGGATTTAGTTTTCTCACCCAATCACAGGGAGGTTTAAAACACAGCATTCATCCATCCATCTGTAGCTACTGCTATAATAAGAATAGCTAACATCCACACTCATTTCATATGAACCTTCAGAGGATCACTTGCCCCGAGGTTCAGAACAAGGCAGCAGAATGTAATTGTGAGACAGTAATGAGGTTTGTCTGCGTCATGCCTGCACCTAATAAACGTGTTTATCAGCCGTAGGCAATATTGGGTCCACTGAACAATACAGGAAGCAAGACAACCGATCCAATAAAGGAGCACAGAATCACTTCAACACACCAGGAAGCACTCACTGAAGTTACACCAAGATCCTTATTTGGACATAATTACAAAAACATAAATTAATTAGACAAAGCTGACATTTGATCCAGATTATTATGTATGGCTGTAATGGAACGAGATTAAAATAAAAATATATAATGTTGCAACTAAAACATTCAGGAGGAGGATCCTCATGTGTCTGGGTGCTGCATCATTTTTCACCCATCTGTTTCTGAAGTCCTTTGTCGCCTCAAGTAGAAAATGTGAGCAGTGTTTCTGAATCAGCAGCCACACGACCCGCTCCCAGACCTGCCATCTCCATGGCGACAGCTATGCCACCAGCATCTTTGTTTTGCAATCAAATGAGAGATGATGAGAAGCTCTTAGTGCCATCAGGCAACCAAAACTATCACTGGTGCAAGAAGGTGACTGAAACAGAACCCATGTATGAAAACACTGTGAAAACATGAGCAGCAGATACAGTTGTATACAACATTCCTTATATGTTGTATTGTTTTGCATATTGCAGACATTTATTTCTTATATTTGTGCAGCTACAATTCACAAAGATGTTTAGTTTCAGTTCAAAACTGTGATAACAAACCCTGTCTTCTGTTTCCATGTCCTCGCTTTGCTTCTAAAATATTCTGCTTTTTGCTCCATTAGCATGCAAACGTCTCACTTCGCATCACAGACGGCTTTGGTGCAGCTGCTGATAGCAGAGGTAAAGCCGAGGAAAGGGAGGACGCCTGTCCACTCAGTCAGAAAGGAGACTTAAAGAGGGAGAGGATGAAGAGCTCTGCCTCAAGAACGACAGGAGAAAACTGATGGGCTGAGAAATGGACCAGAACTTGAAAAGACTGTGACAGAATTCAATGCTTTAATTGTGCTAGAGAGCGAGAACAAATTATACTGCACACTTGAACAATGTTTCTCAAGACTCCGCCGAGGTTTTAAAAGTTGCAGGGCAGCAAATTGTCTCAGTATTTCTATTTACTGCAAATCCATATGGTAGGCTTTATTTCCCCGTGGAACAAAGATGGATCTTGACACAATGTTTCTTCTCCGGCTTTAATGTTTTTCTTCTTCAATTTTTCCACTACAGTCGCAGCATCTGTGAACAGCCAAAATGTTTTCTCTGGCACAGCGATCCATCATTACGTCTGTCTCTAACATCTCAGGAAACTTTAAATAAAATAAAAAAATCACTTGCAATTATTGGCCTTTAAACATCCGTGTGAAAGTCTTTTTTTTTCATCTTATTTTACTTATCCTTTTTTTTTATCCCTCACTTGGAAACAAGACGCAGAGCTTCTTAGTCAGTAACAACACCTTGATAAATGATTGCAAGGCCCAGCGTGTTTCCACCTTTCCCTTCAGGTCACTCTCTGTAAAGGGGGAGGGGCTGGTCTGAATGTCGCCCCCCTTGTCTCCACTCTGTTTCTGTGGGAATCCAGACAGCAGCACATGCTGCAGAGTCGGACTTATTGCACACAATGGCTCCTATCCAAATAGACACACCGAGGCGTGGCTTTGTTTCGGAATTTTCTCACACTCCTCTTCATCAGATGGAGGAGACACGTCACTGAGCTTTGTGCCTGCCAAGGCTGCTGCTGGTGGTGGTGGTGAGGGGAGGGGGGGTGCGACCTCCTGAACTATTATAAGATCAGGTCACGGGGTGACACCGGCCCCAGCTTTGTCCTTTTATTTACAACACAAGTCAGAGCACAGAGTTGTGTTCTTGAAAGCAGATCATGAGAATACATAAATGTTCCCTCGTCTCAATTAAAAACTCATCACTTCATTTGTGCATTTATATGAAGGATTTCTGAGACGAGTCAGCAGCAACTGAAGCAACTAAAGTTAATCTAATGATTTCAGAACTTCAACAATAATTCAACAAGCGACAACAGAATAAATGCACAGAAAAGATGTGAGTGTTGCGTCGCTGAGGGATGCTGCAGTTTGTGTAAATGTCACACACACCAGCAGCTGATGTCTCAGTGAAATACTTAATGCTTCTCATTCTTCATTCCTAAACTAGGTGCAAATTTGATAACATGATAATCATTTGCTCCTTTTTTTGTAGGAAAATGTTGCAACTTATTGCAGCTTTCAGATCTGCCCCACGTTTTCTTTGTTTTCACTTCTTCCATCTGTGTCTTGTGACGAAATACAAAGATTTGAAAGAAATTCACCATGAATCATTTTCATTTATATTTAAAGCTCACTATCTCATTAATTACAGCCAAATTATATGGTTTTAATAAAATGAAACAAGCACAGGAATCTGATCTAGTCAGTAGTGTATTTTCAGATCAGTTTAAGTGTAAATCAAGTTTTTCTTTTTTCATCTGAACAAGAATTTGCAGCATTTATTGTTTCATTTCATCTTTGGTTGCAGTTTAAAAAATGATGACTTCATCGTTTTAACTGAGTGGATTTCCTTTAAAACACGTCAATAAATAACTGTTTAACTGACACAGAGAGAAAGAGCTCTAATCATTGACATTTTGTTGGTACACAGAAAACGAGGAGAGGAGTCTCACCCAGGGAGCGCAGGATCCTCTGTGCAGGCAGGAATGCTGCAGGCTGCTGGGTCTGACTCCAGCCTGCATCCGCAGCCCGGAGGAAGAGGAGGAGGAGGATGCGCTTTATGCTGTGGAGAGTAAATAATCTGCTTTGTTCATGCAAATAAATAAACACGTGTGTTCGTCCGGCTCCGGTCGGTGTCGGAAACACGACGGTACTTCAGAAGTGAGAAATCAGCAGAGCGCAGCTTCCAGACGCGAACAGCTGTCCTCCTCTTCCTCCTCCTCCTCCTCTTCTTCTTCCTCCTCCCTGCGTGTGTTTGTGTGTATGTGCAGGTCAACTCGGCTGAAGCTCGTCTGACACCGACTGTTGTGTCCAAACAGGCAACCTTGCCATCTGTTGTGCCGTTGCTACCATGGGAACAAAAGCCCCGCCCCACCGGCCACGAACTGCGGTGTTGTGAAACGGATGTTTTTAGTTTCTGCTGTTGTTCGGATGCTTGTCAGTCTCCGGAGCTGTTCATCATGTTTCCAGACCTGGATGTGGGTTTGGGGAAACTTGGCTCCCCAAAGCTGAGAGCTGATAAAAGTTTAATGACCTGCTTGTTAATTGATAATAATTGTGGTAGAAAATGGACTTCTGATGGATCTCATAAAGCTCTCGCTTTTCAGCCTGATCAGTTCACATAAACCTTAAACCGACTATCAATCAGTAAACCCAGACATGACCTGTTTTCCTCATAAGAACTGGATTTAGTTTGTGATGCAGCCTCATGACTCTGGTTAGATCTCTTCACCTTTCAGTGCTGTGTGGTTCTGTTTACACTGTTTAAATACAGCACATCAAACCTGATCAGATCCTTATTGAAAAAAAAAATCCAAGTATTTCAGTCATTTTCTGAAATGCAGCCTCACGCATGCACGCAGGTGTTCGAACAAATGTTTGCACGTGAAAAATCCATCCTTCAGTCCTTCTTTTGATCCTGAAGTGTTCACTTGATTAGATTTCGTTCTCTTTGCGGAGAGCAGCGTTCCATCACTCTCTGTTTGAGCTGCTTCTTCATCCAAACAGAAGCTGCAGAGGCAGAACGTCGTCCTCTCCACCTTGCAAACAAATCTTGAAGGTTTTTAATCCTCAGAAAATGTTTCATCTTTATAACTGTTGCACTCCCAATGAAGAAGTTTTCCACATGACCTTTTAACCTCATATCAGTCTGCAGAATGTGTCTGTTTGCTCCTTTAAGCAGAAGTTTAGAAGTCTAGTTGCAGGAGCCTGAATGTCAAGTGAAGGTCAGAAGAGGAATATTTTGCTGTGTCAGCATGTTTCACACACACAGCTGTATCCAGCGAGCTTTGTGTCCCACTTTGTTCATGTAGCTCATCTCACATAACCTTCAACTTTTATGTCAAAGGCACTTTGACTTGAAGATCCTTGTTTTGCATGTGATGATTCCATCTCCTGCAACTGAGCAGATTTTGGTGATGATTTCATACTTTTGATCCAAAAGGTTGAAACAGTTTTTACAGTCTGCATTGATTTTTCCTCTTTTTTTGCACACATGAGGTTTTTTTTCTTGCAGTGCATCACCGGCGAGCCACACATCAGGACAACACACACATAAGATCCAGTTTTTGTGAACAATTTTATCACTATATCTGTGAAGGAATCATCCAGATTATCCAGATTAGCTAAGCTTTTCTAAATGACTGTAAACAGACACTTTATTTAACTGGATCAGAATCTTTTGCGTAAACTTGATGATGAATTTGAATTTATTTGACAGGACATGAGATTTTAAGGGAGTTTCAACAAACTTTCCAACAAGAGTCTTGAAATAAGGATCTACATGGTTCATTCTGTTGAAGGTTTCCAGCTGCTTCCTGCTTAGAGATCAGCTGCTAAAAACAAGCAGAGTAAAGTAAATGTGGTAAATGTTTGCGTGTGAGGGCGTTTCAACGGGCAAATCATAATTTTACCATCGTTAACCTGCAGCTCTTGTGGTGGGGTTGCCGTGGCAACAACTCCCTCTCAGGGAAGGCGTTGCAGTGCATCCACCAGTTTATTAGATTTCTGATCACACAGCTCCTCCAACGTGGCCATCTGGGAAAAAGCAGTCACGAAAGAAGCGCTCGCCTCCGCTGCTTTACCCGTTTACAAGTCGTCACGTCGTTCAGCTGCATAAACTCTGCTGACGAGATGGATTCACTCATTCAGGCTCGTTTGTTCAGGATCACCGTGGGGTGAAATGTTAAAAGACAAAAAATAAAAAAAATCCATGATTCAGTCCACAAATAAAAAAAACAAAACAATGAGCCTAAGAAGCTGTGCTCTCAGCTGAGTCAGCAGTTTTCAGTCTCAAAATAAATTTGCATTATGTGCTTCACTGAATTCACTAAAGGGTATTCATATTCATTGCATACAGCGTGTGTACAAATGCCTTTTCTAGAGTACGGTTTAATGTTTTACCCTGCTGTATGTACATCATGTGAATCAGTCTGTGTGTGGAATGAAGACAGTCTTACTGCTCTGATGCTGATGTGAACTGTTTGTGTCCACTTGCAGGATCTGAGGATCTCAGCAGGAAATTTCTCATTAAAATTGATCCTAACGGCCGCAGAGGTGACCAGTTTCTTACTCGTGCTTTAACATTCCCCTAGATCCTTCTTTCTGTGCCCCCTGTGTTGAAAACTGCAAACTCTGTTAAATGCTAGTAGTGCTGGGTCATTTTAGACATGCTTTTAATACAACCACCAAACACATTTCTAATTGTTTCAGAGTAAAGTCATTCAGCAGAGGCTCATAGGAAAGGTTTCTTTTTTATTTGTTTCTGTCAAATATTTTCTAAAGTAGCTGTACGTGTGTGTTTGGAAGGATTGTGGGAAATAACTGGTGCAATGAAAGTTAAAGTCGCTGAAGTAACTGATCAGCAATGTTAAAAACAGTCAAATAACTGCATCTTGTTGACCAGTGTCAGTTTTTTTTGTGTGTTTGCTCTGAGATAAACATAAATACTGACTTATTATTTATTTACTGTTCATTCCATAATCATCAAAACATTCATATTTAATGGACTCGTGGCAGCTTGAAGCATTTCTCTTATTTTTCAAATGTTTTTTTCAAAGGAAGGGGAAAATGTTGCTTTAGGTTTACTTATAGTGATTATAGATATGGTACATATATGTTTGTGTGTGCAGGGAGTTGATGAAATTACTGTAGCTTTTCATTGATTTCAGGTGAACTTTATAACACAAGTGAAACGGAATCATTACGTCGAGGGATTATTCTTCCTGGTGGTGTTTTTATCTGCTTTTCTCCTCTGAGAGATTTAGAGTGAAACAGTTGTTAAATTATAATCTATGATACAATATTTATATATTCAGATCCCTTCCAGGATGAGAACCTTTAGAGCCTTTAGTTTGAAAAGTAAAGTGAATATCAGCTTTGGTTTTTAACATGTTCCACCATCATCCAAACCAGAACCCTGAAGGATCAATGCTCGGGGAGCATGTCGTCACCCAATGGCTTCCTAAACCACTTTATTTTTCTTTGCCCTTTAAATCTTTACCTGTCTACATTTATTATCCATTAGATTTGCTGGAGTCAGCGACGTCTGGCTGAGGAAAACTTGCTACAGAGGATTTTGGGTCTCTCAGGTGGAAATGGGAACGTACGGATTACTGTATGATTAGAGCAATTTTTGGCTTTTTTTTTTTGGCTTTTCAGCTCTTTTAGACTGAGAAAGAAAAATCTGTGCCTCTCCCCATCCTCCATCCTCATCACCCCACCCTCTCCTGCACCAGCTGAACAAAGACAACTGTTCTTTGTTGGCTACATGCTCTGTGTGAGACTTTAGAGCCAGATTGTTTTCACTGATGCTGGTGACAGAGTCAGGAGTAATATGCAAATTCGTGTTTGTGCGCAGCATATATGTAAGAAATAAGTAATCCTAAAGAGAATGTTTGGCCTATTTAGATCATATCAGATGTTTTTTTTAATGAGACAGAGTTAAGAGAGCTGAAGCAGCTGTCTCTATAAAAGAGCTTCACCCAGCACCTTTAAAATAAAACACTTCAGCTTTTTGTTCCTTTCGGTGCTTCAGCTTGAAAAACAGCTCCAACTTTCAAAGAAATGCTGCACGTTTCCTGTTGAGGAGCTGAGATGTTCTAAGAGATCCATTAAAACACTTTGTTCCAACGCCCAAAGTGTTTGTTTTGTTGTTGTTTTTTGTCCTTTTTGAGCAGCATACAGGTTTGTGTTAAACTACTGGTCTGAGATCCAAACATGTACATGTGATTATTACCAGAAAGGAAAATGTTTTTGCATAGGAGGAGAAATTGAGAGCAATGGAATTTTTTTTCTCCCTGTAATTCCTCCCCCCAGTTTTGTTCATGTACGTGGGATTGATGTGCTGGAGGCTGTCGAGCTGCTGGTCTCTTGGGGGGGGGGGGCGCTGAATTCTTCTCTACATGAAATATTTCTTTGTCTACATTTTTACATATTCTCTATTGAAAGTGCTGATTGCCTTTTCATGTTGCAAATTATTCACACTGTACCATTTTTTTTTTGCATTTTTGTTAGGGGAAAGAAAAAAAACAGACATTCATGTTTAATAATTTCCACAACACATTGAGAATGTATTATTAATTGCAGACGTCAGTTTGCATAAATAGCAAAGTTGAAGACTCTTTATTTGAAAGTAAATCCCACAGATTGTTAAAGGGTTTTGGTGAATAGGATAATTTAGCTCCATTTCCTGGCTGGTTAATATCAATGGATGAAGAGCCAAAGAGCGTGACGAGAGTGGGCGACTATTAGCTCTTATAATTTGTGCTGATTTTAGAGAGAGATGATGTTAAACAGGAGATAATGAATGAATGGAAGGTGTTAAGGACATGAAAACTTGATGGAAATCCTTTCATGAATACAACAATTATTTATATATTTTGATGTCCTCGCGTAGATGGAAAAGGTTTAATGAGAAATAAAAACCTCACAAAAAAAAAAAAAAAATCCCACATACATTGTGATGATGTGGAATCTAATGATGATACTGTGTGTAGGAATCAACCTCAGCCCACAGCATCCCTTCAGATTTAGAGTTAATTGCAGGTTCAGGATAGCAGAGTAACTGAAGGTCATTTGGGATTTTAAAAACAAAGCTTCATTAGGTTGAATCAATATAGACTGATCGTCAAAGGGACACTGTGATGCAGAATTTCTATTCCACAGAGTCTCATTATGGCTGCATAATTATCAGATTTTTGTGTAAACAAACAACACGGTCCTTCCTCGGTAATGTCCCATTTCTTTGTGCTTTTCAATGTAAAGCTGAGTTTCTTTTTACTTGTGCTTTTGTTTATGATGAGCACGAGGAATCAGAATCTGTCTCAAAACTTAATGGTTGTTTTCCTAAAAGCACTTCCTGTGGAAGGATTTTGTAGTCGAAAGATTTAATTTTATGTTACGATCTTTTGATTTATTTATTTTTTGCTCTTTGGTTCTTTAATTAATGTCGTTAGGTTGATCTGAGTTTTAGTTTGCTGTCTGTTTAGTGGCATTTAGTTCTGTTTCATATCATCACATTGGCTTCTTCCTGTTTTATTTTGAAGAATTATTATTGTCTTTTATTTTTCTGATCTTCTGCCCCACATGACCTTGATCTGTGTTTTCACACCTGTATCAGTGAACTCATCATCCTCAGTATATGTAGAACTGAATTACTTTTGCTCCTCATCAGTTCCCTATTGTCAACATCTTTTATTATGTGTTTATTCCTGGTGTAATTACATTTTTTTTTAAATCTACATGCCTTTCGTTTGCCTGCGTTTGGATCTTACGTCACATCTCTGCTCTTCATAGGCTTTTCCATGAACATATTCTCAGTATGGACACTCTGACAGTCAGTTTCATTTCAATCTGAACCTCCAATCTGATCCCCCACTGTGGGAGCCACAGCCCTGTTACCCATGCCCCCCCCTCCCTCCCTCTTTCCCTCCCACTGCAGTTGTTCTTTTCATTTATCACTACCAGATAAACATGGATTTAAAATATTAATGAGCTCTTCAGACAAGAGGCGACACACATCGAGGGACAGTCACGCAGGCAGTGGGAGGTGAAAACCAGCTCAGTGAAACCACCTATCATGACCAAACATCTTGTTAATGATCGTATCTGTTAATGGACTGAAGACCTTAGAAAAAAAAGAAAGATAAAAAAGGTTTCAAATCAAAAAGATAATCAGTGCTGGTGTGTTTGTTACTTTTCCTTCAGATTTAACATGGTCTGTGTTCTTTGTGGCGCTGGTGAGCTAAATGAACAGAGGGCTTCTAACACTGAGGGACTAAAACAGTTAGAGATGGAAGACATCAGGTTACACCACAGGCCACAGAGAAGCTCAAGAAAACCACAACTCAGAGCCTCTGCAGCCACAGAACATAATAAATATCAAGTTCAAATTTTTGTTAAACAGAGTCGTCATTCTGCTACATTATCACCAATCTCATACTACAGCAGGAGACATTGTTCATTTGACCCAGACCCAAAGGCAATACAGTGACATCCGGAATAACTGAGACTCCAGTCTGACTGTCAACCAATGGAAATGAGACGGTTTGTTCAGGCATGCCTCGAGTTCCCCAGACGAGAATATGGTTTCATTTGGTATTTAAATGGGTCAAACTGTGGTGATTTATTCATGTTCTGAGAGTTTAGAGCCACTCAGCTTGACAGGCAGCTGCAGGCCCACACCCTTTGAACATCTATCTATCTATCTATCTATCTATCTATCTATCTATCTATCTATCTATCTATCTATCTATCTATCTATCTATCTATCTATCTATCTATCTATCTATCTATCTATCTATCTATCTATCTATCTATTAGGCTGATATTTCCTTGCACTTATTGTGTTTTGATCATTTTGAATTGCAGTTTTTATTCTTAGATTTTTATTGTTTTGCCTGGTGTGTTTCTTTTTTTTGTTCCATTTCATTCTCTTTACCATCACCTCACCTCAGCTCTTGTTGTCCACTCTTCGTCACCTGTTTTCCATGCGGTAATCAGTCCAGCTGCCCCCATTTAACAATCCGTCTCTCCCAAATAGTCCTCTTGTCCTCCATTATTCATTGTGTGCTTATTCTTTGTTTTTTGTTCTTCTGATTTCTGTAGATTTTGCGTCTTATCTTATTCTTAAAACTCTTATTTTGCCTCAGTTTGGTTTTTGAATCATTTTTAAAAATATACATAATAATGACAATGTGAAAATATTAAACTTTCCTCATGTGAAGTTCATGTGATTTTTATTCTAAACGTGTTAAAAGGGAAACATGTCAAATGTTCTCAAATATATATAGTATGTTTTTTTGTGTCTTCTTCCTTGTTTAAGTCTGGATTTCGACCCATTTAAACACTCGTGGGGGTTTTTCACCAAACAGCATTGTCTCAAAACACCAACTGCACAATCTCAGACTGGAGTTTTGCAAATTCGTGAAATATATGCCAAGACACACTGAGAATGTTCTAGACACCCAGGGTGACAAAAAAACAAGAATATCTGCATGTATTGGAATAGTCTGTTTTGCATATAATGTGCTTTTGAAAGTCCATCATTGTGAAGGTTGTAATTTCCTCACAGTGAGACCCATGTTCCACACAAAAGGCATGTCTCTTCTCTTAGTGCTTATCAGTTCTCCTTTGTATCTCTCCTAGAACACACAGATGGGTTTGTTTTTCAGTTTTTACCCTTTAAATTTCCTCTGTCAGTGTTTTTTTTCTTGAATTTGCCAAATTTACCTGCATGGCTCATTTGTCAGAATGAATTTCCATTTTATAGAACAGTGTTCCTGTTAGGGTCAACAGGCATTTTTAATTCACGTTAAAGGAAACAATAAACTAATTATGCAGCAACCAACAAAGATTAATTACTATTTTACCTGAAATGTAGAAAACTAGTTTCTAAAAAAGGGAAATTGCAACAGTTTTTATGACATAAGACATGAGGAGTAAAAATATTACTCACAAAGTGTTGCACCAAATCAGCTGGTCATGATAAACAAAATGATTCAAAAATACATAAATATAAGAACAGTATCTAATGCCACACTAACTCTACTGTAATTCTGCATTCAATCATTTTTCTGACCATCATGCAGGTTGTGAATCCAAACCCTCTCAGCGTGTCCCTTTAATCTTCAGGTGGATGCTTCTCTTTTTACTGACCTCATGTTACCTGTATCGCCGAGAGACTTGCGTCAAACCTGGAGAAAAACGTCCTCTGTGACTGACTAATACATATAAAGAAGCAGCTGAGACACACTGTACTCCTGAGATGTGTAAATGAGAGACAAAAGGAAGAAAAATAATAGAAAGACTCGGACCCGTGAATTACTTCCGAGGAGAGGCTCGTGAAAGACCGACAGGATGAGATCCTCATCTCCAGATTAAAGAAGCACCTCCATTCATCTACATCCTTATCCAATAACTCTTTTGTTTGTATAATGACTGACAGATAAAACTGACGTGTCATTGTGTCTACAGCTCATTTTCAGAGTAAATTCAGTGACATTTCCAGGCATGTTCAGATGTCTAATCCTGAGGTTTTAAATAACATTCATCCGAGGCAAAAATCAGAGCGATAATGATTTAAAGCTTAGTATAAAGACCTAAATAACATCAACAAAACTCCACACAAGTAAAATTTACAACAAAAACAAAGAATGAGATCTTTTTACTTGAATGTCTATTTAATCAAATACACTTGTTTGGATGAATAACAGATGCTCCAACAGAATCTTCTTGCTAGAGTTTCATCTTGTCCACCTGCTGATTCTGGGTGAAAAAAGCAGATTCAACATGCATTTTTTCAGGCTGTGGGAAGTCCACAGTAATTACACTAATAAGCCTCTCTCTCTCTCTCTCTCTCTCTCTCCCTCTCCCTCTCTCTCAGCAGGCTCATTTGTTTAGTTTCCTGGAGGACCGACCAGATGGTCCCTTGAGCCTAATGTTCCTCCATATTCATGAGATGAAGTTTGACCCCACCACCTCTGAAGGGCTGACCTCTAACCTGATCTTTTTAGGACATCAATAGGATATGGAAGAGGGGTGAAGGAGATGCACTGCAGCAGACACCCCCTAACACACAGAGTCCCATGGGTGAGTGCCAGGCCTCTCTGAGTGAAGACATTTGGATATGTGTGAGCGTCAGAGTGAGCTAAAGCATGGGGAGGTTCCTCACAGGTTCTCAGGCTCGTCTCTGGAACTGAACATCTGTCCCAAACACACACGGTCCAAAACACTGAGATCAGGGCGGGGCTGGAGAGGAGTGACTGAGCAAGCAGACTAATGATGTCACACCGTATCATCAGTGTTCACAAACGTGCTGGTGAACTCTGACCTCTCTGTGGGATGTTTTACTGAACATGCAAACTGAGAACAAAATGAACATGGTTACAAGGTCATGCAGTGAAAAAATAGAACAAAGCATGTATGAAGAGAGCAATCTGTTTATTAGATCCTTATGCTTCCTCTGTGATTTCTACTGAAAGAGCCTAAATATAACTGCAGAAAAAAATGAACTAAACATGTTTGATTTGTATTCAAGCAGTGAAATAAGCTGTTGATGTTCAGTGTGCTGGGTTTCTAAAAATGGTATTTAGAGAATTCTACATTCTAAAATCTCAAGGTTAAGCTCATCCTTGAATATTGCAAAAAAAAAAAAAATCAAATAAAAACATGTAAAGTGAGTCCAAAGCTTTCAGATTAATATTTTGCTCCTATGATGGAGGCACAAATCTACAAAAACTAGATGGACCAGCCTTTTCGTTTTTAATACCACATCATTCTGCTGTTATTAATTTATTCCCCATTCCAAAATATACTCAGAAGGTGAGGAGTTTGAGAAGCATCAGCGTTCAGTGTTCCAGACAGAAAATAAAACTCATGGACAGCCAAGTTGTGTTCAGGGACAACTTTAACTGTGTCATAATTTGTAGTTTTTTGGAAGCAAAGAAATAGTTTTAAACAAACAGCAGCTAGAAACAACATGATCTGACGAGAGGAACCATAGAGTACGTGCTGGAAGGGAGTGAAAACAAGTGAACTGATTTACAGGTGAACAGCTGAGGGAGACAATGAACTGTAACAAAAGGAGGAAAATTTAATACAAAAAACCTCAAGAAAAACCTGATTTAAACACAATGAGAAAACTAGAAAAACACTTGGAGAACGCAGACCTCCGCCAAGTGGACATATTGTAGAAAGTACTATGTCGGTATCCTTAAAAAAATTCCTGGATCCAGACGGTAATCCGGATCACCTCCAAAATCTAATCAATTCTTCCTTGGGTCATTTCTAACCTTTCCTGAAAATTTCATCAAAATCCATCCATAAGCTTTTGGAGTTATCCTGCTAACAGACAGACAGACAGATCATGAAAACATGACCTCCTTGGCGGAGGTAAAAACAAGAACAATTTCAATCTAAAAACACTGACACCATCACAGATGTTTTCACACACTGAATATTTGAATCAGTTGTTGTCAACAACTCATAACAATGTTAAAAAACTTACTCAGATGGTGTCAGTGATGTCAGAGCTCACAAACTTTATCACTTTAATCTCATCTTCCTCTCTCATCTGTTATTTTAGCTACTAAACCAGATTACTGGATGGAAAACAGTTTATCTCTTGTGTAATTTTGTCTTTCTAGATATAGATAAACTGCTTCTTCTCTAGTTGAGTCTAAAAATGACTTAACAGTAAGAGAAATTTGATTTGTGTCTAACTCAAAATTATTAGATTTCACTGAGTGTTTTAATGTGACGAGTGTGTATATAATGTTTTAACAAAAACATTTAGGTAAATAAACAACAACAAAAAAAAAAAATGGTAAAGAAAAAATCATGAGGAACATAGAACCAAACCAGATGCAGACAGCTGGATCTGACATGTGGTCTGGAACAAAGGACTGTATATACTGGGAGGGGTGATTAGAGGGACCAAACCAATCGGTGATGAGCGAGAAAAGAAGAGAGGTGAAGAGATCTGTGGCCTAAGAGACTCAAAAGAATAAAATCAAATTACAAAAATCAAACACAAAAATGATTAAATTCAAGCCAAAAATGTAAGTGAAGGAAGTACAACAAAGTTTACAATTTTACAACATGATTTATGAGTGTGTGAACAGAAGCTGAGAATGACTCTGAATTCTTTGATTAGATATTGTATGAGAGTAAACATTAGATTTTCTTGTGTCTTTGCTGTGATGGAGGAAACATACTTCTTCATTATGATCTTATCCATCACCATTTGGCCACAGTGCAGGAGCTGTGTGTTACTGCAGAGCAGAAATGAGCCAGACTGAAGATCCTGCAGCACATCCATCTGACTAATTGGTTCTCCTGTGCAGACAGAGGAAGAAACTCTGATATATGGTACACATGAGTGCAGGTTCTTTAAAAAACATCCATCCTCTCCATCAGCCTGCACTTAGGTCTAATTTTCAAAGTCCATTTACCAATTAAATAAGTGAATCCATGGTCTCATTTTAGGTCATTCTACATGCAGCATCCAGCTAATACGTGTCTATTTTAAAAACTTTGAATGCACAGATTCTCCGAGAACGTTTGCTCTCAGCGTAGCAGTTAATTGTGCTGTGTCGTATGCAGAACCGGAGAGAAATCTGCCGCCCCACGGTGATACTGCCTGGGACGGGCTAAAAGCCTTCTGGAGGGGTTTGTGTAAGCCGATTATCCCCCACTCAGAGATAATAACACTGCATTTTATTTTGGGTGGCCACAAATTAGCTGCTAATTATCTTTGTAATCATTTTTTAATTCACTGTTTGTTTAGAGTTTTCTAACTCACTTTTTAGCAGAGACTTGGTTGTTTTGAGAACTTTTTTTGTTCAAATAAACTCTGGCCCTGAGATAAGGTCACACACAGTCCTCATTTATTATATTTATGACACCGGATGGACAGTCAGGTTAAGGCCAGTCACACTCGACTACTCTGCTGCCATGGACACACACATCTGTCATGTAGTGTTCTGTCACCGTGGATGAGACCTTTGTTCCTGCAGATCTCAGAAGTGGCTGTTGTGGATGAGTGAATTATCAGCTGAGTAGGATTTATCACCTGATCATTGTTTCTAAGTGCATTTTTTTTAACAAACTTAGAAGTAAAAATGTGTTTAAGAAGCTCCTTTTCAGACAAAACAACCAGGATCAACATAGTAAGATGCAACATAGTCCACGTGTTGTTATTCAAGAAGGTAAACTAGACACAGAGGCATCAGATAGATTTAAGAAAAAAGTGAATATTTTAATAAAGAAGCAGAAGGGACTGCTGAGGCAGAAAATTCTGACATTAAAAAGCCCGGGAGCTCACAGAGAACCGATCTGGAAACACAAAGGGAACAGAGCTGCATGGCAACAGGAGGGTAACACTGGATCAACATCAGGAATTGCAATTTGGTTATATATATACTATATACACACATCCAGATGTGTGGCAGCTGCTGAAGGGAAGGGGTGTACAGTGCTTTTGATATTAAATGACTGTATAATATGTCTGTTTATTATATAATTGCAAATAAATGGACAATAAACTGAACTAATTATTGAGTTCTGTAATTGTCTTGTTACTGGCCATCCGTCTGAACTTGTTGCCGAAGTTTACCGTGTTTCAGATCCACATATTTAACCCTTTACGCCTCTCTAATGAAGAGCCCTTGAATTTGCATTGACTCTTTGCTAATGTGATATTCACTGAAGGTTTTCGTGCAGACACTTAAGCTCTGTCCAAATCTAATTTCCTTCTCTCAGGGATCAAGGGCTGCACACTTGATACCCCAAATATATTGGGTGAACGTTGTGACGGCTGCCGCTGAGGGCTATTGACTTATTTCTAGGGATGGGAGCGCTGGAGTAAATGAGAAAAAGAACAACGTAAAGAGGCAGCAAGTGATCCCTCAGGTGTCAGAACAGGAGATGCTGCATTAGTTTTGTAATGAGGCGCTAAGAGGATGTGACCTGTGTGAAGTTTTTCATTTCAGACAGACGGTGAAGCTGAAGGACTCCAGTGCAACACTAAAAATATGCAAACCACGTCCACTATCCACCATCACTAGAATGCTGTTTGAAGATGGTCTGTGTGATAGTGAAAACAGGTCAACAACTTCTCTTTCAGTTTTAATCTCTCAAACTACGCAGGTGGCTATAAAACCTGAGTTCGAATGGCCTGTATCTGTTTCGTCACAACTCCTTTGTTCCTTAGTATTTGACAGCTCCCGCAGTTGAAACCACGCCTAGCATGCTGCTGGCTAAAAGCTGTAGCATAACGTAGCAAACAGGAAGACACAACGTCTGCTGTTGCCATGTGCAGCGAGGCAGGAAACAGTATACCTTTCTCTCATAGGCTAGTTTTTTAACCAATCAGAGCAAATCCAGCAAATTTGAATAATGAATATGAACGAGCTGCTGATGGAAGGAGCCGGAACCACCCGAATTTCGGCGCAGACGGATTGAAAGGTCTGTTAATCAGTGTTTCCTGACATTTTTTATATATAAAATGTTTCATATTACAGGTTAATACTTAAGAAATAACCACAAAGTCCTGAAATTTGTATGAAATGGCCTCTTTAAGATGAAGGTTCCGATCCTCTGAAATGTGTTTCTGTGGAAAGGTTTTGAACAACTATCTTACCTCCAGAATAAAGATCAGTTCAAGAGATCAGAATAGCTAATTGCTAGTGTTAGTGAGATCAAGACTAAAGTGCTGCTGTTTTAAAACAGCTGCAGAAGTTCAGGCAAATGGTGTTTCATAAAGCTACAAATTGCCGTTAATCTGGCATTACATAGTTATTTACAAACTTTCTGGTTATTAGGCACCAGTGAAAACATCTCCACTGCAGCCTGAGGAACATTATAATGTTTCTGTTAGAATAACAGTATAAATGACAACATTTTAATTTACATTTAGAAACATTTGGACCAGAAGTTGTTTAAAAAAAGATGGTAATCCCCTGTGGTTTCAGATCCATTTTACTAGCAATTAGCTTGTTAATCTGAACTAATCTCTAGTATTTCCTCAAACTCAAGTTATTCATCGAGGTAACTAAAGCAGGTAAGATATTAATAGTTTATAACCTTTTCACAGAAAAACACTTCAGGAAACTGAACTATTCCTTAAAAACCTTAAACACCTTGAGGTGATTGTAGGATACGTGACTTTTAAAGCGTTATAGGTCAGACTGTCAAACACTGGGTTGCTGCATGATGATTGATTGGTTCTACTCTGAGTCCTCACACCATCAGCCAGAGGAAGGACAAAGAGTCTTCATCAATATTCATTAGCTTTTTTGCTCTACATCTATATTCATATGCTCATTCATGTTTTTTGTTGGCTACAAGCTGCAGGTTGAAGAGTTTTTGGTGCAGTTCTGTAGATTATTATTTAAGTACCCTGAAATGACCCAGGGTGGAATGAAAGAGGAAACATTCTGATCACCAGCTGACTTTACTTTTGAAGGATAAATGAATTGAATGACCTTAAAATGTTGTGGGTTCTGGAGTACCTTGACCTGCAGGTGGAGGAATAAATGGGTGAGATGATTTATTTGCAGTTAGTTTGAGGAAAGCTGTGAGCTGCTGTGCATTTCTCAAAAAAAAAAAACTCAGTTAAAGAAACAAGAGCATCTGCTGGACTGCTGCATTCACAAAAAGCTCAAGAATGTCTGAAATGTTTAGTTTATCATCTCTAACACTGATGAGTGTACGACTGTTGTATCTTTTAATAATTTAGTAAAAGTTGACTTTACATTCATAATACAACATTTTGATTTCAGAACATTATCTGTCCGAAGCAGCTGTGTCTCTCTCTGTTTAGATTGTGTTAGTGTGATTGAAGTGATGACAGAGAGAAGCAGTTAATGATGATCAGACATTTCTGAGAAGTCCAACACAGGAAACACTGATCTCCAAAACCTTGATCAACAACTCAAATCTACAATCCAAAAACCAAGTACGGTGTCAAGTGAGGGACACAAGAGATGTGGTAAGGACAGACAGAGAGAGAGACAACATCTAACTTCTTGATTCCAGATGTGATCATGCAGTTTTAACTATCTTACTATCTCTTTCGCACCTGCTTTGTGACAGAAATTCATTTTCACGATGTGCAGCAAGAACGACTGTGTGCAAATGCAAAGAAGTGTAAAATGCTCACACCCTCATCAGTGTGCTTGCTCCAGCATGTAATTAGCACCATTCAGTTTGTAAATCTGACACTGAGAAGAAGCAGGTAGCAGGTGCAAATCATGCAAACCTGACAAATGGAGCAAATATAGCCACAGCTCATTCTTAGTGAATCTGAGCATCTGATGTTTGCAGTGTTTTAATGGCTGATCAATGAAGTTGCTGCAGTGCAAACTGGGATTTTTCTGACAGAGTTTCCTGCATCTGAAAGTATCTGAATAACCATAAACAGCTGAGATGGATCCGACGCTACATTCCACCAGTGAATTTAATATTATAGGAAAAACATTTAAAGTTATCTTATATTTGTGGGTCTAGTGATGATGGTTCCGATGCAGATGTTTCTGAGTCTCACTGAACAGTGTGAGTCAGTGAGGAGAGTGAAGAGTTTATTCCCAGACAGAACTGATTCAGACAGGACTGGACATGCTGTCCTTCCTTATTCATTATCACTTTCAGATAATATTTCACTTCATGACCTGATTATGGTAAAAAATAATGCAGCTTCACACAAAGAAGAACTTTTGATCTTTAAATTTATTCCAGTTATTTTAAATTTTGAGGTAGAAATGTTTTTCCTCTGAGTTTCTGTTGCTTAATTTCCATTCCAATCTATCCTCCAGAACTTTTTTTTTTTGCCTTTCCAAAATATTTCTCCTCGAATTTCTCCTCATTTCCTCCCTTTGTGCAGTTTATTTTCCTCAAATCAGTCAAAATGCATACAAAGATGACAAAGACAAAACAGTCTGTTCTACATGAACGTTGAAAAAAAACGAGAAGAGAAAACAAGGTTTACTAAAAATACTCCTCAGTTGCCGTGTGCTTACAATGATAATTGTCTGTAATAGTTCAGGAAGAGCCAGAAATGACTCACTTTGATGCACTGAGAGAATTTGCAGTGATGGTTGTTTGTTTCTGAATCTTCTTTTCCTTTTTGAACCCTCTGTGTTTTTCTTGAAGCTGCAGATGGATAGTTCTTAATATTACTAATTCTTTTGAAAAACAACATACCCACAAAGATGCTGCAAATCTCCTTTATTTACATGACATCCTTTATTTAAGATCCAACTGCTGTAATCAGCTGAAATATAACATGCAGCCCTGGAGCTCTGTGTCTTTCTGAGCCTGATAGTTTATAGAGACTGTCTCTTCAAACTCAGGGACTTTGGTTTGTTTCCACTTTAATGCAGTTTTCTCTTAATATTATATTGCAGAGGGAAGATTTATTTAAAATAATTAAAGTACAAGTTCTAATGATTGGAGAACTTAACCGTATCTCTCCAGCTCCAGCCTTCATATAATAAACCTTATAATCCAGCAGCCAGGCCTTCATGTTTCTAAGAATTAAGAAAATCCTCAGGAACCAGAGCCTTTTCTCTAACTCTACCCCAGTTTCAACTTTCATCTCTTCTCAAGCTGCTAACTTGTGATTTTCAAATCCAGACTTATACCTTATTTTTCTTAAACGTTCTAAAAAGTGTGTTAAACTACTTAAATCTGATGGAATAAAACATGTTGGGGCTCATGCTTTGTTTATTGATGCACATCATTTAACCTCTGTTAATACTTTGCTGTGCAGGGCTGCACGGTGGTGCAGTGGGTAGCACTGTTTCCTTGCAGTGAGAATGTCCTGGTTCAATTCCAGGCCAGAACATTTCTGCATGGAGTTTGCATGTTCTCCATGTGCACGTGTGGGTTTTCTCCTGGGATTTAGGCACCAAATCCCCAGCAGTGCAACATTAATTCATTTACTGTATATCAGGACATGTTTTGATTTTGGGACCACCTTCCCTAAAAACATGCAACTTTTGATTTGTATGCAATAGTTATATCTTCCATGCAAATTTCCAGACAAAGAAAGCAGTTTTATCAGCTTCACATTTTAATCAGAACAGTTTTGTTTTATTAAATATTATTATTCTCCGCTGAATTCAGATTTAATTTTTTCCTGGGAATTTTTTTACTTTATACTTTACTTTATATAAAATCGGAGTCAGGAAAGCAGCAACAAAGAGCCTTTTAAGTAACAGAACAGAGCTGAAGACATGACTCTGATCTCAACTGGGATGCTGTTTGAAATGAAGGCGTTGAGGGCGAAGCGGCCCTGAGAGGAGACGGGAAGCTCAGGACAACTAAAGCAGCTTATATGCTCTTAGAAATTTGGGAAATCAGTCTGATTCTTTTTTCTGGTTTGTGCCACAACAGTCAGCTTTAGCCTGAACTTATAATTTGATAGAAGGACAGACATAAATCCCCAGAGGTTTGCTTAAAACACACTGTATACTTTCAAGTGTAACTCCTTCAGCTAAAATAAAGTTTGATTCTTCCATTTAACTCCACACATTCAAATGTAAATCTTCATGCATTATAAAAATATTTAATGGTAAACTTTTGCAATAAATGTCTCTCTTTGTAAATATATGTGTGAAAATATTAAATAAATATGAATGTACACAGAAATATGAACAGATTAAGAAATGCAGTTTTTTTTTTTCTCAAAACAATCTTCTTCTTTTTTTGCATCCAGAGTGTCAAACTCAATACCCAACAAAATAAAGTTGCAGTTGCCTGCTCGGTTTCTTTTTGTTGTTTTTGTACTCATTGCTCTTTTTGACTCTGCAGCATGACGGGCCTCATGTCTTTAAATCAAATCACAAGTAGCTCTAACCAGGTTTTCTATCTCCCTGAGATTTAATGAAACCTTGGCATGCATCATCTCATAGAGAAATTTAATAACCAGAGACAGCGAGTGACTGTATCACCCTTTTAATGCCAAGTCTCAGTCAGAGGAAACGACAATAAACAAGGAGAGGTGAGGCTTGTTTTGCACCTCTGCACCTCTGCAACAGATGTTCAACCTCTGTTTGCTGTTTCCTTTGGATGACTTTCCGTTTGTGCTCTTGAAAGTTTGGAACATGCATGTACAGCCGTGAGCAGAGTGAGTGTCCTTCAGAGAAGGTCTGA
>SSNP01000080.1:1834197-1898618 GCA_006937955.1 Pachypanchax playfairii
CCCCCCCCCCCCCCCCAGTAAACAGCAGTTTTCATGATCTCAGATTGTTGAATCTGAACATCAAGCGAATTGTTTGTCAGAAAGGAACCAGTTCCAAAGCAGATTTCATCCTTCTTAAAAATGTAAACAAAAAAAATCACAGCAGTTCATCAATATCAATTTGCAGAGACAGTTTAAAGAGGCGGTAGTCCTTGTAGTCGTATGGCGGAACCATTTATGAAGACAACATCTGACTGTGGACAACGCCCATGAGCGAAAAGCCTGAATTTGTTTAACTCTGGTTAAAACTGCTCTGGAAAAACTGATAAATGATTGATTTTACTCTGATGGATATGTTTGTGCTGCTTGTGTATTAGTGTGTATTCTCATTTATGCACTTGATGACAATCACTGTACAGTATCTCCATGAAAAAACAACATCCATATACTCTCTGTTGTTTAAATATTTCATGGTAAACTGAATAAATTACACTGTTTTTAAATCACAAGTTGGACAGTTGGATAGCCCCACCCCCCACTTACACACACACACACACACACACACACTCTCCATATATTATGCAAGTGTGTTCAAAGTGTTACAGTAAATTATCTGAATTTGTGGAAAAGTTGTCACCTCAGCGTGTCAACCTGTCTGTTGGTTCACTGCTAACATTATTCCTGCAAAGCTAATCAACAATATAATACCATTACTGCTAATTCCCTGAACACATGACAAGCAGCCAGGAGGGAAGAGTCAATCTATTAATATTTATGGATCTCTTCAGTTCTGAGCAGAAAAAAGGACTGGATTAGCAAGTCTAATGTGTTGCAGTTGAAGTGGAATTGAGACAGTAAATCATCAGTGAGGTGCTGGAGGTTCTGGACAGAAACGACTCTGTTTTGTTCTATTTGCTCTACAGTTTTCACACCGTCAAGAAGGATAAGTTGAACAATGTTTTTTTTTTTCCTGCTGTTTATGGAAGAAATGAAATTTAACAAAACTGGATTCATTTAGATTAAACTTAATATAATTTTTGACACATTTTGTAAATAAAAAATGAACTAAAATTCCCAAAGCTTATTGTTTTATAATGTGAAGTTTAATGTGGTTGGAATGTGCAGATTCAAATGAAAAGCTGAAAAATGTCGATTTTAGAGTGTGTTCTTTTAACTTCCCTGTAGTGACACGTTCTCAGAGACATCAAAGACGTGCTGTGAAGATTGAGGATGAAAAGCAACGTGGGCTGCTGGAAGAATTCTGGGACAACCGGTTTCTCTTCTTCTCCAGCATGTTAATCATTTATTTTGCAGAAATCTTTATGTGGATAACTTCTCTTTCTTTTTTTTTAAATAAATAGTTAATACAAACATTTGGGCTTTTCTGAGAATGAACTAGCAACAATATCTTGTACATCGGTGCAGATTCTGTCATTCAACATGATGCTGGAATAAAACCATCCTTCACTGGTTCTTGACTACATTTTACCTTTTATCAAATATCATGAGTTACAAATTAAAAAAGTGACTCATGCATGAAACACTGTTAAAACAAAGGAAGGAAGTCATGTTGCCTTCGGTTTAAACACATATTATGAAAACAGCTCCTGTGCTCATTAAACTTTGCTCATTTGTGGGTTGTATTCATATATTTTATTGTCAAACCGACTGTCACACTCACCAGAAAGCTGTACTTCAGTTTATAATAACTGGCTGAGTCACACTGTGTATTCAGATGAGCTTCTATCTTCTCCTGTCTTTGTCAGGCCATAGGATGATGTGCTGAGTGCTGCCTTTCCACCAGTAATGAGCTACTTCAGCAAATCAGCTTTAAGTGCATGTTTTCAATGTGATGCACAATTTACACACTCTTTCACGCACACACACATGCATACCCAAAGAGTTGTTATGAACCCTCCCACCCGTCCTTGATCTGGGTCACAGCGGTTTAGAAGGGCTCTTTGAGTGTCTGCACTCACCATGTGCACTAGTTCACTCCTGCAGCAGCAGAAATGAGACTTCCCTGTTGTGAAACTCATCTGCTTTTAATGCAATTATGTGCAGCAGGGATAAGTGTCATGAGCAGGAATAATAAGACTTCTGTAGAAAAGTATATAATGTTTTCTGTTCACGCAGTTCATTTTAAGAACAGCGGTATGGATTGTTTTTCCAATAAAACCTCAAAATCACATTAATTAAAAGAAATAAAAGTTCTAGTTTTATTGTTTACTGCACTTTGATGCAAACTATAAGCCAAAAAAATCTCAATAGGAAAAACATGTTTGCTGTGAGCAAAGTGCTGAGGTAGAGTTAACAGCGACTCATGGGACTCGGTAGCTTACCATGAAGTTTATTACATGTACTCATTTCTTGCTAAAATAAATTTTATTCAGGTCAGTGGTCCTTCAATTTTTCCTCCAGCTCCCAGGCTGTTAAAAAAACTTTCAGAAACTATCTAATATTTTGACAACTCCCATCCATACACAAGTAGTTTTTTTTACCAGGAAGAACCATCAAGTTGTTCAACAGCTCGTGATACTTTCATTTTGTTGTTGTTGTTTTCATATGAAATTGATGCAATTTGTCTTTAAAGTTCAGCTTGAAGGGATTTGGATGGTTTCTGTTTTGCTGTTGTTGCCGTCTAATCCACCGAGGCTCGCATTTCCCCTTCACAGCTCCACAGACAGGCTCTTTGCTTTATCTGGTCCATGTTCAGTGTGGTGCACATGATACTAAACTACCCAAAACCTGTTTGTTTCCTTTAAACAGACTGAATAACTGATTTAAAGCTTAAAGTCACCTGTGATACTAATACAGGTAAAACAATCAGTATAAAACATGAGTGTAATACAGGATTCATCATCTCTTTCGGAGTATTTACAAATCTCTTCATACTTTCATGTTGAAAAATAAATAAATTATCTTTTTTCTCATGTGTTATGCTATCACTTGATAAAGACATGCAGGTACAAACTACATGAGACAACTGCTTTTAATTGAACCGCCTGAGAAGAAGCATTGTTTTATTGAGCTGTAAGGGTACCAGCCCATCTGGGTGCATCTCTGTGGACAGCACCAATAAAAGAATGATAGTTTTCAGGAGGTCTAACAAACAGTTGCTGTGTGTTTTTTAGTCTTACCTTCAGACAAACAGACTTCATTTCCTCCCTCGAACAGCCTCTCTGTCACATTCTCAATATATATTACAGACAAAAACATGCAGCTCACTGTTTAAATCCAAATTGTGGAAACTCTCCACTTGTATAAGATGTTCAGAATTACACCATCTGTTATAACATTTGTCATAATCCCTCTTTTTTTAAAAAAAAACCTGTCTGTCTGCTGGTTCTGTCTGTCCTCATTTTCTGAATGCTGGTTTTAAAAGGGTTTAAAGGTTAGAGTATGATTCTGCAAACAACAAAAACATAAAACTGAATTCCTGATGTTGCAGCGTCCTCAGCAGAGCTCCATGACCAGAATCTGGACCCGATTGTGAACTACTTCCCTGATTTTAGGGTTTGTAATAAATTAGTAATAAAAATGAGTAGACTCAGAATAAAAAGCCTCTCAGGCAACTCAACATAAAACCAGAGAGTGGAAAATCTTCCAAACTTAACAGAAGGAAGGTCATTAGAATCTCAAAATAAAATAAAGAGGTAATAAAAATGGCCAGAGTTAAAACCACAGTTTCCACTTGTGTGGCTCCATTCTGGACAACAAAGTCATTTTCCCTCCACATCAGGACACACAGTGTTCTTCTCCAGCTGCTCGTCCCTTTTTTCTGCTTCCATCAGTCAGGAGAAGAAAAGGATCAAGAGACTGAGTCAGAACCAGACTGCAGGTCCAGATGGTGTCAGCCCTGGTGCCTGTAGTTTGTCTCAACATCAGACTGAGTCAGAAGATTCAGTGTTCTAACGAAACCTTCCACCTCAATCTGATGTATAAAAAAAATTCTCCTTTTGTAGTTTTGATTTAGTTTTTATCTTCTTCGTCGTGTTTCAATTAGTTTTTTGTTATTAGCCGGTAAAGAGAAACTCGTCTTTCTCACTTCTCTTTACACTCAGTAATTATTCTTCCCAGGACTTTTACTCCCTGGTTTTCTTTGGTTTTTGTGTTTGTTCCTGTTGCCCGTGGGTTCATTGATTTGACTCATCCTGTATTCACCAAGAGTTTATCTACTGCTTTAAGATCCTGTTATAATCGCTCAATGTGAGTTAGAACATCAGTTCCCAGCGGCATTAATCAGTTACACCAACATCCTACATCATAAAGTTGTGCAGAGACCTCATTCACATGGATTACTGACCAGCTGATAGATCCCACTTCGTTTATCGTAATGATTGCAGAAGCAGGTTATAGTTCCTCAATCCTCATGTTCATAACATGTGGTAAACTTTACATATAGAATAAGGTGCTGAAAATTAGCATTATATCCTGGAAGCTTCAGCTTTTGACTGCTCTGCTTTCTATTCCTGTAACAAGCTAGCATCAGCTCTTTAAAACATTATCTGTTTTTTTCAGCTGCTCTAAGCACGCGTAGACCAACAAGGTTTTCTTGGGGTAATTACTGTGAGCAGATGGATTAGGATTAATTTTGATTTTAGGTTTGGGATTGGAGAACAATCCACATCTCATACAAATAATATTTCTTTTATTATTCACAAAGGATATGAATCAGTCTTTTAAACTGTGAAGCATGAAGAACGTTTACAAATTACAAATATAATCGTGTGACAAAAGTGTTTCTTCTTGTTAAACATTCAAAGTTAAGAAAAAAAATGACCTTAAAGCCGTTGAACAGCATAAGGCTAAATGCTAATGACACACATGATCCAGCCATTTAAAATCAACTGATTCACATTTTATTTAAAGTTTGAGGGATATCTTACCCTCCTCTGTTAGTACTGTTATTTAGACCTTTGTTGTTGTGAGTTAAACTTGAGAACATTTATCTCTTGCTTGCTCATTCCCTCGAATGAGAACGGCTCCTCATTTTTATTCGCCATCCAGGAACAGATTAGAGGAACCACGCTGCAGCGTCCAGATATGAACGTGCAGTCTGCAGCAAACACGGCGTTTATGAGCAGAAATTTTACAACGTGTCGCAGTATCATGCCGAACCTTCAGACAGGCTTCATATAATCACAAGAATAACTGTGAGAGAGATCAGTTACAGATATTCACCAAAGTAAGATCGTTTCAAAGAGCGAGCACAGTGCCAGTGTCCTTCACGCCACGTCCTTGCTAGAGGGGTCAAACACACTGATTTATGATCTTGGAGTGAGAAAACACACACACACACACACACACACATGGAAGGCAGGTACTGTGAGAATCAATTCTTCACACTTTATTTTGTGTGACCCCAGATGATGAGGCAGCTAGAAAGCAGCACAATACAATCTCAGCAGATTCCAGTGATGTAGTACAAAGCACATATACAATCAAACTCAGAGGCCTGCGGGTGATAAAACTCATAACAACCATTTTCACCAGAGTTTTATTGGAATGAGTGTGATTATGTGTGTTTGTTTGGGATTCTGGAACAACACAAGGTTGAGACCAACAACTGTTTAAACTTGAAACAATCATAGATGAAGATTGTAGCACTTTGAATGAAGGAACAGAGACCTGCTGGACAGAAACTAAACTGGACTGATGCTGTTCTAAAACAATCTGAAATGTCAAAGCATTTTATAAACCTTCATGGCAGCATCAGTTTCACATTTAAAGTTTATTCTCTTTTTTAAACTTTTTTAATTCTATCAGAAATGTGAAGACATTCCTGCAGGAAGCGCCTCATGGCTGCACTGGAAGCATTACAGCTAGCCGCTAATGCTATTTGAATTTGCATAGAATTCAATGTAAAAAAAAAAACAAAACATGATTGATGGTGACGTTATGCTGTTGGGGTTTTGCTTTTTAGGACTGTTTTGCATAATTTTTAGTTAAATTCTTGGCTTTCTTGTATCTTGATTCCTGTAGCATTTTTATTTATTTTTTGCTTCTAGTCTGCTGGTCTCCGTGTGTTGCAAATTTATGTTCCTGCTTCATTAGCATTTTGTTTTATTTGGCCATTAAAACCTGTTTTGAATTATCCTCTGCCCCCCCCCCCCATCAACCACTATCATTTTAGATTGCAGTGAGAAATGGCAGCAGGTCTTGGCCCTGCTCAGACCCACCATTAGCTCCTCTATCTGGTCAGAGTTCAACTTTATTTCTCCAAAGGGAGATCCTTCAAAGCTCGATCTATAACAGGTAAGATCATGGTTGGTTACCTTTCCTCAGAACTCCACATCAAATGATCTTTACAGTTGTTTAAGGTGGTAAAAATAAGATTTACTTTAGATAAATGTTTGCTCATTAATAATTAAGGTTCAAGTCTCTGTCTTTGTCGCATGAACTTCTTTGTTTATATTGAATGTAATTGAACACAATAAGCATCAAACAGCAGTGCTGGGCCGAGCCCGAGGTGTTCACAGACACTCAAAATGAGTGCGATCATCAGATCATCGCTTTAAAGACCTGCAGGTGGTGGCTGAAAACATCTGCACTTTCTTTAGCTGTAAGAAGTTGTTTTTCACACCACTGAATCAGACTGGTCTGCATCATTTCCACGTGCACTTGTTTGAAGCGGATGATCTGCATAATGGAAAACATCAGCGTCAACGTGTGCGGGACGTGCGTGAAATGACGTGCACGACATTTTATTTACCTCTTGCTTTGCAACTTCACTAATCTGCTCAAACTCTCGTTCTGCTGTTTCCTTCATCTCTTCCATCTGTAGAACACAAGACACTTCTCCATTAAACAGAATGAAAATACTCCTGTTGAATGTTAATGCATGAGCAGCACGTTGCTGACACCTGCTGCTCACATCCTGCATCTGCTGCAGCAACTCACAGCAGCTTTCTTTACAGGTTTGGCCTTCTCTGCATTCCTTCTAGCGTTCTCCATCTCCACCAGCTTACACGTCCTCCTGAACAGCATTTCCTTCATCGGACACACACATTGTGAATATTTCTCACAGATTACAGTCTGACATGTCTGACGTGACACACCTTTTCTGCTTCCTGGTGACGTGACTCCAGGTCCAGGCCGAGCCCAAGAGAGTTCATGTCGTTCACAGCAAAACTCATCATGCTTTTCTGTCCGATTACAAACACGTCGTGAGTTAAAAGAGTGTATAATTCTGATTATTATTAAAGACAGAACTTACCCTCATTGAGTCAAAAACTTCTGACAATTGTACACAGACCCTGCAAGCAGAAGCAAACATCTGTTGTAGAAAGAAGTTCGTTTTTAAAAGCTGCAGCAAACAAACGTTAAGTTACGTTATCAGATTCTGGCTTTGATTGGTTAAATATGGAAGTATATCCTAAAACCAGCTATTACAAAAAACTATCACTTAAAAATGTTAAAGTTGTTTTAGACATTAAAATAAAAACATGTATAAAACTCAGTACAAAGTATCGATGATGTGATCTGTGGGGTTATTTTTTTGTTTGTTTTTTTAATGAAGATGTGAATCAAGAGGTTATACTGCAACGTATGTAATATGAATCTGACTCGAATCCTATCAACTCTATTAGGCTGAACTGGAAATTAAATTAAATTGGACGTGTTTTTTAGAGCTGACTTTAGTTTTTAAGAAAAAACATGAATTGAGCCAGAGTTCCACATAACCACTCAAAGTAATCCTCAAAGTAATCCTCAAAGTAACCCCGGGAGAGTTGGATCCAAAGTCCTGGTGAACTGGTCTGTGGTTCTGATCTGTTTCTTCTGAAAGAGGCCATGTTCTACTGATCAGCTGAAACACTGTGTCAAACAAAAAACTTTTTAAAAACTGCTGCAAATGCTTGATGAGGCCAAAAACAAGCCGCAGGTTTAAAAAGAATCCAATGTTTTTTTTGGGGGGTTGTTATTTTTAAGAGTGGGATATGGAATATTTTAATAAAAAGCAATATTTATAAGAAAATAATGCCTCCACTGGGTGTTTAGAGGGTTGTAGAATGAAAATAAACTATTTCCTTTAAAAATTATATTCGAAGTAAAATATTATAAAATATTAATTTTGGCGGGCACCACGTTGGCATTTTGTTTACATCTACCAGCCAATAGCTGGCAGAGCAGCGGGCACCATTTTGGGTTGCCTAAATAATCCAGCACAGTGAGACTGGTGCTGGGGAGTCTGCAGATCAAGCAGCTGGAAGCACCGGGGATATGTGGTGATTATATACCTTATTTGCTTGCCATAGAGGGTTTCCTCTGGGGTTTCCCCATGTGACGAGCAAGTTCTGTGTGGAAACGTTTTTTATTAGCTGCTAGCTAACATGTAGCTTCAGCATGTAGCTGAAGTGGAGGAGCTTCGACTGGAAGACACACCACAGAGAATTTTATTGCTTTTTTTAAATTTTATTGGATAAGTGACGTGTGCAGGATGGTGTGTGAGGAGGACAGAGGATCTGTAGAGGGACTGCAGGAAGTTTTGGAGCCGCGGTGCAACTATGAGCTCTTTGCCACGGACTGAATCGATGACTGAGCTACAAACAGGTAGGAGCTGCTTTTATCAGAGTCAGTGTGTGATCAGCGGAGCTGGAGAGCATGATGAGTGAACTGAACTCATGATATTTTATTGTCCTGCTCTGATCGGGGATCAGAGGGAGTTTGGTGAGGAATATTGGTCGACCTCAGCATCGGAGCGCGCGCGGGGAGGTCCTGGCGCCCAGATGGCTGAAGGCTCTGTGCAGTGTTATTCTGTTCATATTACATATCCCACCTTTAAGTTGTGCAAATTTACCATTTGACTTTTTTGTTTGTTTTTAGAAACATAATTATAATCCTGCATGAAACATTGAGAAGCATTCCCTCACAGTATGTGAAAAACAGCATGGAGCCTGGTTCTGACCTGGAGAAGGCCTTTTCTTCTGGATCCTCTCCTGGTTCCACACAGAGGTGCAGAGCAGCTGAGAAGTGAGCGCAGGCCACTGCAATTTCTGCAACAAAATAAAAAATAAATCAATAACAGATACTATAATGTCCTCAAGACAGAGTAAAACCAATAGACTGGATTTCTTTCCATGTGTCTGAACTATAGACATGATAGACTTTGTCTTATTGGCCTGGAGCTGAAAGTCCCGCCCACTCACCTGCACACGCCCACGGTGTTTTATAGCACCAAAAAACTAATTAAAAATATAAGAAAAAAGCCGTAAAATGTTCCATTTGTTTACATGGAGGGGGCGGGACTTAAGACTAGTACTGTAACCAGCCACTAGGGGCATTTATTTTGTTTCGGCTGAAACTTTTAGGTCCCAGCTGGGTAACCAGTAAATCTAAATATGTTCGATGGTCTGAAGACACAAGTTCCAAATACCATCAAGTTGTGCTGAACTGTTTTTTTTATTTATGTTTCAAAGCAGAACAAAGTGCACGATGTGAAAACAGAGAGACTCTTACTTTGCTCAGTTAGAACCACATCAAGGAATTTCTGCAGAAGAAAGAAAAGAAAGTCCCGTCACATCAGTGTGTTGGAGAAAAAAGATGGACAGGTGACAAATAAAAGAGTCACCTCAGCTGCAGTTCTGGTGGAGCCAGTTAGCTGAAGGTTCTGATCCCGTTCAGTCTGAAAGAACTCGTCCACGTCCTGCAGACAGTTTAACAGATTTACAAAAGAAAAGCCTTTCTCTGACGTCTCTGCTTGGCGTGTCGGTGTTCTGATTCTGTACCTTATGGCCTTCTTTCCTCCTCTCTTCCACAGCCTGACTCAGTCGATTAAAAAGGTTTTTCTTTATTTTCTGTCTGCCTGGAGGCTGAAAACACAAGTCAGATCCTCGTATTAAACCATATCACATGCTGCATATTACAGCACAAGGAGGATGTTCAGTCGAAGATCCTCGTTGGCCCAGTTTAATGGACTTGTGGAGGTTTTTGTTTGTTTTGTGTGATTTTCTGCTTTTATTTATTTTCACACTCACTCAGTGTTTTGTTACTCTGATGCATTTCTGAGTTCTGGTTGAGCTTCCTGAACTTTTTGTCTAAATTCTCAAACTTCCTGCGTGTTTTTGTTGAGGTATTAAGTTCTTTGGGGTCTTCAATCAGTCTGGAAAATCCCAAATATTCTACCTGAGGTTGTTTTTGCTTAAAAAAACAAAGAAAACGCATGAACTGCTTCAGTGTATTCTGGAATTCTGCATTACCAAGAACACTGTTTTTAAAAATTATTTAAATCTTTATTATTCCAGCTCACGCCATTTTCTCTGATCTGGAGCTACATTTCAGTGGAACCATGATGGTCAGATGAAACTCATCTCTGGTGAAAGTTTAACCTTTTATAGTCTGTTTTCCTCATAACCCACATATAATAAACAAATCATTCTTCCCATGTACAGGGTTAAAGCCAAAACTAAAAACACTATTTAAAACTCCAAGTGGAAATCGGTCTCAGTGAACTTACATCTGCACCGGTCAGGAAAAGCTCCACAGCTGGATTTTTGCAGAGTAGGCTGTGTGCAGCGACCTGCTGCAGGAATGTTTCCAGCGCTCTGCAGTAAACCTGCCACTGTCCTAAACCGAGAAAACCTGCAGGGAAAAACAACATCTGGGTTCAAAACAACATGAAAAACTCTGCAGCAGATCTCAGAAACATTTGGGAGAGATTTAACTTGATACATTTTGGCTTAAAGGATTGTTTTATTGTTATTTTGTTGTCATGAAGACTCACCCAGCTGTTTCATAACCTTGGCAGATGCATTTACCTGAGGCCTCGCAGGAAGAGGAGGAAACTTCAAAACAAAACAAAAAGACAGAAAGAAGGAATTGTTTCATTTTATAACTCAAGTTTTCTCTAAACAAATGTTACTTGATTTGCACATCAGCATAAAAGTTCCCCAAGCTACAAACACAGTCAGGACAGAGTTACAAATCCTAAAAAAATCAACAGCAGGAACGTAAACGTGTGACTGAATGCAGCAAATATTTACAATAAATGTGGTTATTCATCAACTCATTAAATTAGATGAATATTTTACTCCTTTTAAAGCAGCTGCTGCTATTTCTTTTAAGTTTGTAAAATGTTTCAGCCCAAAATACAACAGGATTCTGTACAATCCAGAGCACGTTCACTGCAGCTGGTTTTAGCCACACCCATTTTCTGTGTGACTCGTGCGAACACGCGATGCTTCTGCAGGAAACAACAACTCTAACACGATGACATCTGATTCAAATTAAGTTATAACAAAAAGATCTAAGTGGGATTTTCTAGCAGGAAAGTTTTATTTTCATTATTATGATTATTATTATTGATCATCATCAGATAGTTATGCATGATATGTGTTTATTAGACAAATAAATCATCCAACAGAGATTATTATAAGTAAAACCTACTCACTATGACTCCCTGGATCCCAGGTAAGTCCTCCTGAGTGAACAGCTGCTGCTGCAGCCATTCAAAGTCCTCATAGGTCCGGTCCACATGGTACTCCCCTGTCCCAGAGAGCTTGAACACACCACAAAGGAAACGGGCCAGAAAGTGTTTTAGTGTGATCATAATTCAAACATGTCAAATTCATTAAAACCTGATCAGAAAATCTTTAAAGCAAGTAAATTGAGTATCTTCTCACCTTCTGAGATACAATTATAAAGGTAAGTGTGTCTCCATCGGGCAGCACCTCAGTAACTTTAACGGTGTCCACACAGACGCTCAGAGCAGAAGTCTCATCTTTTACCTCTTCCTGTAAAACACGAGGAAATAAAAATAAGAAAAGATCCTTCATGCAGCTCAAGCTGAGATTAAATTCACATCTGTAGAAAAATAAAACTAATGAAAAAGCTGAACAAAAGCGAGACTGCAGTAAGAGTAAATTCCGTCACATGACACTCACAGGATTTCCAAAACAGCGTCTACTTCAGGTGCACTTACCATCATCTTTCAGCTTCTAAACTAATGGTTCACGTCTGACTTTTCTCCACTTTCTAAAATGCTCCAGTCTTCCTTTGTCTCTGTGAAACTCTCATGAATTGGAGTGAATCTTTTTTTTTTCCTGCTTGTTTGAGCTCCAACTGCTGAGAACGCACAGGATATCCTCTGGGTCAAAGAGCACAGAAGTCCTGTGAGACATGAGATGAGTAAAGCTGGATCCAATGTAAAGTGCTGGCGCAGGAGAATGCTGTAGATGAGTAAATGGTCTGTTAGTGTGTAACTGTGGACTTTCGACACACCCACACATGAAAAGTGCCATAACGGTCCACTCACTTATCTAGCTGTCAGCTCTGGAACACTGCAACCTCTGAATTTACTAGATATCTCATAAAGGAGGCATCAATGCTGCATCAGGAAGAAGTTGACATATCAGATACAAGAATACATTTTGGTTCGAAAGCTTTATTATCAGCAAAATAACAGGATATCTGCAGGATACATGCTATCTAGTAGTAGTAGTAGTAGTGTTCATCCTCATTTTCATAAGTGTCTTCAAAATAAAAGCTGAAGTCTGGCCCCTCGCTGTAATATTTATCCTCTTCTTCTCTGAGGAAGTTCCAGTGGAAGTGTGGCTCATCCTCAAAAAGATTGTCATGGAAATCGTGGAAGAAGTCTGAGAAACTGAAGTGGAAGCTGGTCTCTGGTTCACCATCAGGATCTAAAGAGGCTTGAGATTCTAGATACGCTTTATGTCCCACACTGTCATACAGCCTCCTTTTCTTCTTATCTGAGAGCACTGAGTAGGCTGGTGAAAGACAAAACCTCGACTTTAAACATCAGAGAATAAGCAGTGAAAGTGGAACCTGAAGCTCCACGTACAGAAAGAAAAACTGTGTTTTATCATTATTTACCTTCAGCAATCTCCCTGAAGGTCGTTTCTGCATTTGCACTCTTGTTCTTATCAGGGTGGTACTTCACTGCCAGTCTGCGAAAAGACTTTTTGATCTGGCTGCCTGTGGCTGTTGGTTCAACATCAAGGGTGTCGTAGAAGTTTTTAACAGTCTCTGAGGCTGAAGAGGGCTGAGCTTCAGTCAGGCACAGCAGCAGGACCACACAGACCAGCATCCAGTACAAACCCATCATGTTGCACGCCTGAAGAACAAAGGAAAACTCTGACAGTTTATCCTGATGGTAACAGCTGTCACTTCACTTTCTCACACCTTCCTTCCATATGCAAACAAAGCCACACATCAGCAGAATTAGGATTTTTATCTATTTTTTTGACTTACCAACGTGTAAAATCCGCGTTAAAAAGTAAATAAAGTAAGTGTAACTTCGTCTGCGGGTGTCAATTAATTTTATGAATTCACGTTTTGTCGAGTGTGAATCATTTCCTTAATAACGAGATCAGTGCAGGAGCGGCTATTTATTCGTAGATTTTGCCACTAGAGGGCGTAGAATACGAGTTAATTAAAGAGAAGAAGAACTCTTCTTCGTTGGTGGTTAAAGATGCATCAAGAAAGGTAGTAAACAGCACCGGGGCCCCGAGGTGTTCCTGAAAGCAACAGGATCTTTGTTATTTTTAGCAGAATTATCTGTTTACAGTTCGGGTAACGTAAGAAAGGACTTTCCTGACTCTGAGACACACGTCAACTTTCTGTTAGTGGTAAGATAAAATAATAGTGTTTTTAAGCAGCCAGGCGACATGTGTTAGCTGTTAGCTGTGCTATGTGCGAGGTAGTCGCACCTTTTGAGACTAAAATTTAATAACAAGTAAAATATTTACCGAAATACTGAACATAGATATTTAAACCAGCATTAGTTAGTTGTTGTTTTAATGAAGCATCAACTTCTGCTTATGATTGACCAGGTTAGTTAATGAAAACACTCACACTTAAAAACATAATTCGAACATACTACACAGCACATGTCTGACTAATTTATATACTAATCATTTTATTTTGCATCATTTATTTCTATATTTAACCTTTAATTCACGTTGTTATATTAATGAATAGTCCTCAAGTATTTGCAGATCAGTGTTGTTTAATAATACACCACATAATAAGAGGTGCTTTGTGGGTAAATAAATGAACTTGAGTGGTTTGTATCATCTTGTCTTGCAGATCTGGGTGCTGTAGATTGCATCATTACTCCAAGCAAAACATTTAAAAGCTTTTCTCTGTATGTGCACGTTCGCCAGAGTACAGCAGCCGACTTCCAGATACACATGAGTCCAGATTTCTCTCTGAGCAGGGCCAAGCGCCATGCCTGATCGGGACAGTTCCTACCTGTCAGGTGGTGGTGGGTCTGGTGGTAGTCTGGGGGAAGAAGGAGGACCTGGATCTGGTAGCTCAGCAGACGGCAGAGGAGGTTCTGGAGGAGGGGTTGTTGGAAACGCCTCTGGCTCAGGGAGCATGGGTGGAGGAGGAGCACCTGGAAACAGCAATGGTTTTGGGAACAGCGGAGGTGGGGGTCAAGGTGCAGGACTTGCGTTGGATGGCATCTGCAGAGACTTCATACGCAACGTCTGCAAGAGAGGAAAGCGCTGCCGCTTTAGACACCCAGACTTTAACGAGGTGCCGGACTTGGGAGTGCAAAAGAACGAATTCATCTTCTGTCACGACTATCAGAATAAAGACTGCATGCGCTCCAACTGTCGCTTTGTACATGGATCAAAAGAAGATGAGGACTATTATAAGAAAACAGGAGAGTTGCCCCCGAGGCTTAGAGGGAAAGTGGCAGCACGACTTGGCCTGTCCCCCATGGATCTCCCTCTCAGCCGAGGGGAGGTTCCAATCTGCAGAGACTTCCTGAAGGGAGAATGCCAGAGAGGAAATAAATGTAAATTTCGCCACGTCAGAAAGGACTATGAATATGAAGCTTCAAGAGTTGGAGTGGGTGGTGTTGTGGGTCAGGGTGTCAGTGGGATGGTGAATGCTGGGGGAGGGATGGGGGCAGGTGTAGGGACCTGTGGAGGGATGCAAGGACTTGTGGGAGGTGGAGGTAACATGATGGGGACGGCCTGCACCAGCCTGGGCGGGTGCAGAGATCCAGGGATCTCAGGAGTTGGGGGGATGGGTGGAGGTGGAATGAGTGGGTGTCTCGCCATCAGTTCCACAGGACAGCGACGGTACGACAGAAACACATGCTCCATTTATGATCCCCTGCTTGAGAGTGGGCTGTTTGATGCTGGTTCCCTGGAGCCCTCTATAGACCATACTGCTCTCCAGCTGAAGAGGCGGCGGTTGGAAGGTCTTCGTCTGACAGATGGGAGCGGAGCCGGGCACTACGAGTTGGGGGTTCAAGCCACCCTCCCGCCTCGTCCTCTGGAGTACCGATTCCTCGAGGAAGAAAATTCCCTGCTGAGGAAACGAGTGGAAGAGTTGAAGAAACAGGTTAGAAAATGAACCACCGTATGACTGAATGAAAAACATTCCTTGACATAATTGTTTCAATGTTTTTTAATGTTGAATTATATGTAAATTAGTTCAGCAGACAGTAGAGCATCATTGTTTAGTAACCTAAACCTTTTTTTAAATTAATTTTGCAATAAAAGGTTGAAGGTAACTTCAGAGACAGTTTCCTGTGGATAAACTGTGCTGAAGATGAATAACAACACATGAAAGTTAAATGTAGAGTAGAAACAACCTTCGTTTATGGAGAATATCAACATTTATGGCTCAAGTATTGAAATTCATAGAGGGAAGAAAGAAAAGAAGAATTAGTGCTCAAATGATGGCATCTCTTTTATTTTCACATGTGTAAAATATGCAAAGTTTAGAAAATATTTGCTAATTTGTGAGATGTTGGTCTGTAAGTACGTTGTTCTGACATGTTATGTGTTATATGTTTTTGTACTCTTCATATATTTTTCTAATTCCTGTTTGTGTTTTTCAGGTTTCCAATCTTATCGCCACAAATGAAGTTCTCCTTGAGCAGAACGCCCAGTTCCGGAGTCAGGCCAAAGTGATGACACTGTCCTCCACTCCAGCCCCTTCTGAGCAGAATCTGGCGCCCCCTGTAGGTGCAGTAAGCTCCTACAATCACAGCATCGCTCAGACTCACACCACCCTCAGCAGTGCAGGACTGCAGCCTCGACCTGTCACTCAGCAGGATCTGGTAGCACCCACCGGTGCTCCTGCTGCACCACCAACTAACGCTGCCCCACCCACAGCCCCCCCACCACACCTTAACCCAGAAATCACTCCCCTCTCAGCTGCCCTCGCACAGACCATTGCCCAAGGGATGGCCCCGCCTGTTTCCATGGCACAGGTGGCCGTGTCTGTGGCGCCAGTGGCCGTGTCCATGACGCAGCCTCTGCCTGGTATCACCATGAGTCACGCTACCACACCGATGGTATCCTACCCCATTGCAAGTCAGAGTATGAGGATCACAACACTGCCTCACTGAATACATGCTGGACCTCTGAGTCAAACCTAAATTATTTTTTCAAATAGATGGGGATTAACAGAGCAGTATCAGGAGGACGACGTGGACACTTTAATTTATCTCTCGTCTTATCTGTCCCTAAATCACTGCAGTTTGTCTAATGGCACTGTGACAAATATTGGTTTCCAGAATACTAACTGACCTGTGAACAATGACAAAGATCAGTGCAGCACTGGAATCTGTCCCCCTCAAAATGTCAATAAACCCTGTGTGTGTGAAGTTTTCCAAAATATATAAAAGTTTACAGCACTGCTGTCTGTCTGTTTGAGTACATTGGAAACATGTTTACATGTTTCTACTTCAATGGATTATTCTGATGTAAATTAATTTTGGTACTTTGAACATTAAAAAAGGGTAAAAATTATTCAGCAGTTAATATTGTGTTTTTGTGTACAGCTACCAGTTCATGTTTATTTTATATGAATGAAATGTAATAGATAAAGATGCATAAGTTATCTGTTGGTAAACATGGTTTCAAGTTCCAGATGCTGTTGGTTCAGCTGTTTGGGAGGGGTCACATTGTGCAAATGATAATCTCGTTTCCTTAAAGATCCTGAGATCCGCCTGATCTGTTTAAACAACTGTGACATTAAGCAACTTGTAAGAAGCCGTGTGAGAATCATCCTACTGCTGTGTAGCTGTTACACTAAAAGAAGGCCTGTAACATTCTGAAAACTTATTAGTATTTACATTTTAAAACTTTATTTTACATGTATGTTAATTGTTGAAATTAGTATTTTTAACATTTGAAATTTGTGACATTTGTTTTCGCTCTGTAAAATATATATTTCAATAACTTCATAAAGACAAGATGGCATTTTTTAGCTAAACATGTACAAAAACAAAGTTTTGGATTATTTCTACAGACTCTGAAAACTCTAGACTCTATCTGGGTTTTCACCCCATGACTAGAGTGAGTTAAAAAGTATTGTTTTTAATCATGCAGTGTTTCACAGACCAACGAGTCTCAGGTGTTGCATCGGATTTGGGGATTAAAGAAAATGCTGCACGGGCTGTCTTCAAATATGCCTGAAGAACAGAGAGTATGTCCTTGTACAGTCATATTGACACAGCTAAAAGCCTGGACACAAATCCTGCCTGAGAATGCTTTTAATCTAACTACAATTTTGAGTAATTTATCGTGGAGATTTTCGTGTTTCTGTTATGCTGCAGTAATTACGGTAGTAACTGCGTGACGCAGAAGCGAAAAGAAAGAATCAGATTTTTTTTAGCTGTTGGTCGAGTGGGCGTGTCTTCATCCAGCTAACGGGACTGGGTGAGGCTCACAACTTCTTACTTTTCCAGAAGTCGTGTTTATACAGCACAACTACGCATATAAATAGATAAAAGTTCGTTTTAATCCAACAAACTAAAGCGAAATGGACCGGTTGTAATTAAACAGCGTTACCAGAAAGCTCACGTGCGCGTTTACTTCCAGAGTCGCTGGTGTAAGACATGAAACTTTAACTTCGGTACATTCGCACCGCTTTTACACAAGTATTTTTCATTTAGCTGTGTCATAACTTGGTTTTAGAAAACACCGCAACCATGCAGAGCGACAAATCGGAACCGACTGAACCCAGTAAGGGCGCCGAATGTCTGAGCTCAAACGGTGCTGAGGAGAAAACACCGAGCACCGAGGGAGCAGAATCCAACAAACCGAAGGGGATCAGTGCTGTCGCGGTGCTCTGGACCTTTGGCAAATGTCTGGGAGCCTTGCTCCCGGTCTACCTGGCCGGATATTACCGGGTCAGCACCAGCCTGCTGGTGTGCGGCATGATGGTGTACACGGGATGGAAACATGCCCGAGAGGCGAAGGAGGATCGTCTCAGGTCCGCCATACAGCTTCTCAACAACGAGGAGGAGTATTCATCCATGAGGGTGTCTAAAATCAGACGAGACCTTCCTGCATGGGTAAGATCATTTACCTCTGATCTAATTGGACTTTTCATAACTAAACTCGTCTTGTTTATTTCAGCAGTGGATCCTAAAATCATTATTCCTGTATGAGTCACTGCAGAAGAATGCTGTCTGAAACTACCCAGACCAGCAGCAGTGTGTTAGAATATGTTACCACATTGAATAAATTCATCACATTCTTCAGTTTATTACAGAAAAAACACAAAACATCTTCAGGTTCTCATACTGTAAATGTGCTGGATCCTTATTTTGTGCTTTCACCATTTTCTGTAAACATTTGAAGTGTGTAATTAATACTACAGCCTATATAAATTAATTCATCCATTCGTGTGAGTGTTTGGAGGCAACATGGCACACTGGCCTGGTTTGACTCGGAGCACGCTGCTGCATCTGCATGAGGTTCCTGTGGGTTCTATTGTTTTGTTTCCGTGATTACTTGCTACCCAAACAATATCTCATTAATGTATTCAAAATGGTGCATCTTTATATTGATTTACACTATATCATAGATATATTGTTTATTCTTATTGGAGGAAAAACTATAAAATATTAACAAGGAGCCATTTGGACCACTTAAATTGTAAAGAAACCTCTTATCTTGTGTAACTTCAGAGGTAATCCATATCTCACAGAGCTCTTTGAGCTCAGAACTTTATCCACATTCTTATTGTTTTTGCAGATATTTGCAGTCTGACTGTATTTCCTCTTTCACTGAATTGTTTCCTCCATCCTGTAGTTAGTCAAGCTTGAGAAAATATGTCCCTGAATTGTGTTTATTTTTGTAGGTAAACTTCCCAGATGTGGAGAAAGTTGAATGGCTGAATAAGGTAAGATACGATGTTTAACATGCAGTACAACATGCAGATCTTTTTCAAGATCAACAAGCACGTGTTGGTTCATTCAGAAGCCCAGCTGTTGTGCTGACTGATGTTTGACAGCATGTGGTGGGTTCATAGCTACTGCTACCTTTCGTGTTGTTAGCTGAAAGATGGTAGCAGTGTGTCTGCACTGCTGTCGTGCTTCTGAAAACACCATACCCACATTAGCAGAGGTGCTGTACTGCAGAGAGCAGGCCCTGCACCAGGCAGCCTTCTCAATATTTCCATTTCACTGCAGCCAACCAAACGTGCAGACAGGAAGGGGGAGGAGCCACACAGTCCCTTCAGACTGTATAAAATCACAGATCCTTTTCACGTCAAACTTGGAGCAGCTAAAGCAGTTACATGCTCATACAAAAATAACATGTTTCCATGCTAACAGAACCACGAGATCTGAGCGTCAGACAACAGACAATGTGCTGATTTGAGACCAGTTACTCGAGGGGCGGATCAGCAGATTGTCTTTAGCCTCCACAGGAGCTCGCAGCCGATGACTCACCCTTTAATTATGCCAGACCAACATTGTGGCTTTTTTCCGCAGGCACAGAACAACCAAACACTGCCTCTGCTTGTACATTCTTACCCTGTTAGAATGGAACTGGAGTCTTAGAAAGTCATGTTAAAGTACAGTTTCTACATGCGGGATGCAGAAAACAGAACCCGGATCAGAGTAACAGCTGAGCGCTCAACTCTCACCAACTGTTTCTACATTCTTCTCCTGTTGTTTATTGAGGTCAAAGCATTTCAAATAGTTCTGATATTATAACTAGAAAAGCTCTCAGAGAGCGCAGACCTTCACCAAGCCCGTCAGTTCCACACCCAGACCACTGAAGACAGCCTCATCTCTGAATGTTAAAGAATCCTTTAAAAGAATCCATCCAGTGATCCCCCCAAATCTAATCAGTTGTTTCTTGACCCATTTTGGATAGTTCCTTAACATTTCAAGTGTAAGAATCACATCAGCGTACATTCTTCCTCAGGAAGTTAAGGAACTTTGACATCAACAAGACTTTTATGGGAATGTTTTATTGTTGCTTTATTGAATCGTTCTTACATTTTCTTTTGTGTGCTGGTTCAATTCTGGTTAAGTTGTAAATGCTGTATTTTATGTGTATGTGTGTGTGTTTTTACTGTCAGCTGTACAACAAATTGCCCCTCTGGAGATAATAAAGTTTACCTTGACCTTGAAGTTATGCTGCTGCCAGACAGACGATCAAACAAGCCAACGCTGGCAAAAACAACATGATAAATGATAAAATGCTTAAAGCAGCAGACTGTCATGTATCTCAAACGTATATGACCTGTCCAGGTGCTGCAGCAGGTGTGGCCCTTCGTAGGCCAGTATATGGAGAAGCTGCTGGTAGAGACCATCGCACCATCTCTCCGAGCTTCCAGCAACCACCTCCAGACGCTTAGCTTCACCAAGGTGGACATGGGAGACAAGGTATTTCTGACACCAGCATATTAATGCACACAAATCACTCAGTTAGCTTTCATTAAATGGATACATTCTCTCGCTTTCAGGCCATGAAGGTTGTGGGGATCAAGGCACACACAGAGAACGACAAGGGACAAGTTCTGCTAGATTTGTACATCAGGTACTGTTTATTGTGTTTTGTCAGTTATGTACCTTTTAGATGGCATTATAGCTGATTTATTTGTTCTTGTATCTTCAGCTATGTTGGGAATGTAGAGATCAACGTTGAAGTGAAAAAATACTTCTGCAAAGCGGGAGTCAAAGGAATACAGGTGCATCCTCCTATCTCCAGTAATTAAGCTGTATTACATCAGTATTACGATTTCTAGTGTAAATAAAGGAGGTCTTAGGAAGTCTAATAATAAACAACCTTTTGTATCTGTGTCTTCAGCTACATGGGATGATGCGCGTAATTCTGGAGCCTCTGATTGGAGATGTGCCCATTGTGGGAGCAGTCACTATGTTTTTCATCCGTCGCCCTGTAGGTCCACTTGAATCACCTTCATTTTCCCTTTTCTTGTTTTAGCATCAGCCCACTGGGCTGAAACTATCATATGTCCCTGTTCGATCTTAAACTCATGATATAGATTCTCTGTCGGCCCTGATTGATTTACTTGGCTCATCTTTCTAATTTCTTCCCAGAAACTCGACATCAATTGGACCGGACTGACTAATTTACTGGATGTTCCTGGACTAAAGTGAGTCTTGCACCTTTTGATTTCATGCATTAGTAACGATCGGCCTTTTCTTTAAACAAAATGTGAAATAATTGATGTGTTTCGTCTCCTTCCTCTGACGTCTCTCTCTGCTGTGTTGCAGTGTCATGTCAGACAGCATGATTATGGATGCCATTGCTTCCTTCTTGGTTCTGCCCAACCGTCTGGTTGTCCCTCTGGTTCCTGGTTTGCATGTGGCTCAGCTGCGCTGTCCTTTGCCCAGGGTGAAGCCTGAAAACATACCTGCAGATCTGAGATCAGTTTGCATCTCACAACAATAATAATGGTTATGTAAATCCTTTTTTAAAATTTCAGGGTGTTGTACGCATCCACCTGCTGGAGGCTCAGAATCTGGCAGCCAAAGACAACTACGTGAAAGGGGTCATGGCGGGTCTATCTGATCCTTATGCTATATTAAGAGTGGGACCTCAGACCTTCACCTCCAAACACATTGACAACACAGACTCCCCCAAGTGGGAAGAGATGTATGAGGTGAGATCTGAGGGGCGTTAAAGGAATCGTTCATTTTTCATCCATTCATTCATAGAACGTGCGATCAGCTGCCACGTGAATCCCTCTGTCAGTCTTCATGTCATTATTTGTGTCCTGTACATAAGGTTATAGTCCATGAAGTTCCGGGTCAGGAGCTGGAGGTGGAGGTTTATGACAAAGACCCAGACAAGGATGATTTCCTGGGAAGGTACATGTACAGAATTCATGTTCATGAGTCTCCCGTGTTCATTTGTCACCCGCCAGGATCATGTTTACAAGTTTACATTACAGAATCTGTAATATTTATTATTTCAGTGTTAATATTTTCATCCTGTTTTTGTTGCAGAACCAAATTGGACTTGGGCATTGTGAAGAAATCTATAGCTGTCGATGATGTGAGTGAAAATATTTACCATTATATTTCAGTAAACAGTTTTTAAACCATCAGATTGTAAAAGTATGTTGTACTTGTTTGTACTAGTGGTTTACTTTGAAGGATACGTCTTCTGGACGGGTTCACGTCAAACTGGAGTGGTTGTCTTTGCTGCCTAACACTGAACAGCTGGAGCAGGTTGGACTCTTCCGTTTCCTCTTGTACTTTAGAGATGATGGTTAATCTTCCGTTTGGTCCAACCTGGTGTCGAACGTTTCAAATGAAAAAACAATGTGTTTGAAATCCTTCCAGGTCCTAAAGAGAAACGAGAGCATCACCAGTAAGACTTCCAACCCCCCTTCTTCAGCTATCTTGGTCGTCTATCTTGACAAAGCTGAGGCACTTCCCGTGAGTTAAATATCTCTGCCCTCTCTGCCCGTGTTCGTGCTTAGCTGAGCGTTGCTTCCTGTGTGGTTAAGCTGAGGCAGAGCTGGAGCTGCCAACTGCCTCACATTCCTCTTCTGTGCTGCTTTGGCCTCCAACCTCAGTGTCTGTGTTAAAACCAGGAAGCATGTGACCAATGAGGCGGCTAAACACACTTAACACGAGAGTTGAAACTTACAACACAGAAGAGAACAACAGTGACACATTCATAATGTGGGTTTTTCTTTGTTATTCAAACTTCCTTTTTCACCAGGCAGCATGACTTTCTGCTGTTTCTGTGGCAGCCTGAAACACACATCGTAACATAACCGCAGGTTTTTCTGAATGATAGAGAAGTTATACAGTGGGGCAAAAAAGTATTTAGTCAGCCACCAATTGTGTAAGTTCTCCCACTTAAAAAGATCAGAGAGGCCTGTAATTTTCATCATAGGTATACCTCAACTATGAGAGACAAAATGAGGAAAAAAAATCCAGAAAATCACATTGTCTGATTTTTAAAGAATTTATTTGCAAATTATGGTGGAAAATAAGTATTTGGTCACCTACAAACAAGTAAGATTTCTGGCTTTCACAGACCTGTAACTTCTTTAAGAGGCTCCTCGGTCCTCCACTCGTTACCTGTATTAATGGCACCTGTGTGAACTCGTTATCAGTATAAAAGACACCTGTCCACAACCTCAAACAGTCACGCTCCAAACTCCACTATGGCCAAGACCAAAGAGCTGTCAAAGGACACCAGAAACAAAATTGTAGACCTTCACCAGGCTGGGAAGACTGAATCTGCAATAGGTAAGCAGCTTGGTGTGAAGAAATCAACTGTGGGAGCAATTATTAGAAAATGGAAGACATACAAGACCACTGATAATCTCCCTCGATCTGGGGCTCCACGCAAGATCTCACCCCGTGGGGTCAAAATGATCACAAGAACGGTGAGCAAAAATCCCAGAACCACACGGAGGGACCTAGTGAATGACCTGCAGAGAGCTGGGACCAAAGTAACAAAAGCTACCATCAGTAACACACTACGCCGCCAGGGACTCAAATCCTGCAGTGCCAGACGTGTCCCCCTGCTGAAGCCAGGACACGTCCAGGCCCGTCTGCGGTTTGCTAGAGAGCATTTGGATGATCCAGAAGAGGATTGGGAGAACATCATATGGTCAGATGAAACCAAAATACAACTTTTTGGTAGAAACTCAACTTGTCGTGTTTGGAGGGGAAAGAATGCTGAGTTGGATCCAAAGAACACCATACCTACTGTAAAGCATGGGGGTGGAAACATCATGCTTTGGGGCTGTTTTTCTGCAAGGGGACCAGGACGACTGATCCGTGTAAAGGAAAGAATGAATGGGGCCATGTATCGTATGATTTTGAGTGAAAACCTCCTTCCATCAGCAAGGGCATTGAAAATGAGACGTGGCTGGGTCTTTCAGCATGACAATGATCCCAAACACACCGCCCGGGCAACGAAGGAGTGGCTTCGTAAGAAGCATTTCAAGGTCCTGGAGTGGCCTAGCCAGTCTCCAGATCTCAACCCCATAGAAAATCTCTGGAGGGAGTTGAAAGTCCGTGTTGCCCAGCGTCAGCCCCAAAACATCACTGCTCTAGAGGAGATCTGCATGGAGGAATGGGCCAAAATACCAGCAACAGTGTGTGAAAACCTTGTGAAGACTTACAGAAAACGTTTGACCTCTGTCATTGCCAACAAAGGCTATATAACAAAGTATTGAGATTAACTTTTGTTATTGACCAAATACTTATTTTCCACCATAATTTGCAAATAAATTCTTTAAAAATCAGACAATGTGATTTTCTGGATTTTTTTTTCCTCATTTTGTCTCTCATAGTTGAGGTATACCTATGATGAAAATTACAGGCCTCTCTGATCTTTTTAAGTGGGAGAACTTACACAATTGGTGGCTGACTAAATACTTTTTTGCCCCACTGTATTTGTACTTCTCTTACTAACAGATCGTCACTGTTTTCCTGTGTAATAATCTACTCTGTATATTTTAGATGAAGAAGGGAAATAAAGAGCCCAATCCCCTGGTGCAGATATCTGTGCTGGACGTCACCAGAGAGAGCAAGGTACGTCTTCTGGTAGAAACCAGTAAAATGTGTTAGATTGTGTTTATCTACTTGTTTTTTATGTGCATTATGTTTATTTTTGTCCTTAGACCTGTTACACAACTGTTAATCCAGAGTGGGAAGAAGCTTTTACCTTTTTTATCCAAGATCCCAACAAACAGGATATAAAGATTCAGGTAAAAGTTAGTCAAATGAAAAACTTCTTTTGAAACTTGGTGTCTAGCAGTTTGAACATCGTGTGTCTCACTTGAATCAGGTGAAGGATGCTGACCGCGTGCAGACACTGGGTAATCTGACCATCCCTCTGTCTCGTCTGCTGGGAAACACCAATCTGTCTTTAGACCAGTGGTTCCAGTTGGATAATTCTGGATCAGCGAGTCGGATCTATGTTAACACAGTTCTCCGGGTAAACCGGGCCAAATCTGAACTGAACTGTTAAACTGGCAGAAAAAAGTTTGAGTCAAAATGAAATTGGGATTTTTGTTTATCTTCTATCTGCGTCTCCTGTTTTTCATCTAGGTTTTGTGGCTGGATGAGGATCGTATTTCATCAGATGTGTCGTCTAATTTGGCAGCTGGACTATCCAAACAGCTGGTTCAACAAACCTCCCCTCATCCCAGCTTCGCCACGGAGGTAATGAAAGACTGTGTGATGATGTTCAACGTTTTCAAGCAAACAGACCGACCGTGTGCTGCAAGTATTTTTTCCGCCTGTTCATTTATTCATCAGGGTCTGCTTAGAATCCACCTGCTGGCAGGCCAGAACCTCGTTCCAAAAGACAACCTGATGGGAGGCATGGTGAAAGGAAAGAGCGACCCGTATGTCAAGATCAATATTGGGGGTGAAACGTTTACAAGTCAAGTGATTAAGGGTAATCTGAATCCCACCTGGAATGAGATGTATGAGGTAAATGTGTGAGTTACTGTTACATTGAAAGTGTTTAACACCGTTTCAGTTCAGTGTTTGAAATGGATGGTTTTATTTGCCATGCAGGTGGTTCTGACCCAGCTGCCAGGCCAGGCTCTGCATCTGGAGGTGTTTGATAAAGACATGGATGTGAAGGATGACTTCATGGGCAGGTAAATATGTGTTATTTAACAATCACAAACCACCATTAAAACTTGAGATATTTTTCCATTTAAAACATTTTTAAATTAATTTTAAATTTGAACGCAGCACCACGTCTGAAAAAAGTTGTAACAAACTGATTTTTTTTTTAAATCTGTTGCTGCTATAAATTCATCATCATCATCATCAATTTATTTATAAAGCACATTTAAAAACTGCAGTGACGCAGACCAAAGTGCTGTACACAAATAAAAACAACAAATACAGAGATAAAAATAAACATACTATAAAAACAATAAAATAATTCAAAATGATGTCATGTTGTTTATGTTTTATTAGGATTTAGATATGGGTTTATGAACTCTAAATACCTGCATTGTTTTTATTTACTCTATACTGAGTTCTAACTTTCTGGAAACTGGGTTGTAGATTTTAAGTTTTAATCTTCTGTTTGTCAACATGCAGATTGAAGATTAACCTGAAAGACATCATTGACTCTCAGTTTGTTGATCAGGTGAGAAGTTTGTTTCATGAGTTTGGTTTGTATTTTAACTTTACATGATGGCGTCTCATGTTCAGTTCAGACGCAGCTATTTCTATACTGAAACTTTTGGTCTTTACTTCTCAGTGGTACACGCTCAACGACGTAAAGTCCGGTCGAGTTCATCTGGTTTTGGAATGGGTTCCAACATCTTCAGAGTCAGACAGGTTGGAGCAGGTCAGTGATGATGATGAAGATGATGACTGAGGAGCAGTCTGTTCTCATCTCTTTATAATGTTTGGTTCTTTTCTCTGGATCTAGGTTCTTCACTTTTACTCCAAACAGTCCTACCAGAACAAGGCAGTATCCTCAGCTGGGTTGCTGTTTGTGTATGTGGAACAAGCTGATGGCTTACCTGTGAGTCCTTTACTGCTGCTGCAGGGGATGATGGGTAGAATATCCTGTTAGCTCCTAAACTCTCAGAGACTAGCATTTCAATTTTCTCTCTTTTCAGGTAAAAAAGAGTGGAAAGGATCCAAAAGTGGGGGCGGAGTTAAAACTTGAAAAAATATCTCGTAAAACTACAGTAAGACACTAACAATCGCTCAGCCATGTTTATTTTCTGTGATGAATTAATTATTTCTTCACTTGCTCATTTTTCCTTCTCTTGTGAAGGTGTGTGATCGCACAACCTCACCTAAGTGGAACGAAGCATTCTGCTTCCTCGTACGTGACCCCAGAGAAGAAATTCTTGTTGTAAAGGTAAACAGTTTGTCACATGGAATCGGATGTTTCATGTCATATTACCCAGAACCAGTACGAAACACTGCTTTGTTTATTTTTCCAGGTTTCTCACAGTTGGACTCTGCCTATTGGTTCTCTGAGTGTTCCTATCAGAGAGCTGCTCTCTGAACCAGATCTGGTCCTGGATCAGTGGTTCCATTTAGATGGAGCCTCACCTGAGAGTCAGATTCTACTGAGGACTGAACTTAAAGTAAGATCTAAATGTCTCTAGATCTTTTCAGTATTTCCCTTTTCTGTGTCTTTAAATCTTTTGCTGTAGTTTCAAAATATCATCATCAAATTTTTAAGGCTTTTCTTTAAAACGTTGTTATTTTGAACTGTTGATAATAACATCTGTTTTACTCCAGATGCTGATTCCTACCAAATGTCCTGGTTCTACTGAAAAGCCCAAAGTCAATAAATCATCAGACTCTGTTCCAGTTCAGCGCCAGCAGGAGACAGACACAGTGTTGAGGTGATGACGTTAACTCAGGAAAAAGAAGGAAATAAATATCTATCTATACATTCTTTATATCTCTTAAATGTGTGTTTGTAGGTCAAGTTCAGTAGACACGCCTCCTGTAGAGACTGTTACATCCTCAGTGACTTTAGATGAGAAGGCTACTTTAAAGGAAGCTGCAGCTGAAGTGGATGAAGATCAGGAGGAAGACTCACCGAGCCCAGCTGTAACCCAACCCCCCCATACATCCCCTGACATCACCTTTGCCAGCGAGGTAATAAAAGCACTGATCTACAGTCACATAATCAGAAATTATAACATGATAAATTTACATTTAATAATTCTAAAACACATGATCCATGCAGGGGCTGCTGAGAATCATCTTACTAGAAGCCCAGAATCTGGTTGCTAAAGATAACATGATGGGTGGAATGGTGAAGGGAAAGAGTGACCCCTATGCAAAGGTCAGCGTTGGAGAGGTCGTGTTTAAGAGCGCTGTGATCAAAGAGAATCTCAACCCGGTGTGGAATGAGCTGTATGAGGTGTGTGGAACAAAACTCTGAACTCTGACTGAACAGCTGAGCTTCAGCTCCTGATTTAAAATGTGTTGGAACTGATCTGTGTTTTCTCAGGTGATACTGAGACCTCAGTCTGGACAGGAAGTGCAGGTGGAGCTTTATGATAAAGATATGGATAAAGATGATTTCCTGGGCAGGTGAGGGTTAATGTGAAGGGCTTCTTATACGAGAGTCTTTACTGTCTCATATAATATTCATCTAACATACAGGCTTAAAGACAAATACTTAGTTTATCAATAAAAATAGTCATAAAAAAAGGTTTTAATTTAAATTAAACACCATGCAGATTTTTAGCAAACTACATTTCTATTAGTTTGAAACACGATGACGTCAGCATTAAAGTTTTAATTTGCAAAAGAGATAAAAAACATTTTTTGTTTAGTTTTTACAATAAAGGAGTAAAGCTATAAGTGATACTGATTCACAGCAGCTAAGTCTGATTATTAGCTCTGATATTTAGTGCTTTGCATAAATAAATGTTTGGTATTTTAACATGAATCCCTCAAACATTTAATAAACAATGTTATTTATTGTTTGTCAAAGAGAATCAGAAACACTTTATTGTCATTAAGTACAATGTGTGTTTTATTCTTCTTTCTAAACAGGTTTAAAATCAATGTGTCAGAAATAATCCGCTCCCAGTTCACAGACCAGGTTCGTACTCTCAGCTCACTGAGTTTAAATCTGTAGCTCCCATGATGCAGTTTGTCTGTAAGTGGATCTGTGTTTCAGTGGTTCACTCTGAATGATGTGAAGTCTGGTCGTGTTCGTCTCATACTGGAGTGGGTTCCAACAGTGTCCCATAAGGAAAAACTGAACCAGGTCAGTACCCTTTATATTTATACATTCTTTTATTTTCCTTTGTTAGAATGAGTTCAAATGTTTTTTCATGTGCAGAGTTTTACCCACCTTCATCATAATCTCTGAGTGAGTCACTGTGGTGTGTGTGTGTGTGTTTGACTCTCGGCTGCAGGTGATGCAGCTTCAGTCTCTTCAGTCCTACCAGAACACGGCTGTTCCCTCTGCGGCGCTGCTCTTTGTTTATCTGGACCGAGCTCACTCGCTGCCTGTGAGTCACTCATTAAGTCTTATTTGTGGTTTTAAAGGTGAATAAAAGAAGAACTGATGAGGTCATACATAAATGATTATTAAAGTACTGGTTACTGAGTTAAAAGTGACTTGATGTTCCTGTAAATACTGCGTCGATTCACTGAGTGAAAACACACTCCTCTCACTGTGTTCTGTTGTGTCCAGTTTAAGAAAAGTGGGAAGGAACCCAAAGCTGGAGCCGAGCTTGTGTTTGGGAACACGACATACAGAACAAAGGTAGGAAACACACTTACATGCAGCTCATGTGTTTATGGGTGTTGATGACCTTGTTTGTTGTTTTATTTTTTAATTAGTTTCAATAGTTTAGTTAAGGTTATTGTTCTGTCTTTGTGATGGTAATTTTTATAACAAGCAGCTGATTGAAAACCCCAAAATAAAACAGATTGTTTTAAAAAGAAACTTGATTGGAATAAACAGTAAATAAAAACAAAACTTATGATCTTAACCTCTTCTCTGCTCTCGTGTCTGAAGGTCTGCGATCGCTCCAGTTCTCCACAGTGGAGTGAGGGGTTCCATTTCTTGGTTCTTAACCCCAGAGAGGAGATGCTCATATTAAAGGTAGATGTTCTTCATGTTTCATGATTCTAATATATTTGACCTTAAAGCAGCTGCTCTTGTCAGGAGCATCTTCTGGCCTGTCTGACAGTAGTATGATGTCTGTAGTTATCCAGTGCTTGGGATCAGCCAATGGGATCTCTGGTGCTGCCCGTAAGGGAGCTGCTCTCAGAGCCACAGCTGGTCCTGGATCAGTGGATGCACCTGGATGGAGCGTTACCTGACAGTCAGATCCTCCTCAGGGCTGAGTTGAAGGTATGAGGAGGATACAAACACACTCAGACTGGAGTCATTGTGATGGATGCAGAGAGACCTAAAGGGAATTTATCATTAACAGATCCTTGACACCCGGATGACAGAAGTCCCAAAGCCGTCTGGAACCGGTTCTAAAAAAGAAGCCCTGATCCCCCCCACTGAAAAGGTTCTAGAAGAGACCAGAGAGAAGGGGAAAAGATCTGACCTGCCAACTAATGAGTGAGTCAGACTGTCATGTGACTCGTCATTCTGGTGGTTTGGATCAGACCATTTCAGATCAGAGTGTTTGTGTTTTCAGGTCTCTGACTGCGTTGGACCAGTCTGCTCACCTCAAGGCTGAAGCTGATGCTGCTCCTTCTTCTGCAGTGAGTTACATCTCAGCAACCAGTCGTTACTTTATCATCACTGTCTTTTTCACTTTGTAACACAGAGATATTTTTTATCAGCTGAAAGAACCAACAGAAGCTGTTGAGCATCTCACACACTCGCACGCAGCTGCTGAAACAGACTTTGAACCACAGCAAGTCCAAACAGGAGGGTGAGCGCAACGTCATTTCATCTAATTAAATCTTTTATTGGACGAATCCTTAAAGCAACAACCTCTGCTGTGTGTGAATGTAGATCTGGTTTAGAGGATCTTGCTCAAGCCACCGTCCCCAGTCTCCCCTCTTACACCAGGGCATCAGCAGGACCTGAAGTGGGTCCGACTCTTCCATCACACACGATTCCAAATCCAGACTTTGCTAAAGAGGTGAGTCGGTTTATTACCTGCCTGTTAAAACACCAGCAGTCATGTGACCTCACTGCCCAGATCAGACGTGTCTGATGAGGAAAAAATATTCATGAAGACGTTTATTATGTTTCAAAATTCCATGAATCATCACTTCCTCTTATTTAAAGATCATCTTAACATCTGAAGTTATTTCAGCTCCTCTGATGTTCTGTGAATCTTTTGGTTTTGTGGACATGTATCTGTGTCATGTGTCCTTATATGGAAAACAAAAACTACCAGAAACCCAAAATAGAGCTGAACATATACAAATTTTGTTAGATATTATATTGGTTAATTTCAAGGAGTTTTTTACTATCTGTACACAGTAAAAAGTGTGACACGTGTCCTCTTCATCCTGTAGGGGGTGCTGAGGATCCACCTGCTGGAGGCCCAGGATATGGAAGCAAAGGATAACCTGATGGGGGGCATGAGGAAGGGCAAGAGTGATCCGTATGTCAAGATCAACATAGGAAAAGTTTCATTTAAGAGTCATGTAATCAAAGAGAATCTGAACCCAACATGGAATGAAATGTACGAGGTGGGTCGTGTAGAAATAACGAGCTGTTTCATATTTCACTGGGATTGTTTTCCTGCTGTACCGACATGTGTTTGTTCTAAACAGGTTGTTTTGAGTGGACACAGCGATCAGGACATCAAGTTTGAAGCTTTTGATAAGGACCTCGATTCGGATGACTTCCTGGGAAGGTGTGTGACATGCAGTGTGAATAAATCAGAGGAAAACTTCAAGTTTAAGCTTTTTGTCTGAAGTTAAACATGAAAAAGAACTTTATCTCGTTTTAAAACAAAAAATTAGATGATTGTTTTAGAGTTTAGCTGCAGACTAGACTTGATTTTAAACTAGATTATCAGGTTGAATCTAATCTTTAGAGATGTTCAGCTTTCATGAAACATGTTGGAGTCAGTGTATAAAAGAAACTGAACAAGTTAAAACCTTGTTCACAGATTTACTGTAAAGCTCCATGAGGTCATCAGATCCCAGTACACAGATCAGGTTAGTCACTAACTCCTGCTTGTTATTAACACCGAGTGATATTGGAACTGTCTCTTCTGTAAATGAGGTGTCTCCTGCTTCTGTCTCTGCTGTAGTGGTTTCCTCTGAAGGACGTGAAGTCAGGACGAGTTCATCTGATCCTGGAATGGGTTCCTACAGTATCAAACATAGACAGACTCGAACAGGTCGGCCCCTCTCCCCTCTTCTTCTATGGTTTTATTGTTGATGTGGAACGTAATAACATGAAGATCCTGTTGTTTACGTTGTAGGTGCTGCAGCTTCAGTCTCTGCAGGCTTACCAGAACAAAGCTGTCCCCTCAGCAGCTCTGCTCTTCGTCCACATCGAGGCAGCACATTCACTTCCTGTGAGTCACCTCAACTTTATTTGAAAACAGTCGGCAAAGATGATTAAACACCGGGTCTAATAAACGCTTCTGTTTTACTCAGCTGAAGAAAAGTGGAAAAGAGCCCAAAGCAGGAGCTGAACTCATTCTGGGTGAAACAACCTACAAAACCAAAGTCTGTTCTTTTATACTCGTCTTCTTTTTCATCTTCCAATAAAAGAAACACGTTTTAACAGAATATTTTTTATTTGTCTTCAGCTGTGTGATCGGACTGTCAATCCTCAGTGGAGAGAGTCTTTTTACTTCCTGGTTCATGACCCCAAACATCAGATGCTTGTAGTGAAGGTAAGACACTTATTAACCTTATTGGGTCGATTTGTTGCAACACTGATGTGAAGGTTAAACCGTCCTCTCTGCTGCAGCTGTCCAGCGGTTGGGACCAGCCTATGGGATCTCTCGTGGTTACTGTAAAGGAGTTGTGTAGAGAACCGAAGCTGGTCCTGGACCAGTGGTTCCATCTGGATGGAGCCTCACCTGACAGTCAGATCTTACTGAGAACTGAACTGAAGGTGATGAAGCACACGGTCAGGTTTTATCTGAATGTTTTTAATCGTGATTCTTACAGACACTTTCAATTTGTTTTTATTTAGATTCTGACTTCCAAGATGGTGGATTTGATTGGCACAGAGTCTCTCCCCTGTGCTGCTCCCGGACCAGGAAACGGGCAGGTGAAGCTGTCGCTCTCGTATTCTCCACAGGAGAAAAAACTGACTGTGATCGTTCATGCCTGCAGGTGTGTGTTCCATTTAAAGTTTATTCAGGTTTAGGCCATGTCTGTTTTTATTTTGTTGATCTAACTAATATTAATTCTATTTCCCAACATGAACTCATACACACAGAGGTCTGCTGTCACAGAGTAAAGATGGCATCGATGGCTACGTCTCCCTCATGTTGCTGCCAGACAAAAGTAAGGCCACCAAGAAGAAGACAGCTGTGAAGAAAAAAGACCTCAACCCAGAGTTTAATGAAAGGTGATCACATCGTCTCTGTATTTCTGTGCAGGTTTTTTTATCAGGAATTTACCCATCATCCTTTTCTTTAAGGTTTGAGTACAGTCTGCCGGAGGAGGAGACGAGATTCAGACGCCTCAGTGTGTCAGTAAAAAATAACGCTGCCTCGTTCAGGAGCCGAGACGTTGTTGGACAGGTTTGTTATGACCTACAGCAACACACACACACACACACAGACAAGGATCCAGATGATGCTATGTGGTTGTTTGTGGTTGTTTGTTGTAGTTTTACTCTGAAATACACTGAGCATGTGCAGAATCACAGCTTCTATTTGCTGTGACGTTCCTGTAGGTTCAGATCGAGTTGGCTCAGATTGACCTGAAGTCTGGAGTCACAGACTGGTGAGTCGACTCTTTACTCAACCTCTCACCCTGTTTTCTTTCTCTTGTTTATGTTTGATCAGGATTTATTTCTCTCTTCTTGTTGCAGGTTCACTCTGAATGATGAAGCTGAATAGCTGCTCTGCTTGCTGATCTTATAAACGATGAGTTTCACCACTAAACTTGGCTCCTTGCTGCTGGACACACTGATGCCTTCTTCTTCTTCACTTCTTTGCACCGTGGCAGTTAACCTGCATCCGCCCAGCTCACTGTGCTTTAACATGCAGTCTACAAGTGGACTGTGCACTTCTACACCAAAGAAAAGAATTTGAAGTGTTTCAATGTTACGGAAAGATAAACTGTTTTAAATGAAGTTGACATTAAAGTGTGAGAAATTTAAAGATGGAACTGAGGAAGTTCTGGAGGAACTATATTTAATTAGAAAATTTGATGTATTTTTTGCTGTTAGAATCAGAATTTCTTGTTTGAAATGCTCAGATATTGTTAGATGATATTGATAATGTTTTAAAATCATTTCAGTATCAAACCTTATTTTGATACAGACCTTGAAGTAGAATTGATATATTTCACAGCACTTTGCTTTGTAGCTTCTGACAATCTCGTCATTTTGTATATTTATTTTTTACTGTTGAGACACGTTTGCGTTCTTTACATTTATGATATCTTTGTGTATAATTGCAGATGTTTAGAATCAGACTGAATTCTGTTTGATGAAAGAAGGTGACACAACAATAAACTAATTTTGCAGCTTTTCCTCAGTGTTTTATTCACACATGTACATATATAACACTGCTATATAATACTGTACTGTATAGCCATATCATATCAGAGAGCTCAATTTTCCTACCGTGTTTATGGAGCAAATAAGTGGAACGTAGGAGAAACTGCACTTGTAATGAAAAGGGAAACAGAAGGAAGATCAAGAAAACAATTTCCTGTGTAAAAACTCATAAACCATGAGAGTCGGGAGGGTCTGGTGCTCACTCGTTCCATTTCCAGGTTTCAGCAGTATTTTTATACATACTTAGGTTTTAATATGAACATTTTCTAAAACTAATCACACTGCTCAGCCACTCATTTTGGTGCATTTGTTTGGATATTTTCTTCTTTTCATCGTCTGGCTGGATGACAGACGATGTCTAATGTCAACAGTTTATTAAAGATGATGATAAAAAAGGAGCAGCACACTGGTGGCAGCTTAGCACTGAGCTGGGAGCAAGCAGACAAGTCCAAACACGAAATCCAGTACTCAGGTCCAGAAGACAAAGTTCACTCATGGTAATCAGATGGGCAGATGAACAGGCATGGTCAGTCTGATAAGGGCAGGCAAAAAGACCAGGCAGGGTGCAGTCCAGGGTCGAAAATCACACAAAGGCAAACTGGCAGACGGAACAGACAGAATACAGGTGTGAGTTCAACCAACATCTGACAAACAAGGGTTCAAATACTGAGAGTGTACGGGTGCAAATTCTAAACTACATTACTGAACATGGTGAGGGAGTGAATGTGCTGACACTAACATGATCATAGAAACAAACAAACAGATTACTAAACCAGAATTTAAACTATAACAGTGCTCAAACAAAGACAAAAAGGTGTGGGGTGACACAGAATGTTCTAAAATACATTTGCACGTGACCTTTATTGCTTGTTTCCTTCACAGACTGTGAGGGATTCAAAGTATTATCAGGTTTATTATCCTGCCTAATGAGTACACCGACTAATTCCACTTTACTGCACATTTCAGCATTTTTAAACAGTCTGATAAACACTGTCGTAGGAAGAGAACTAAGCTATATGAAAGATGGTAGGATGACTAAAAAAAACATAAATCAGCCTAAAAACAAGCTGAAAGTTAAAACATAATAAACTGTCAGAAAAAGACCCGATCAAACCAGATTTATAACAATTTGGTGTTTGTTTATTATAAATATACTGTGAGGATAAATGTGTCTGGGCTCTTATGAGTTAATGTGGGCGTTACTGTTGAGGAAAACAACAGCAGAGTTTAGGGTGTGACGACAGAGCAGGAATGTTAGTTTCATTTTNCATCCATAAGGATCATTCGCTGTTTGGAGGGAGTATGAGTGAGTATGTGGTATGTGAGCTGTATGGAGGTGTTTTAATGTGTTTTAGTACTCACATGATTGTTTGTTGACTCAAGCTGTTTCTACAGCTGGAGGCTATTAGCATGACAACATTTTTTTCCTTTTGTTTTATAGCAAGAAAATGATAAAATGTCCCTCTCAGAAGAACCAACGGAAGTATCAAGCATGTAAATAATGCTGAGATGGTGATAATAATAATAATGATGATGAAAATGAATAATTACACTTTTTTTCATAGAGACTGTGTAAAATTTAAAAGTAGTAATTTAAAGATGCAATTGTGATTTTATTGTGATTTTATGTTTTCAGCAGCATGTAAATCTGCTCTTTTAAAAAGTATTTATAGATAAATAAAGACCTGAGTTTGATCATACTACAGATTTCAGGATTACATCACTGGATTGTTTTGTCTATCAGTTTTAGGTCTGTAATTCTTTCCAGAATTTTAATGAGTCATTATTTTTGTCATAATATAAAAACAGTGCTCCGTATTTCCAGGTTGAGATGACCACGTCACAGGAAGAAGATGAAGTCCTACTGACGCTCTCATTAAAGTGGACAGACTGTGCTAAACCACCGAGAGAGATGAAGGCTCTAGAACGATGTCTTCAAACTTGGTTCAACAAAAGAGCTAAAGTGAACTGCTCAGTCAAAAGAGCTTTAAAAGATGGACATGCTTTCATAAAGATCAAACTTCCTCCAGGTGAAGTATGACTGTACTAAAATATTAGGATTGTCATAGTTCCTTCTTAATATAAGTAAGTAGTAGACTCAGGAATGTAATGCCAAGGTTGAAGCTGAAACAAAATGACTGCCTCCTAGTGGCTGGCTTCAGCGTAAGGTTTAACAATATATATAACAATAAATACATCAAAAATGTTGTAAACATTAACAGCAAATGTATGAGAAGGAAGAGAAGAATGTAGTTAGACACTGATGAATTTATAGGAAAACATTCCTAAGATTATTTTTAATACTTTATTTATTTAATACAATAATTTCCCGAACTTTTAAAGTTGAGATTATTAAGACTTCCCCTTAGTTTAAACACAAATGATGCTGTTAAAGAACACCACTACTTTATATTTGTAAAAATACTTTCTTGTGTATTTATTAGGTCAAATACATTTCTGTCAGTTGATGAAAAATAAGACACAGCAGAAAGGTAAACTCACTCCAAATTACACTCCTGCCTTCAGCCCCAGTTTTAAAAAATGCATAAAAAAGAGGTGTGGCCTGGAGGACCAGCGGGGGTGGGCGGGCTGTGCTGTTATTGGCATGTTGCACTGACACACATACGGCCGAAAACCAGAGAGGGACAGTTAAAAATGGAGGGAGCTGTAGACAAGAGAAGCGGCTTTTATCTGTATCATTTCGAGCTGATAGCAGCTTAGAATGAGGCTCTTCTCTTAGTTGTACATTGTTGTTAGCCAACGCTATTAGCTCAAGTAATATCATGTGACTCCGCCTCATCAGGTGCAGCTGTGCCTGACCACTGCACGTCATCATCAGCTCAGTTAGATGGGACACATGGTCTGACTGACAGCATTGATGTAGCTACTTGACAAAAATGTTAGCCATGTAGTTTCACCAGCAGGAAACCATCAGTGAAAAAGTTCCTACAGTAAACAGAGTAACAGGTGATCTGTCTGATATTAATATCTGTGGTTGTGTTCAGAAAGAAAAAACATTCTGAGTGTCAACCAGGTCCAGAAATGATGCAATGAAATGACTGTAAACTGTGAAGCAAATGGTACAAATGTACAAAAAGTCTGAAGTAAGAAAGAGTTTCAGCTGCAGCTGCTGCACTGTGGAAAGTGATAATGTTCTTGCTGTATTTGTATGAGAACACAGGAGTTTCTTATGAACCAGGACAACGATTTTATGAGAATTTCTGTAAGTTTCAATAAAAGCAGTATAAACACACTGTTGAATATTTTACATGTTTTATATTTACACACAACAAAGTGTTCATGTACCTACACTGGTCAAACACAGAGCAGACCCCCAAGATGTTTCACAGAGAAATCTGCACTTAAATCATGCAACAAGATATTGATCATTTTCTAAACCTAATCAAACATAAAAAAATAAACTAATAACATGATGCGCCTTTAAGACCAGCTTCTTTCATTGTGTGACGCTGTTTCTTGCTGAGTTGAACACTTTCACTTTCATTTACCAGGAAGAGACTTCGTTTAAACCCAAACACGGTAAGTGATCAGAGCCACACTGCCTTTAAATCTTTATGTACCTACTGTTAATGTTCACACTGTAAGAGTTTTCAGTTTTATATCCAAAGTTTAAAGAAAAGTAAAAATTATTCAGTCTTTAAAGTTTGTAGTTGAACAGTTACAAAACCGAAAGTAACAGAGTCCTTGTCGGTGTTTATGTGCGCAAATTTACACAAATGTTCTATTTCAGATAAATGTTTGTTGTTTGACCACACTGACATTACTGTCATGTAAATGTTGTTTTGTTATTGAAGGAAGAAGACAGTCAAAATGGCAACAAATGCAGAAGAACCCATGGAAACCAACCAGGTACCGAAATATGGATAATTAACAGAAATAAAAACAAATGTCACTGTAGTAGTTTCCTTCCAGCGGGAGTTGTTCTTTACTAGTGTTACAAGTTTTTACTTCATTATAAAATTTAAATAGTCAGTTTCATGTAACTGCTGCTGCAAAGTGTCAAACAGAGCAAGATCCACTTTGAAAGTTACCTCACTAAAGTAATTGGATCATGTAAAAAGGAACAAGATCCATTTAAATCAAATAATCAGGATAAAAACAGTCTCATATGTACATTTTCTAACAGTGGACTGTAATAATTCATGTAAATAAGATTAGACAAGTTCAGATGTGTCTGCGCCTTTAAAGGAAAGACAAATAAATCTAGATAAGGTGTGGCAGTCAACACAGTGAGGCAAAGTCCACAAATTAATCAAGAATGATTCATAATTTTATACAGAACCAAAAAGGTGCTAGTGCAGCTACTGCATCCAAGTTCAGTTTATTTATGAAGCACATTTTAAAAACAATAACAAAAAGAAAAAAATCAACTAAATTGCTGCAAATGAAATAAAGTCAAACAATAAATGAAAATTAAAAAAATATATAAATACCACTGAGGAAAGTGGAAAAAAATCAAATTTAAAGAAACATACCAAGTTGCATTGTGCTGAAAGTATAATTCATGTTTAATATTTATCGTTGATGGTTCTGGTGCAAAGATGAATGTCAAACAATTTTGTGTTTTCAGCCTGACACAGTTTCATCTAAAGATGAAGATGAAGTTCGACTGACTCTCTCGTTGGAGTGGGTTGAGACTGATAAACCAGAAAAGAGAAAGACCTGTTTACAGAAATCTTTCCAAACTTGGTTAAGTAAATTCCAGAATAAGCCAGACTGCTCAGTTGAAAGGATCTTAGAAGATGGTCGGGCTGAGATCAAGATTAAACCTTCTCCAGGTTCAGTATGACTCTTACATGAATATCTGATTTATCTTTATAACAACTCTCACTAATCTACATTTTAGCAGCTTTTTGTTTTAATTATAGTAAAATAAATTCTATATTTTCTGCATTTTGAAGCCCTGAAGGATCTGCAGAACCTAAATAATGAAACACTGACCACAAATAAAGGAGAGAAAGTAGCCACTGTGAGGTCGATCAACCTGGGATTTTCAAAGCCGGATACACAAACACCACATGGTGCTACAGTGAACCCTTCTTCTTCTTCTGTGGCAGAGAATCCAGCTGTATGTACTGTGACTTTCAAGAATAATTAGCTGCATTAAAGCAGTACTGAATAACTTAAAACTTTAAGGTACAATTTTGAAATTTGTCTAAGTGGATACTCACCAAAAAACACGTTCAGCTTCCTATTAGATATCACTCTCGACCTTCCGATGGCTTTACAATAGACTAAATAACCTCCGTAATTCAGGTCTCAGCCTGAAGTGGTGTTCTGGTGATTTATGCTGCCCTGAAGAAAAATGCTGCCATAGTACGAAATGACACCTTATTTCATAATGAAATATCATTCAAAGTTTATACAGTATTCTTGTTTATGGCGAGTGTGCCCTGTTAATTATTTAAACGTATTTTTATGATCCTTCCCTGATATTTTCTATATAAAAGCCCTCTGGGTCCTTGGCGGTCATTATTGGGTCCTTCTCCTCTGGGTGTGTCCAAACATTTGCCTGTCGCTCTGACAATGCAAAGAAAGTAAAAATAACATCATATTTAGTGTTTCTGTCCTGGGAGAATTTATTTTATAGGTAAAATGTATTTATGGAAAAATATAGAAACAAAAATAAACAATAAATCTGTTTATTGAAGTCAAGACTCTAGAAGTATAGAAGTGTAGCACATCTCAACAGGTAGCATATTTCTACAGAACACCGGTTCGAGTAACGGCTGTCTGACACACGGCTGCGGAAAAGCTATTCAGTACTGCTTTAATATCTGTTTAAATAATCTGTTGTATTTTTATCCAGGATAAAAAGTGGTTTGAAGAACGGAGTAACTCATTTTCTGCAGCAGGAAACTCGTCTATTGATGATAAAAGATCATCTGATAAGTGTTATATCCCAGTGGTTTCTTACATGTATGTGAACCACATCCACAAAGAGGAGATTAGACGTATAGAGAAACAGTATAAGGTTAAAATCAAATCCAACGTCACGGTGGAATTTGAAGCTGAACAGGAAGATGGAAAACCAAATGAAGCTCAGTCTGAATTCATAGATCTTGTCCAGAAGTGTCTACCTGAATCCAATGGGTCAACAATTCCTCTGAAATTTGTAGATCCAGATCAGTGGAGTGATGCGATGAAACTCATCAAGGATGAAAAGAAAAAGCTTTTAATCACAATGTCCTCAGAAGAAATTGTGGTTTGGGGGCCAATTGAGAGTCAAAATGCTCTCAGTGCAACTTTAAATACAACACAGATAACAAAAAAACATCTCCAAGATCATGACTCATCATCTCCACCCACACTGTTAAAGATAGACATGACCATCAAAGACCCTCTGGTTGATGAAGGACTCACCATGACCGATGACTTCTGGAAGCTTCTGGACACTTATTTTGCCGAACGAGTTGTAAAGATTAAAAGAAAGTTCAATGTGGACTTTAAAGCATCCAGGATCAGTCAGGGTGAAGTTAAAGTCAAAGCTTTCTACAATGGACATGGAGGAAACGCTGCCATGGAGAGCCACTCTGTCAGAGCTCTTCAACATCTGTACCAGAAGATGATGACATCAAAACTGAGCCTTACCCAACCTCCTGCTGCTGCTGGAGTCAGTAGCTCCATGAAGGACATGAATCTCTTTAATGGACTTGCACTGAATGGAGCTTCATCCCAACAAAAGACCGAGACACCAACAGGAGGGGGCGCAGCAGGAGGTAGCAGTGAAGATGAAAGATGTCCGATATGTTTGGATTCATTTAAAAACAAGAAGCAACTGAAGTGTAAACATGAATTTTGTCAAGAATGTCTGTATGAAACAAAGAAACACAGTGGACCCATCTGTCCAATATGTAAAGACGTGTTTGGTGTGATGGAAGGAGATCAACCACCTGGGACAATGACATATTATCAAAACTCCATGTCCTTACCTGGATTTCCAGGCTGTGGGCAAATAGTCATCTACTACAACATTCCAAGTGGAAAACAGACGGTAAATATCTTCAGTATAAAAACATGTAGTTACTGTTTGTATATTAATTTCTAACATGGCTGTCAGATAAATTTCTTTTTGTTGGCAGGAAAAACATCCCAATCCTGGACAGATGTATTATGGTACAAGCAGAACAGCATATCTTCCAGACAATAAAGAAGGTAATGAAGTGCTGAAACTGTTGAAAAAAGCTTTTGACCAGAAGCTGATTTTCACTGTCGGGGCATCAAGAACAACCGGAGCGGACAACCAGGTGACCTGGAATGACATTCACCACAAGACATCCGAGTCTGGAGGACCACAGAGGTACAACCTGGTACCTCGATCATATTTATTTACTCAATCTGGTTAAATGATTCATGTATTAACTCTTTTACACCATGTGTTTTACAGTTTTGGGTATCCTGATCCAAACTACCTGAGCCGAGTCAAAGAGGAACTGAAGGCTAAAGGCATCGAATGATGTTCCCTTTTTTTTCTTTATATGAAGTTAATATAAATCTGTTCTTGAAGTGAGATACATTACTGGAGTTGGTGTTCAAGCATTTATTTAGATCTTTTAAAGTGTGTTGTGAAAAGGTTATAATCAGTTAGCAGTTAGCTAACATGCTGCAGGCACTTCTGTTAATGACAGAGACCACGTCAGACCACACTGACCCGCTAAAAACTAGTCTGACTGAGGCCGAGACCAAAATGGATTACAGCCTTTTTATAACAACTGCATTCTCTATAATATTTGACATTTAACACAAATATTTTATTAATCTCTACATCATCTTCACATATTTAATTAAAGTTAGTTATTTTAGTTTAATTAGTTTTATATTCAGTAATTATTTGCAAATGCAAACACCAGAATCTAACTGGTGCCACTCGACATGTGCACCAGAAATATTTGAATATTTGTACAAGAAGATTCATTCATTCATTTTCTGTACTGTCTGGTTACTGTTCAGTGTCTCAGGAAACTGCTCAGAATAATCACATAAAGCTAAATGCAAAGAGGTGTAAATGTTTACAAAATAATGTTCCCGTGAACGGCTGTGAAACTTTGGACTGGTGCAGTAATCCACTTTCATCTTGGCCCTGTTCACGCTAGCTGTGAGTTTGTTGGTTTGGTCAGAACTGAACAAAACCAGAACATGTGAGATATTATTTGTTTATCACCTTTTTCAAAAAGACCACCTCAAAATATCTTCAGAGGTTTAAGTGGTTAATGATGAGTAAAAGTAACTTCTGAGTGCACTAGAGTTCAAGAATTTGATCAATCGACCCGTATTATTCATTAATCTTATTTGATTTAATTAGCTTTAAATGACCGTTTGCAGCTTTTTTGTTTGTTATCATTACAGATTACAGATTAATCATCTGCATATAAATGTAACTCGAGACTATTTGAATCATTCTTTCCTTAATAAAGGATTAAATTCTGACGTCGTTCTTCAGATTTTACAAAGAGTTTTGTTAAAACAAAACAAACAGCTGATTGTCTGTACAATTTATTATTTATTTTTAAATTTATGACAATATCTGCCATTTTATTTGTAAAGTACTCCAGCACAAATTAAACATTATTCTCTTTCCAGAAGAAAGTCTGAGTCTCCATGCATCGTGTACTATAAAAGCTATGAGTCGTTTCTCATTTAGATGATAAAAACAAAACGACTAATCCAAAGAAAATCTGAAAACGCATGAACGATTCTGCAAAAAAAAAAAAAAAAAAGGTTTTAAGTAAAATGATTGTACTTCTTTCAATTTAAGACCAAACATATACAACATCATAGAATAATGTTTGACAGGAAAAGCAAATGGAGAAGTTGTTCCACTGAAGATGTATATTACCGTCCACATGCAGTAAGATATGGCTGACGCGTTTTCTGACAAGCAGCATTTAGGGGACAGAGGCTGAGCGTAAGGACGTGTCCTAGCAACCAGAATGGCAGCACTAGCAGCAGCAGGGCGCAGAGAAGAAGAAGAAGAAGAGAACAGCTAAAGACAGAATGAACATAATGCACTTCAGACTGAGCCATTACAAAACTGTGAAGATACAGACTTTGATTCTCTAAAGGCAAAGAGATACATTTATTCACAAAACCAGATGAACATTATCTAGTTTGATAAAAAAAAAAAAACAGATCCGAGAAGAAAAAGACAAAAGATCCAACTAAATCTCAGTCCCCACCTTTTGTCACAATGGCAGCCATTTTTTTTTCCTTCTGGAGGAAGACCTTGGTAACAAATAGTTCAAACGTGACACTTTCTTGTATCATCCAGCTGTGGCCAGCCATCTTTAACATCTGTAATCTCCCCATATGGAATGTTTAACCCAGTCTCCATCTACACAATCACACATCAGCAACACACGAGCTCCATCTGTATGACAAAACAATCATATCTGCTTTACAAAACACCCACTGTACATATAACACTGTAAAATGAGAGATTCTGTGCAAGGAAGACAACACAATCATTATTATCAACATTGTTCTCTGAGGAAAAGGATTGTGGAAAATATTGTTGTTGCCATCTGGTATTGACATTTTCTATTACATGTGCTATAAACAAACGATGTTGTCACAAATCTTTCTCACATAACCTGAAGGAGCCCAGCAGGACGTCGTGTACCGATTTATAAAAAAAACTTTGAGTTTTTGTTTTTTTTCTGCCTTTTTCCCACTCAAAGTCAACACAAACAACAAACGGTTGGCACTGGTGAAATGAAACAATGTTCTTTTTTGTTTTCATCTGTACAATTCATACAAAAATAAAAAAATTAAAATTGCTTCGATGATAGCAACTTTTCTGTTGATTTTCTTGTTTCCATTTCATTATTATTTTATTTTTTCTTATCACAGAGGTAGTGGCTATTTAGGTAAAGGGTAAGGGACAAAATGTAAATTAAAAATCTCTCATAGAAAATGTTTGTTTTTGACCAGAGGAATCTCTAGAGAACAAAATATAATACTGCAATCACATACAAAAGTAGTCCTTCATTTTTGTACATTTTATACAGTGTTCACACTTTAGCAATTGATCTCAAGCTTTTTATTATTATTTTTTTTTTGTAGTTTTCTTTAAAAGGCAAGAAGACGGGGGTGTTTTGGATTATCATGATCCGGCTGATTGACAAGTCTATGCCAGAGGGTCCACGAGGGGCTCTTCATCTCCGCGGGACAGCAACTCCTTCTTCTCATCTGTGCTCGCCAGAGAGTTACGACTGTTGTGGGCTCCCATGTAAAGAGTGGCATAAACCGGGTTTGTGAAGTTCGTGGGCTGAAAGATATAAAGAAACATCCATTAGGAAACGAGTAGCAGCTGTTTGAGTTTGTAGCTGGTGTTTTTTTTAATTTTTTTTACCTTATCTGGATCTAAGGTAAAGTCTGCGTCCAGCAGCTCCCCGGCGTCATCATCAGGCTCACCCTCGTAGATCTTGTACGCAGGGTTTCCAATCTCCACATTCATGGCCCCGTTGGTCATCCTTTGATGCTGGAACCCTTTGGCCCTACACAAAAGGTAAAAATACAGTCACACCTTCTTTTCCGATGCAGTATAAGAGCCTGAACAGTGCAAGCAGACAAGCAGCCACTTCATGAACAGAAGGAAAAGCATCACATGACTTCCACTATCATCCAGGCTGAGCCCCAACACAGACACAGAACCTGCCTTCATGTAACCATCAGGATTTACAATACTGTGCAAAAGTCTTGGACCATTTTATTTCTTTACATTTTGCTTCCAGGCAGCCAGACTTTCCCCCTGATCTCTTGTGAAAGTCTGAACGCTTGCAAACAAAATAAAAATAAATTCTAAGCGGTGTAAGGTTTTTACACAGTGATGTAGGCGTGTTAGTATTCATACTTTTAATCCATGATTGAAAGGGTTTTTAAATTGGACTGTAAATGCAACAACAATGAAGTGGGTAAATCCTGTTTTCCTGCTGTTTGATTCTCCATCTCCTGCTACGAGACCGAACCACGGTTCAAACCAAAACACAGTACAAAACAACACAGTATAATGGACTAAAATATGATACATATCTAAAACGATGGCTAATAAAGCACACACAGATCTATGTGTTATGCTGTTTGAATAGATCCGCCCTGGAGCGGCTCTGAAGACGGTAACTCATACTGTAGGTGCAAGATGTCCCATGAACTTTAATACAAATGCCACAACACTGACTACAGGAGCAAACACTGCACAACAGCAACCAAGAGAAGACCAGGATGCAACACTGAGAAAAGGTATGAACATGTAACCCTGGCAACCATTACCGCAAGCGTTTGGAGCCAGTTTTTCCGGAACGGCTAGACCTGAGGAGTAAAAGAAATGCCATTACAGAGAGGAGAGTAAAAGTGAAAACAGATAGAAAGAAGGGAAAAGGACAGAGAACACAAAGCCACAGGAACGTCTCCTCTGTTCCTCGTTAGGAACGTCTCAGTGTTACATACTCACCCTCTCATTCTTTTCCTGTACCAGAACAAACCCCCAGCAGCGAGGACAATCAGTATCAACAGTATCAACACTGTCACTACGATGGAGGCCGTGCCTGCAAACACATAGACACACTGTTAGTGCGACCAGATCACCGACACGTAGCTTCTTTAAATGATGTTAAACTTACGTCCACTTGTACTTGGACTGTCATTACTGACGTCCACAGACTCACACCGATACCCCGTCCAGCCAGGAGAACATCTGTATCAACACACACACACACACACAACACGTCAGGTTCATGAACTACATGACAACAAATACAAACAAATAGACTCTGTTGTTTACCTGCACTCTGGAAGGTGAGTAATGAGATTTATGGAGCATTGACCATTTGCACAATACTCATTTGTATCACATGTGTAACAGCTGGCCTGGATTCTGCCATTTGTGCATCTATGAAAATAAAAAATAACAAAGTATTCATAGCAGGAAGTTCATGCTACATGTTTGTTTTGTCCATAAGGTGAGAGTTAGTGCTCTTACTGGCATTTGAAGTCCCCTGTTGTTGAAAAACCATCGTTGGGGATACATTTGCCGTCCCGACAGTAGTGACACCTGTCGATCTCGCATGTGGCGCCGGTGAACTGGGGCAGACAGCGGCACGATTTAGAGCCGTTTTCACTCTGCAGACATGTGCCACCGTTCAGGCAATGGCCTTCACAGCTTCCTGCACACACACACACACACACATACACACACACACACATAAACATCTCTGTGCCAATTACAGCATCAAGTAAAAGCAAATTCAGATTTATGCTCTTGAGCAGAAAAACACTCACTATACTGGCATTTGTCACCAAGGAAGTCAGGAGGACATCGACAAGTGGGTTGGTTTCCTGCGCTGACGCTGCAGTTACCTCCATTCTTACAGTAATCCTTACATGTGTGAAGGTTACAGTTTGGACCTGTAAAGCCCGTCAAGCATCGACAAGTAGGAGAACCTGTTGGGGGACGGATAGATGAAGGAACACAAGTTTCATCCAGTTCTCATTTAAAAATTCAACATTTCCTGTCAGTTCTCAGGTGTGTTCACTGTTATTTGCAGTAAATATTTGAATCACAGACTGTGTAGAACTAAATACAGGAGAAGAACATGGAAGCTGAAGTTTCAGCGTTTGACTCCTGTTGAATCACCTTGTTCTTATCTTGCTGCTGCTGTATGTTTAAATATGATTTTCTCGAACCTGTTCAGCTGTAATTAGTTATTTGATGCTTAATGAACACCATGGTTACGTGAGGCGGAGTAGGCAGGGCTTTCACACACCCCCAGACAGAATGTCATGGACACATACGTGTCATAACGAACAGATTATGTGTCATATTTCCAGTAAAGTTATTTTTAAAACTTATTATGTAAAGCTCGTTTGTTACCTGTTGTAGAAGGTGTGCATATCCCTCCGTTCCTGCAGTGGTCCTTGCACTGATCGATCTCACATCGATCCCCTCTGTAATTGGGCTGACAGCGACATTTGGGCTGCTTGCGTGCGTTTAGGACACAGCTGCCACTGTTCAGACACTGNATAAGGGGGCAGGGACCACTAGGGGGAGCTGTGGGTGACAGAGTCTCTGAGTAACAGGTTCATTCATGTGTGTGTTTGGTACGTTTGTCATTCTGACTGATCGACCACTCACAGATAGGAGACAACGTGGGAGCAGGCAGCTCCACACATGTGCCATTGTCCAGCGTGCGTCCGTTTGGACAGGTACAGACCGGTCCGCTGGGACTGAGCAGACACAGCCATTCACATTTCTTCCTGTCACACGGATTCGTCACTGGCAGAAAAAAAAAAACAGAATATAAGGAAATGTAAGTACTTTACTGTTTTATTGAGCCGTTTTATTGTATTTTACTAACTCACCTTCAGGTTGTTTATATCTGTGGTGTAAAACAACATCTGTAGCATGGTTCATCCCGGTCACCAGGTTCTCTACAGGACCTTTACCAAACTTATTCACTCGGAAGACCTGGTTGTTCATGTAGGTGACGCCATAGATGGTGTCCTCAAAGATATCAATGCTGAACGGATGATGAAGCTCTGCGTGGAAACAAAATCCCATGAAACAGAAGCTGAGAATAATAAAAACTGATTTGTCTGATCTGATTATTTCCTACTCAACTGTTTTTCAAAGTGTTGACAGCCACGACGGTATCACTGCCATCCAGCCTCACGCTGCAAATCAGGGACAGTTTAGCGTCGGCCCAGTACAGACGATCATTGAAGAAGTCCACAGCCAAACCTACACAAACAGATCTGTGTTAGTAAAGGTTTAACATGAAGTATCTGCCTGGCGGTGATCAGAGATAAGAGTATTTGTTTTACCCGTTGGCCACTGAATGTTTTCTTCCACCAGAGTTTCTCTCATTGTTCCATCCATAGCAGCTGTTTCTATCTTAGGGTGGTTGCCCCAATCCGCCCAGTACATTTTCCTATAGAAATAACAGTTCATTATTTTATCTAATAATGACTGTTAACACTAAGAAATCCAAGTTTCTAGTCTCCCACTCACCCCCTCTGAGGATCGACTACAATAGCATAAGGCTCATCAATCATGCCAGAGATCAGGGTTTTGCGATGGTGTCCGCCGCTTATCTGAGCCACCTCGATGACGTCTCTGCCAGAGTCCGTCCAATACAGGTTCCCCGCCACCCAGTCCACAGCGATCCCCCGAGGCATCTTCAGATCTGGAATCTGAACAGAAAAAGACATAAAATTTACTTTTCCAGCTTATATTTTACCGCAAGAATGAAATCAGACAAAACAAAACGTTCAAGGCGGTGCACACACACACACACACACACACACACACCCACACACACACCCACAAGTGTGTTTTGCTATCCTTATGGGGACCGTCCATTGACTTCCATTGATTTTAGTAACTAGATTTATACCTAACCCAAACCCTTTTCCTAACCTTAACCATTACTGATCTATAACTAACCCTAAGACTAACTAAAACTCTATTCACACCATCCCTATAAACCTAACCCCTAACCCTAAAAAGATGAGTCCCCCTCATGGGGACCAGGCTTCGGTCCCCACAAGAACCCTCGGACCCCAGAAAGATAGTACAAGTCAGGAAACGGGTCCCCAGGAGGTCAGAAATACAAACCCACACACACACACACACACACAAGTGTGTTTTGTTATCCTTATGGGGACCGTCCATTGACTTCCATTGATTTTAGTAACTAGATTTATACCTAACCCAAACCCTTTTCCTAACCTTAACCATTACTGATCTATAACTAACCCTAAGACTAACTAAAACTCTATTCACACCATCCCTATAAACCTAACCCCTAACCCTAAAAAGATGAGTCCCCCTCATGGGGACCAGGCTTCGGTCCCCACAAGAACCCTCGGACCCCAGAAAGATAGTACAAGTCAGGAAACGGGTCCCCAGGAGGTCAGAAATACAAACCCACACACACACACACACACACACACACACACACACACACACACACACACACACAAGTGTGTTTTGTTATCCTTATGGGGACCGTCCATTGACTTCCATTGATTTTAGTAACTAGATTTATACCTAACCCAAACCCTTTTCCTAACCTTAACCATTACTGATCTATAACTAACCCTAAGACTAACTAAAACTCTATTCACACCATCCCTATAAACCTAACCCCTAACCCTAAAAAGATGAGTCCCCCTCATGGGGACCAGGCTTCGGTCCCCACAAGAACCCTCGGACCCCAGAAAGATAGTAAAAGTCAGGAAACGGGTCCCCAGGAGGTCAGAAATACAAACCCACACACACACACACACACACACACACACACACACACACACCGTTACCTCGAGGCTGACAACCTGAGAGTCACCCGAGCGTCCATTACGGTTACTGTTTTGGGAGGAGGAGGAGGAGGGAGGTAAATCATAGGAGGAGATGCGCCCCGTGTGCCAGTTTGTCCAGTAGAGCCGATTTGTTTTCACATGCAGGTCCATGGCGTCGATGCGCACGTTTGCATCACCCTGAAAGACCTGTTCATAGCGCCAGTTTGGCATTGATGGGTCCAGGCTGCGGATCTCATTGTCATCGCCGATGTAGAGCACATGGCCCTGAGCTGAGGATGCACAGGAAATGATGTCATGAAAAAAACAACATTGTTGTGGAGGACAGTGTACTAACACGTGCACAGCCTGCACATGTGAATTATCTCTCTTTTGGAAAATCTCAGTTTCATGGTGCACATGCAAACACAAGGTCTCCCTCTGAGTCTTATTCAGGTTTTAATAGGAGCAAAAACTTCAGGAAATGTAAATGAAAACAGGGAGAATCTTAACAAACACTCACCATCAGCCTTGCAGGTGTTGTTTATCCTGCTGAAGTATTTGTGACAGCTGCACTTGTAGGAACCCTTTGTGTTGTTGCAGATGTGGGAACACACTCCAAACTGTTTACACTCATTCTTATCTGTGAAAAATCCGAAGGTCATGTGACACATACGACACAGAGCTTCCCATCTCAAAGCTAAAACTTCAAAAACTAAATCAGTTGAGAGAAAATCACACCTTGACATTTGTTTAGTCCGTTGGTCTGGAAGCCAGGCTTACAGGAGCAGAATGAGACGGTGCCATTGATCACACAGTGAGCTTCGTCTCCATCTCCGCACATCGTCGAGTTCCTGCTGCATTCCTTTGGTCCTGAGTCTGTAACAGAGATCGTGCAGTCACGCTGACAACTATGCAAAATGACATAATAAATGAGGAGCGTGCAGCAGCAGACCTTTCTTAACACAGCTGGTTTCATCAGAGCCGTAGTCCTCACAGTCGTTGAAGTGGTTGCAGAACAGATCGGTGCTGATGCAGCGGCCACTGAAGCACCGAGATTCGTTCTTTTGACACACCGGCGTTAAAGGAGACGTTGCTGGAAAAGACGAGAGGCTGGTTTCACTTTGCTCATCAAGGCTTTGACTTATTAAAGAAAAACTTCAAACTTCAGTAGAATTGTAAAGCTCACTGTTAGACTTACGGCAGTAAAGCTCGTCGCTGTTGTCCCCACAGTTGTCCACGCCATCACAGCGTTTTGACACCGGCAAACACACCCTGTCGTTGTGACAACGGAACTGTCTCATGGGAGGACACTGGAATTTACCTGCAGGATCAGCAGAGAGGAGCGTTAGGAAGAACAAAACAACTCTACATGGTGGCTGATGCATAAAATCCAACAAATCTCACCGCATTCCTCTGGGTTCTCGTCTGAGTTGTCTCCACAGTCGTCCTCGCCATCACACATCCAGCGGAGAGGTTTACAGAGAGAGTTGTTACACTGGAACTCATGCTGGTGGCAGTGTCTTCCCACTGAAACACCACAAGGAGAAGCGTTAACAACCATAAGAGTAAATAATCTTGTTGTTACATTAGAAAGAGCATTAAGGAGGAAACAACTGCTTCCCACCACTATCACAGTTCTCCTCATCACTGCCGTCCATGCAGTCTACATCTGCGTCGCAGCGCCAGCGGATGGTGATGCAGTGGCCGTTTTTACACTGGAACTGATCACTGTCACATTTCACGTCGCAGCCGATCTGAAACAAACCCGAGCGTTACTGTTGTTCTCTGCGCCTCTGATCTCAGAGCTGAAACCGAACGATACCTCATCTGAGCCATCAGCACAATCGTGATCCCCGTCGCACTTCCAGCGTCCGGCAATGCAGCGGCCGTTCGTGCAGGAAAACTCGCTCTCTGAACACTGTCGAGGCACTGAGGACAGAAAGGACCGGGCTCAGATTAACGAGCGAGGATCATTGAAAAGACGACTAAAGAATAGCGGGAGGTCACAAGGAGAGGAACAGTTTGGAATAGAGCAGACTGAAAAAGGAGAGGAGCTAATAGTTTGTATAAAAGGACACAGAGGTGGTTGTGCTACGAGGTGTAAGAAGAAGCAGCAGAGTTAAATAAAGGAACAAGCAAAAAGTTGAGGGTAAACACAAGACCGGGGAGTTTTAGGTTGTGGATGATCTGAAAGTGTGTTGACACCTACCTCTGGCTCACAGCAGCGGGCCAGTGTGAAATGCAAAACAGACATGAGATGATGTGAGATGTGCAAATGTTCACAGAACTACTGAACTAAAAAAGAAATCAAATCTGAAAGCCTTGAGTAGTCGAGTCTCTTTAACAGACACACAGTGAAAGGAGATTTAATTCTAACCAAAAACCTGTTTTCTAAACAGACTAACAGCAGAACTCACGCTGTGCTTCAAACACACACTGGTCTGTGGTCATGGCTGTGTGTCTTCAGAGATGAAGAGGGAACCTACCACACTTTTCCTCATCAGAATTATCCCCGCAGTCATTATCGTAATCGCACTGCCAGCGACCGGGCACGCAGCGGTTGTTCTTACACCTGAACTGGTAAGGCTCGCATGTCCGTTCATCTGATCAAACAAGAAACAGCTCAGTTATGAGTATGATACTAAACTCCTCCTCTTTCTGTGTCTTGCAGCAGCTCTCTCGTACCACACTCCTCCTTGGGTTCATCTGAGTCGTCTCCGCAGTCAGATTCACCGTCACACTTCCAGAGCGCCGGGATGCAGCGGCCGGAGTCTTTACAGCGGAACTCGTCCACGCCGCACGTCATCTGAGCTGCAGTAATGAGGATTTGATAGATTAAAATACACCAACAGATCAACAGATTGACAGCAGCAGAAGACAGGAGTCTGTTGTAGTATCCTTACTGCAGTTGGAAGGCTCGTCCGAACCGTCCATACAGTCGTTGTCCCGGTCGCACACCCACACCCGTGGGATACAGCGCTTACTCATGGTGCACTGGAACTGGTTGGGTGCACAGGTAACTTCAGCTGCAACAGTAACACACACAATAATCTGTTTACTGCAGAACAATCCCATAAGACAAAACAACAACAAAACAAAGCAACTCATGATCAGAACTGAAAACACCATCTAAGGAACCGAAGAGATGAAGCTGACTTACGACAGTCCTTCTCATCCTCTCCATCTCCACAGTTGTCCTGCCCGTTGCAGCGGAAGATACCGGGGATGCAGCGATTGGGGTGGGAACATTTGAACTGACTCGGAAGGCAAACATGGATGTCTAGAAAAAGAAAAAAAAACTCTGTGAATATTTGGAACAGGCGTGTTCTGATGTTTAGCTGAGTAAATGTACGCACCACAGTTGGCTTCGTCTGAGTTGTCCTGGCAGTCGTTGTCTCCATCACAGATGTAGGCAGGGTTGGTACAGATGCCGGTGCCACACTGGAACTGACCCGGTTTGCACTTAAACTCAGCTACAAGGAAAAAACACACAAAACATTATAAGAAAGCAGCAAGCAGGGATAAAGCATCACATCCTGGCTGCACGCAGTACTCACGGCAGTCTGCAGGCTCGTCTGAACGATCTCCACAGTCGTCTTCTGTGTCACATTTCCACCAAAATGGAATGCACTTGTCATTTTTGCAAACAAACTAAAGACAAAGAAAAAAGATCAGACCTTTTTCGTTCACTAACACAGGAATGAGCAAATATCTACAACAGAACAGACTCACCTGACTTGCGGTGCAGTTGGACAAGCAATGTTTCCCATCAGGCGCTAAGTAAAAGTTAGTGGGGCACGCACATTTGTAGCCTCCTCCAGGTGAGAGTAAACACAAGTTACTGCAGCCTCCATTGTTTGTCTGGCATGGATGTCCTGCCACTGCAAAGAACAGAGAAGAGAAATAAAGAGGTGACGTTATGGTAAATATGATGGCGATATGGGATTGATGATGCTGATACCTTCAGGTTGGCGGTACGGGTGGTACACATGGATGTCCATCGGTCTGTGCAGAGTGCTGATCAGCATGGACTTATTGGTTCCCAGAGTCTTATGAGCTCTGTTGATGGACTTTGTTTCCCAGTCAGTCCAGTAGATGTATTCCTCAAACAGAGTCATGGCGAAGATGTGGGGAATATCCTGAGCCAGAACTACAGACAAACACACAGTTTGAGTCAGTCAAAATATCAAACAGTTTACACGCATGTAAAGATTCATCTGCGTGTCACCTGTGTGTCTGCTGCTTCCATCCATGCTGGCAAATGCAATGTAGTCCTCTCGAGCATCAGCCCAGTAGATACGGTCATTAATGAAGTCCAGAGTCAGTCCGTTGGGCCATGTGATCTTATCCTGTATGACCACGCTCCTGTTTGTACCGTCCATCCCAATCCTCCCAATGTGGGGGATGTCGCCCCAGTCAGACCAGTACAAGTACCTGTCAGGGACATTCCCATTGTTACTTTTATACACAACAGATATTCTGTGGTTGGCAGTGGAATCAGAGGTGGTCATGACATGTTAAAGGTGGTATTGTATAACTCATTTGGCTGTTCTTAGGTTAGAATCACTCATACCCGTAGCGTACATCCACAGCAACAGCACGTGGCTCCTTCAGACCGCTGTTGACCAGAACCGTCCGATACGCTCCGTCCAGCTTCGACACCTCAATAGTGTCTCGCCCCTTATCGCACCAGTACAGGTTTCCTCCCACCCAGTCCACTGCCAGACCGTCAGGGTTGCTGAGTAACGTACGGTGAAGAACCTGACAAATAAGAGAGCAGATGATTCTTTCTGTGTGTCAAGGAGAAGGATTTAAATACTTATGGGTTTTATTTGCACACAAACACACACATAATGATGAATATTAATCTGAGATGTGGTTTTGATATTTAGAAACGGGCAGGTGTTATCAGCCCACTTAAGAGAAGATGCTGCAGCACCAACCTGAACATTGCTGCCGTTCATGTGCATCCGTCGGATCATGCTGCCCTGCGTGTTCACATCTGTCCAATAAATCATCTGCTGGCGAATATCGAAGTCCAGAGCGACAGCGTTGTTTAAACCCTGTCAAAACACAGGAGCTGGATTAAGTCTTGGATTAAGGTAAAATCCTGCAGGATGATTTCCAGGTTGTCTCGGCGCATCAAAAAGATTTACAGGCCTCACCTGTTTGATCAGAGTGTAGTTAGAGCCGTCTAAGTTAAGCTTCCTCAGGTAATACCGGTTGGCAAAGATGAGGAATGGCTCTTCGTCTGCAGGAAGATATGAAACATTAGTGGACTGACCTCAGACAGTCGGCTGACAGTTATTAATCTGCTGCTTTTTTTTTTTTTTTGTACCAGAAACAGATTTGCATATTGTTGGATTCTCGGGACTGAGCTGGAAACCTTCCACACACAGACAGTGGAAGCTGCCGTGTGTGTTGATGCAGCGCTGCGTGCAGGGGTAAGTGGTGGTGCATTCATCGACGTCGACACACGTCTTCCCATCGTCTTTCAGATGGAAACCAGGGTGACACCTGCACTGTTGGGGAGCGAAGCATCAAGAAGGTAAAGCAAACGTCCGGCTGCTTGATGTCCTTGTTTCAGTGCACGTTGTTCACTTACCTTAAAGCCTATTTTAAGGTCTTCACACAGCTGAGAGCAGCCACTCAGTTTACTGTTAAGGCACTCGTTGATAAAACAGTTCAGCTCATCAGATCCATCACCGCAATCATCGTTATGGTCACAGAGCAGCACCTCGCTGATGCAGACTCCATTTTTGCAGGTAAACGCAGTGTCATTACACCGATTTTCTGTTCAGCACAATAAAGAAATCAGGATGAAGCAGTTTTAAAATCTCTGAAAGTATTTGCAACCTGTTTGGAGTGTTTACCAAAATCTAACAGGCAGAGTTTTTATTTTTCTCTTTTATTGAATTATTCACTCGTAGCAGATGTTTCCAGATATTTGCTGACTGTACTGCTGATCTTTTCCTCCTCTGCTTCACTGATATTTGCTTTTTATATTGAAAGCATTTATCTTTTTGCAATATTTTCAGTTTTCTAACAGAACCAGAAAAATGTGATTTTTCAGAAATGAAACTGTATACTTTGAATTTGGGCAGCAGCTTAATCAGTAATCCTGCATACAGAGGATACATGAGCATATACATTAAACTGTATCCGCCTGCATCCTGAGCTTTAATTTGATAAATTTGTATATTTAATTTACCTTTGCTATTTGGAATAAGCAGGATGTCATAAACTAAAATTAAAAAAAACTTTAAAAACAATTTGTTGTAAAAAAACCAACATAATAACACATTTTAAAGAATGAAAAAGTTGCAACTGAATATTTAAATCTTCAAGATAAGAGGAAAGTGTTTTGGAATGAGGACAATCTCAGCTGAACAGAATAAAACACTATTAATAAAATGATTGAACATCCTAATCTGCAGGTTAAAAGCTGTTATCACATGCAAATGGAAAAGATCAGTATTACCAGGAGCATTAAGCCTCCTTATTAGCTTCCTAATTATAAAAATAAATAATCGTTTTAACTTGAATTCAGGATCCGTCTGTTCATCAGAAACCTGCTGAATTAAATACTATACACGTCTTCTCTGGGAGTGACCAATGAAACAGAATGTATCATTGTTTTGGTTATACAGTTTGTTTGTTTACATTTTCAGTTATCAGAGACAAGCGCACAAACCGGGTCGTTATATGATCGACAAGCCGTGAGTCCATCACAAAGTTAAACTACTAGGTGCTTTAAAATGCTTTAATCTTTCAAATGTATGTATTCAAATGTAAATTCATTATTTTAAATATTAAAGAAAACAACAAAGTCCTGACCTGAACTACTGCAGCGAGGATTTTTAGGAGCTTCATCTGAATGATCGTGGCAGTCAAACTCTCCATCACACTCCCAGGACTTTTGCATGAGACAGCGTCCGTTATTGCAGCGGAAGTGATCGGGTCCGCATGTCGGATAGACTGTGGGGGGGAGGGGGGGGGGACACACGCAGCTAAATACAGTGCAAGAAGAAAACAGTAATAATGCTGATAAAGTGGAAGGAGAAGAAGAGAAGTGGTCAGAGATCAGAGGTCACTCACAGCACTCCTGAGACTCGTCTGAGCCGTCGCTGCAGTCTTTGTCGTGGTCACACACAAAGTGTTTGGGAATACACTGTCGGTTCTGACACATGAACTCGTCGCTGCTGCATGTGTCATTAAACACTGAGACATAGAAACATTTCGGTAAGAAGGAGGATTTAGAAGGATTCAACTCGTTCAGCTTCAGTTTGCACTCACCACAGCCAGCTTTCACACTCTCATCAGCTCCATCAGGACAGTCTTTGTCACCATCACACTTCCAATGCTGAGGAATACACACATGTGATCCAGGACAATGGAACGCCTCTGGACTGCAGGTTTTACTCTCTGAGATTTAAGCAGGTTGAATAGTTAACGGAACATCCGGCTGTTGAAGGCTAAAAGTAAAAAAAAGGAGCCTACACGAAACAGATCTGAGTTTTTCTTCAACACTCACTACACTTGTTGTCTTCATCGCTGCCGTCACCACAGTCGTCTGCACCGTCGCACACCCAGCGGTTAGGAATGCAGCGGTGGTTCGCGCACTCGAACTGGGAGGCCGAGCAGGACTTATCTGCAGAACAAAAGAGCATGCACAAAGAAGCTAAATGAAAACGTCAAAACAAAATAAATGTCTGTCAGAGCTCGGTTTGTTACTTACCACAGTGAGCTTCGTCAGCACCGTTCTCACAGTCGTTCTCCTTGTCACAAGTCCAACTCAGGGGGATGCAACGGCCACTCGGGCAGGCGAAGAAGGGCGTAGGACACTTTGTTTTCTCAACCCCTGATAGAGAGACAGAAAACCAATGTTTCTAATAAGGTCCCTTCAAGGATTTCACTCAGAAAGTCGACAAAAATACATATTTAATTCCTAATTTCATGTTTTCTCTGTGAATAGATCAACCTGCAGCTTTGGTTTAATTCTAAAGATATTTTAGCCCTAATGAACCTGTTGGTTTTTGTTTCAGCTGCTAGAAGGTGAGTTGAAAATACCTTTGCAGTTTCTTTCATCTGAGAAGTCTCCGCAGTCGTTGGCTCCGTCGCACAGCCACGACGGTGCGTAGCAGAGTGTGGTGAACTCACACTTCTGAAACATCACTCCCTTCACTCCCAGATGGAAGTAGGAGGAACAGTCGGTGGCAGCTTGATAGAGAGAGGGAGAAAAACGACAAACTCCGAGTAAAATAAAAACAGTTTACCTATGCATCACAGTGAAAGGTTTTAATCAGTTTCCCTTACGACAGTTCATCTCATCGCTGGCGTCTTCGCAGTCCACCTTCTGATTACACTTGCTGGAGTTGGAGATGCAGCTTCCGTCTCTGCACTGGAACTGATTGGCTGTGCACAACGTGGCTGCGAGACGGAGATGATGTTCATGTATATCACTCAGTCAGTCCAATATAAATACGTCTCTAATATAAATCTAAAGGGAAGCTGCTTTGGTATAAATATAAAATTTAACAAACATATAAATCTCTTAGCTGACTCGACATGAGAGGGACTCACTGTTACAGAAAACTTCATCAGAACTGTCTCCACAGTCGTCGTATCCGTTGCACCAGGTGCTGTGAGCAACACAGTGACCATTTACACACCGTCTGTAGCCCTTCTTACACACACGATTGGCTGAGAGACAGAAAGGAATAATTCAGTTTTCAGAAAGAGACAAAAACGCTGATAAAGACATAAATCAAGCTTTTACTCACCACAGTAGGACTGTTTCTCATCAGACTTGTCCTTACAGTGGGCCTTGCCATCACAAGTCAGAGTGTAGTTGATGCAGTCTCCGTTTCCACACTCAAACTCATCGATGCTGTTGCATGTAGAGTTGGCACCTGAGGAGCAAAAATACAACAAGATGCCAACAGGAAACTAAACTAATCTTCTGCACCGAGTGAATGAACTGATATTTAATTAATCCCAAACAGAAATGAAAAGAGGAAAATGTTGGTGTAACAAATGTAATAAATAAATCAGATTAAGGATAATATCACGCTGTCACTGCTTGTTATTTTTTTTCAGAGAGGCTCATTGAATCGATCTCAAACTCATTTGACAGCACATGACAAAATGCTCCCTTTTTTTTTTTTAATAATTACCAGAGCAAGTGTTTTCTTCTAAAAGCTTTCGATCACCACGACAACTGCAGGTGACCCTTCCCTCGGAGGTCAGCAGACACAGGTCCTGACATCCTCCGTTGTTGACGCGACACATAGAGAACTCACCTGTGCAAACATGAAGAAAGTTAGTGACACAAACTTGCCTAAAAACTCCAGTTTATCCTTCTGCTAACAGGCTGACACACTTTCACCTTCCTGTTTTTACAGGACATATACTTATTATCTTATATTTGGGTCAAATGTAGGAGCTGCTTTTCTTTTTTAAATCAGTCTGTGGAATGTTGCTTTATTTGTGTAACACTTTGCTGCAACTTCTACTGTTTTATAAGTGTTTTATAGATAACGGTTTGATGCACATTCTTATTCAACATGGCTGCAAGATCCAACTTCATCTGAACGCATAATACAGTAGGACTTGGTATCAATAGGATTTGAAGCAGGTAGCACAGTTTGCAAGGTGCTACAGAAAAAATAATGTAAGTCTCCATCTCAAGTCAGTTTTAGATTATTATAAAAGAGAATTAGATTGTTTTTATGGCCAAGGCTTCATGCAAGATGAAACAAGAACTCTCAACACAGAACAGAATCATTTGGATCTTCATTTGGAGTAAACACTTACAGCTGTTCGTGTCGTTTGCCACAGCAACGATACCCATTGGCTGCTGGGGGATGTCGGCGCGCAGCACCTTCATGTCTCCTCCGGTGTATTTGTCAGCCCGAAGCACAGCCCTCCGGACCCAGTCAGTCCAGAAGATGTAGTCTCCGTACACGGCCAGGCCAAATGGATGGACCGGCTCGTTCTTCAGAACCACCTGAAAGGGAAGAAGCACAACCAAAATCCTGAAAGTGCGACATTAGGAAATCATCACCTATGAAATAACTCAAACAAGAAAGAGAAGCAAAGCGGGACACAGCTGTGGGAGATCGTGTTACTTACATATCGCTGACTGCCGTCATACTCGCATCGCTCAATCTTGTCGAGCGTGGCATCGGAAAAATAGAGTTTTTCTGCACGGTGGTCTATAGCCAGGCCGTTAGGGGTTCTGATGTCCGACCCGATGATCACAAGAACATTAGCACCGGTCAATGTGGCACGCATAATGCTGGGAGACTGCTCATTCCAGTTGGTCCAAAACATCAGGCTGCAGAACCACATGAACAAGCTTTAGCTTAATTTTATAAAAAGGGTTGAATGGAAACATGAGAACATAAAAGGATCAGCTGTGACCTCTGACACTCATCAAGGACAAAGGCTCTCGGGTGGTCATCTCCAGACATGGTGACCACTGTGTTCCGGTCAACGGCCCCCCAGCGACTCTGATCCACAGTGTGACGAGTGATGGTCGAAGTGGTGTAGCTGGTCCAGTACAACATATCCCCGCCCCTGTGGTATGCCAAACCCTCCACCGAGCCCACATCTGGGATTAGACAGAGTGAGATGGGACAGAGTGGGGAGGGGAAAGAAGCACGTCAATGCCAGAGTTATGTCAAAAGGCCGAGCGTGGATCGTCTGGTCACAGTTAAGTGTTGGCCGACTGCTGTCTGGATTCAGAACTCTGGACGCTGACAGCTTGCTGTTACAAAGAACAATGTGCAGTTCAAGGCATTTATCCAGCAAATAGCAAAGTAAAAAGGTCACCGGCTTGCGTATTACTTTCCATTTGAGCTGCCTCTTCAACAAATGAAAAGAGTTCATTTTTTCTGCTCTACAGCTTTGGAATGAGTAGAAACGTTGTGAGCTTCCTGCCTGCAGGAGGGCCAGAGAACACATGAGAGGGAGCCAAGATGGAGGAACACCAAGTTCTGCAGTGTCAGACAGAGAACAGCTGTGCTGCTGCCGACAAACAATATATCCCCACAAACATCTGCACGCCTGGGTATTAAAAAATGGCAGATCACTCCAAAAAAACAACAGCCACCTTCATGTTAATGTTATTGCAATCAAACTGTGAAGGTCTAATGATGTAAGTGGCTTTTTTAGGACTGGAAACGTCCCTCTATTACACCTCTGGCCAAACAAAACATTGACATTCACCATCAACATCTGTGTTGGAGGAACAAAAACATGAATCAGTATTTCCTGTGTGCTGCTGCACAAGCTAATTCTGAAAACCGACCCGCCTCGGCTTCTCCTGCTCGTTAATCACAGCACAATAAAAAATCAGTGAATGTGAAATCCCTCATTTCCTCTTTCTTTAGAGCTGTTAATGAGCTGTAAATATGTCGCTACTCGAACGTTTCCCTTTTATTTCACCTTATCTCGACACTCTTGTTGACCCAAGCCCATCTATGTTTGTATAAATGTGTTGCTGTTAATATCACAGATGAGCTGGATTTACAGCTCTTGACGGAGGCTGTGCTGACACTGATTTTATGGCTGTTACCTGAAGTAGGTGTGAAGCAGTTCAGTGTTTGCTATCAGGCTTAAAGTCAATAATTACCCAGATTTTGAAAGGTGATCACTGTTTCACAGCTTCTTTTTGTTTACTTTTATTATCTGTGCATGTTTTTCTTCATGCATGTTCGAGGACGGCGTTTCTAAACAATCCACCGATCCCGTCAGATAAGAAGATGCAACAGTGAACCATGGGAAAACCTACATTAGGCCCTCCTACAGCGAGCTGACCTGCCCATCTATCTGCTGCTTTATCACAACCAGTCCAGAGTTCATCTACAGTTTACTCTGATTCGTCCTCTCTTACTGTCAAGCTATTCACCTGTTCAGCTACCAGAATGCTTTGCAGAGGAGATCCCTCTCTTGGAAGCAGCAGGAATAACAAATGTGGACTAATGTACCTGAATATTTCCTGTGGAGTTTCAGTCTGATCGGAGGTGACAGGAAATCACAGTTAGCTCTCATCTGAGAGTCCACAAAGAAGAACATAAGGAACTGGGAGTATCTTGACTTTGCAAGGGACTGATGTTAATTTAGATAATAGGATGAACTGGTGAGATTTTATTTATAAAGCGCTGGAGGAAAGTAGATATGGTGAGTGTAAAGTTCTACTTTTGTCAGTAATGTGACAGAAACGTATCAAAGTATTTCTGTTAGACTGACAAACTTCTTCTTTGTAATTATTTGTGGTAAACACCGACTCTGCTGATGGTATTTAATGCATAGAAATCTGTAAGATGTTATTTGTTAGAACGGTGTTATTAAGATGAGTAATCATTCCTACACGTATTATCAGCAGTTTTATGATTGTTTAAGCAAATACAGTAAATGGGACTTGTGTGTTTTAACAGCGTCAGAGTGACTCGGACTGAAGACGTGATGCTGAACTCGACGGGTTCGGAGGATCTGCTGGGGAACAGCACCCACACTGGACTGGCTAACGTAGAGCAAGTCCTTGTTCCGGTCCTGGATGCTGTGACTCTGACACTGGGAGTTGCTGGACACACCATGGTGATGGTGATCTTCTGTGGACGATGGAGGAGAGGGGAGGGATGTATTGGACACACTCTCCAGAGCTCTTCGACAGGAAGAGGGACAGACATCCTCCTGGTGGCGCTGAGCGCTGCAGACCTGCTTCTGCTCTCCACAATTCCCTTCCACACTGCTGCCATAGCCATGCAGAAGTGGCCGTTTGGGAGCGTCATGTGTCGCCTGGTGGGTTTCTTGGGATCCGCCTGCTCTTCAGCCAGCATCTTTACTCTGGCCACGCTGGCTGTGTCTCGTTACCTGACTGTGGTGAAACCCACCAGAGCTTACAGGCTGCTTACTCCTCACAGGGTGACTGCAGTTGCCGTACTGCTCTGGGTCCCAGCCTGTAGCCTCGGTGCTCCTCAGTTAGTGTTTCGCTCTGTGGGGACCCCACGACAAAACCCTGACGGCCTTGCTTGCTTTGCTTTCCTGTCCCAGCGAGACCAGTTAATCTATGGATTATGTCACTTCTTCATGGCGTTCTTTCTTCCACTGGTTACCATTGCAGTGGCATATGGCAGCATCTTTATGTTCTTATGGAAGAGTCAACATGCCGGCAGGGCCCCTCAAGTAGAGCGCTACCAGAGCAAAGTGACTCAGACGACAGCCATGTTGGTTGTGGCTTTCACCCTGTGTTGGCTGCCGTCTTACGGACTGACACTGACCTTACTAGCAGATAAGGGCTCGGGGGCAACGGGGGCATCGCCTCGTTATGGCCCCTTCAGTGTGTTTGCACGTTTCATGGCGACCTCCTCAACGGTGGTGAACCCCATTCTCTATGTGCTCATGTCCCAAAAGTTCCGACAGGATCTACTGAGGATCTTCAAGAGGAAAGAACAAGGTGTAAATATGAACGTTGCTCTGTCTGCTACCTGAAACTAACACCGACACCACCGTCATATGTGTTAACTGTATGTCTCATAAACTCTTTCTGATTTGAAATCTAATCAAAACGCACCACGACGTGAAAGACAAAGTCTGAATATTGTGTAAGAAGATCACAAGATTTTCTCTGGGAGTTGCTGCTTTACAGGTTCTGAATCACACGTTCCTTGTAAACTGGAATTAAGTAACAGTAGTAAAACATTAACACTGCACCTGTGTTTTGTTGTACTGTGATAAAAACCTTATATGAATGCTTTTATGTTCGTGTGCACTCTGTTCGTAATGTGCAGAAAATAAAAAAGGGAATTTGTCTCTTTTTGAAGTTTGGAAGCAACTTGAGAATAAAGACTTCCTGGTTCTGTTTGAACAAGTGGGAGTATTTGTGGAGAAGCTTACAGCTTTCTTCTCCAGGAACATTTCTCATCGGGGGGGCCCAATTTGTAAAGCTGGTGTTATGTTTTGTTTGAGAAAATGTTTTGGCAGATGACAGATCTGCTGGGAGCGGGGAACACGGAGGTACTGAGGAAACGGCTGGGTTTTTAAGTTCACAGATAACATTCAGAAAACAACAACAAATAAAACAAAACATACTCTCTACTACGGTCTTGCGGTCCGATCCGTCGTCACTGATCTGCTGGATGTTTCCAAAATGAATGTCGCTGAAGAAGATGCGGTTGGCTCCTCTCCCGCCGCCTCCTCTGTAATCAAATGTGAGCGCGATGATGTTCTTCATGTGATCGGGGTCTTCGAATGGTTTTATAGGAGCGTTCAGGTTGTTCTCGTCCGACAGGTGGATGCTCTTGAGGATGGTGCGCTCCGAGTAGAGAAGGTAGCCGTCGTAGTCGCGACAGCCGCGGCCGTCTTCAGCCAGCATGCCGTGAGCGCAGGCGCACGTCCGCTGCCCGTTACCACGGAACAGACAAAGCTGCTCACATCCACCGTTGTTGTTTTTACACACGTTTGTTCCTGCAAACAGACATAAACGGTTTGATATATTCACAGATTATTGGAATTAAAATATATTAGACAGATTCAAAACTTCAACAGCCCTCAGATTTTTCTAACCTTGCTGCCTCGCCCTGTTGAAAACCTTGATATCTTTGAGCTGGACTCCGATCCCGGTTCTCAGAGAGACAGAGTGTGTAGCGTTTTCCTTGTTGCCTCTCTTAATGGAGCCGTTAGCATGCGTCCTGTTTGACAACAGAAATATGAATGGTATTAAACAGAGGCAGATGTTTGCAGATGTTTGCAGAT
>SSNP01000080.1:1898872-1981967 GCA_006937955.1 Pachypanchax playfairii
GATGTTCTGATGCTTTTCCCACTTTAGTTACTTAGATAAACAAAAAGATCTATTATGGTCTATTACCTCATAGTCAATCGAGATCCCGTTGGGCCAGCTGATGCTGACATTAACCAGGACAGCCCTCTGCGAGCCATCCAGCCGGGACCGTTCGATGCGGGGGTACTGGCCCCACTCTGTCCAGAACAGGTAACTAAATGTAGAAACACAAAAACACCCCAAAGCTCAGCTGTAACTTCCTCTGGGATCAATACTGAGATAAATTACTGATCTGAACTCTATGGAGCACAGCGCTGTTTGTTCTCACCCCTTCTCAGGATGCACGGTGATGGCACGAGGCTTGTCCAGACCCTGGGAGATCACCACGTAGCGGAAAGAACCGTTCAGTCGAGCCACTTCGATTACATCAAAGCCTTGGTCTGTCCAATAGATGTTTCCTGTTTAGGACAGAGTTAACGAACATGAACATTCACTCTAATTAAACATTGTTCTGTTGCCTGGAAAAGATCACTTCTCTTCTTCTTCTCTGTGTGGAGATCAGTTTAGTTTCAATACAGTAACATTCAGATATTAACTCTAATAATAATAATATTAAATCCTACACATTTTGGAGCTTCTCACCAGCTATCCAGTCAACAGCGATTCCTTCTACTCTTCCGATGCCATTTGTAACTACATCCTCTCTCCAGGTCTGGTCCCTCTTGGCCCTGCTAATGGTGCTCAGGCCCATATCCACCCAGTAGATTGTGTCATTGTCTGTGGAAATCAGAAAATAAATAAATAAATAAATGCTTTCATTAACCCGAGCTTGATGCAGAAGGGAATTTGTCAGAATTAAAACGCATCAAAATTGTAAGTTCCCGGTTTTTTTTTTTTGGCTCTTGAGAAAAACAAACAAATCCATTGTCAAAAGGCCTCACCAGCATGGAAATCAATGCCCACAGCTAGCGACGTGCCAGAGACTGGAACCAGAGCGTCAGACTTGTCTGACGGGTCCAGAGGAATACCACGGATACCCTCGTGCACCGAGTAAAGGAGGAAAGAGCCCACACCTAAAGCACAAAAACTCAGTGTTGGGTCTTTAAAGTCTTTGTGACGAATCAGTTCTTTATAAATGTATTTAAATAAAATGAGGTATTTTTATGTTGTACCCTCGCAGGACTGCTGCCCACTTCGCAGGCTGTACCCTGCAGTGCACATGCAGGCTCTGGTGCTCGGGGAGGTGGGGAGACACAGCTGGGAACAGTCTCCATTGTTATTACTGCACAGATTGGTGCCTGGGAACACAAAAGCACAAGGACACATACAGAACAAATCAAAGATGAGTAACGCGGACATAAACAGATGGGCTTGAGGTAAACATCCTACATGCAGCCTTCAAATTCAACCTTCAGTGAGACAAGGATGGATTTTTACTGCATTTTTTTTCCTCCAAGTAGTTTAAAAAAACTAAATGTTGCATAAGTTGAGAGAAGACAGGCAGCAAGTAAAGCACCTTTCTGTACAGTTTCATCGTAGATCTTCATGTGCATAATGGGTGAGGTGCTGTTTCTGTGGATTTTCCAGTTGCCAGCATCTTTCTTGTCACAGGTTCCAATCTGGTCAGTACCTTGGTCGGCCCACCACAACTTATCTCCTACAGGACGCGGATGAAAAGGAGCTTTTACAGGTTAATTCATATTATTCCTGCAATTTACATGTCAAGATTTCCGAATAAAAATAGATTAAGCAAATTGAGCATGATTACAACCAAACAAATGTATCTCCCACAGCTTACTGGGAGTGGTGTAAATATATTATATGCAGTTAAAACCAGCAGAATCAGGAAAAACTCGAGCTAAAACAGGATCTGTTTAAGTAACAGCTTAAAGCACATGTGAATGACAGCAGCAATGTAGTTTTATCCCTTTTCTTCAGCACCCCTGATATAAATTAACAGGTTTTTACAGAACTGTGACATCCTGAGGGTTTTTATTTGATCCGAATCAGATGTGCTGGATTTAGAAACCTTTAAAACATGCAGGACAGAAGGACACCACGGATCTAATGTCTGTTTTAATGCCGTGGTTTGAGCCTGAATGACTGAATTAGGAACATTTTCCTGAATCATACCCATTATTGCAAGAGCTGTAGCCTTGATCAGCTTCCCCTTGGCCCCTTCCAGCACCTCCAGTCCAGAACCGTCCAGTTTACAGCGGCTGATGGTGCTGTTTCCTGAGCTGATCCAGTAAAGCTGCTCTTCATCAAAGTCGATGGAAAGACCTGGAAAACAAAGAAAAACGTCATGATGTGTGATCTCCTGCCCTGACACGAGGAGGCGCTGCTTCTTCTTCTTCAGTCACACACAGAACCATCCTCACCAACTGGGCCTTTCTGATTGGTGAAGAGGACGGTGCGGTTGGTGCCGTCTGTGTTGGCCATGCTGATGTTGTCCCCATCTGTCCAGTACAGCTTCCTGTGGAGACGAGCACAGAGAACTGAGCTGATTAAACTCAGGTAATTAAAAAAACTGACATTCAAGTGAAAATTCACAGAAACATTTTTAATGTTTGGCCTTTTTTTTTTTTTTTTTTTACTTTTTATTGACTAAAACATATTAAAACAAGACAGGAAGAAAACATTTAACCCTGCTGAACTCTGAGTCACACTGTGATCAATCCAAACTTTTAAAGTTAAATAAATCTCAAAACTGCAGCACCTCGGTTGTGAAACTCAGATTTCAACGTTAACATACAGGAAAACACATAATTTGAAAATGTAAATGATGAAATTTTATTTATTTTTTTTACTTTGTTGATTCATTTTTGGATGATTGCGCCTAAATTTGATCACATAAGCATGACCGAGTGCTACAGTGTGTTTAAGGGTATCTCCTGCCTGATTGCTCACTTCCTGTAAATCCAACCACACCCTTCAGTATAGTTGTTAACACATCTTTAAATAAAGACATTCAGGAATTTAAACTCCCACATTTGAGTTGTAGTCCAAACACACATGGACATTATCCAGCCTTCCTTTGACCCCGCCCACTCTCTCTTTGGGGTCAAGTGTGTTTGTGTGGTAGAAAAAGGAGACAGACGCGACGCATGTATGAGTCTCCACCATCTGCTTCTCATTTTCACTCACTCTAACAGATTGGAAACATTCCTCCACTTTACTGGACTAAGTCCTTCACAGTGATGAAGGAGGAAACAAAAACCTGAAATACTCACTAGCACCCATATTCCTGCAGAACACAAATAAATGTATAAAAACACACAGATGGCCTGTCTGTGATCTGCAGGAGAGACTGAGGCCAGACTCTGTTTGGAGGAAGTGAGACAGGAGAACGTAGGAAAAAGGGATGTTTTACATAAAACAAGAGAGAACTGGATGTAGAATAAACACAGAGAAGAAGAAGAGACAGGATCAAGTAAACAGACACTGGATGAATTCAGAAACGTTCCAAACACAACGCGAGCAACAAAAGAACAAACTCAAAGTTCAGAAACACAAATAGTGACAAATAAATCCAAAACTGAGCATCAGATCAGGCAAACAGGTTGTTTGAGAGCGATTTCCAAAACGATACACAACCTCATTATATATGACAACTATATGACATGTGGATCTCTCGTGCGTGTGAGACTGACCCCAGGATTGGATGCAACACCAGGCAGTGCGGTTTGTCTAAGCCCTGGATAACGGCGTTTTTGAAGGAGCCGTCAAGTCTGGCGACATTAATCTGTTTTTTATTGGCATCATAACTGGTCCAGAACAAGTTCCTGGAGACCCAGTCCACCGCCAGGCCGTGCGTGTTGGGTAGATCTGGTGAAACATGAGCAGTAGTCACTGATCAGGGTTCTGGTTTTACAAGACTCTCAGACATCACAGAGAAAGAACAGGATTCTTCCTCCTTACCTGCAGAGACCATAGTCTCAACTCCGGTACCGTTGATGAAAGCTCTCTTGATGGTCTGAGTTCGCACGTCGGACCAGTAGATCCGATGCTCCACAGCGTCATAGTCCACCACGGTCACGTTGTCGATGTCCGGCACAGTGAAGGAGATGATGTAGTTGTAGTACGGGTTGTCGATGTCCACTCCTCGGATCTCTATTTGTCGAGCGTAAAGCAAAAACTTCCGAGACTCTGCGGGAGTGACGAGATGTAGAAACTCGTCCATCAGTAGTGAAAGTGAGTAATTAAAATGTAAATGAAACTTTAAAAGAATAATCCATGGGAAATCAATAAACTGTGGAGAGATTGTTACAGTCAAGATAAATGCTTGTTGGTAATATTCTGCCACTTGAACAAACAGTAAATCCAATTGCGACTCAAGTTATTTAATGTGGTGAACTAACTTAATAAAAGCCACGACTGTGAGAGTGAATTCAATCAGATTCTAAACAACGACGAGGGACTGCGTGCGGCTGAAATGATGGACAGGAAGGCAGGGAGAGAGGAATGAAGGGGGGGGGGGAGACTAATGACACTGTCAGGCTGGCTGCGGTGGTGTTGGGGGGGGGGTGTCTGAAGCATCAGTGACAATGGGGCCTCGGTTTCATCACTCCTCTAGATAATCAAGGCTGCTGCTCAGAATACTAAAATAACACAGATTAAATAAACTCAGTGTTGCTTTACACGGGAAGATAAATCCATTCTGTCACTAAAATGCAACTTAAAGTGAAAGAAAAGTCTCAAACACTCAAACAACAACAAAAGGAAACAAGTTGTTTACAAACTCAGACAGAAACTAAAAGTGCGTCTTCCATCAGACGGACCGTAACACGTTCGTCTGTCACTGGCCAACTTCATGAGGTGAGGACAAGCACAGGAGAATGTCTGGTTGTAGTTGATGAGACACAGGTGAGAGCAGGGCTCCTTCCCATCTTTAGCTGCACACGGGTTCGGAGCTACAGACGAAGAAACAAGAGAAGACTTCTAAACAAATCATGAAACACATTCTCATACATTTTTATTTATCTTCAAATAAAGATTTTTATTGTCATGATCTAAAATATCATTAAAATTAACATCTTCACCTCAAATGTTGTAATGTGTTCTAAAATAATTTCAGTAAAAGCAGCAGGAAAAGGTTTAGACATGCAAGATAATTATTACAGTTCCTTCAGGATTGGGGGGGTGGAGCGGGGAGGGGGGGGTGGTGTCAGTCTGTGAGTGTTTTACACTGACAGATTGTAAATGTGCATGAGTTCCTACCCTGTGGCTGTCTGGATGGATGATACACCTGCAGGTCAAAAGGTTGTGTGTTGGTTCTCTGGACCACAGTGACGTTGCTTCCGGTCCATTTGTTTGCCTTGGCCAGCGTGTTGGTCCTCCAGTCAGTCCAGTAGACCTCTCCTCCATACATGGTAACAGCAAATGGATGAGAGAGGTACTCATGGCCCCTCAGAACCTCAATCAGTCCAGAACCATCATATTTAGCTGAATAAATAGCATCAGACCTGTGGGGAACATCAGTTTCAGCTGAATTTCTCAGTCAAAATACTAAGACATCATAAAGATGAAGGGTTTTTGTGGACTTTGTTTGACCTGGCATCAATCCAGAGAATGCGCCGCTCTAGATAATCCACTGTGAGCCCGTTTGGCCAGCCTCCGTTCCCCGTCTCCTTATGGATGGTCTTTCTGCCTTCTCCGCTCATGGATGCAGCTTCAATTCTTGGCAAACTGGCGTCCCAATCTGTCCAGAAGAGGATCCTGCAGGGTCATGCCACAAGAAACTCAATGAACTCTTAATGTTCTCCCACAATTAACGTGACAAAATATTTTATATGTGTGTTCAGGTGGCAGAGCGAGCAGCTCTTACCCCTCACGGGGGTCCAGAGCAATAGCTCGAGGATGCTCCACATCCCCCGCCAGCAGAGTGGTCCTCATAGAGCCATCCAGCTTGGCCACCTCGATCTGATCAAGGTTGCTTTCCACCCAGTAAATATTTCCTGCTATCCAGTCCACTGCCAGGCCCTCAGGTGTAGCCAGCCCGTACTGGATCACCACATCAAAACTGGTTAAAGCTACAAAGATGACAAAGATAGAAATAGTAAAAAAAAAATAAAAAAAACTGAATAGTTCTCCACTAGTCTGTAACTGTACCTATCAACATGGTGAAGAAGAGAGAAGAAGAACCAGAATGTCGAGCAAAAAATGTAAAAAAAAATCTGATTTGATATTATTTCATCTCACAGTTCAATAAATAAACTCTTTAAGGTTTTAAATCTGTTGTTGAACTTCCACTCTGTTTAAATGATCATGGTTGAAGGCTCTGCTGGCTCGGATGTGCTGATTGTACTGCAGCTCAGAAACACTAACTGATCTGCTGTGCTTTAGTATTTACCAATTCTACAATTATATAATTGTAGGCTATTTGGATTCAAACCATCGCATTGCAAATTGTCCTTTAATGGACTAAAGAGACACGTTTCTCTGCCTCTTTCTAACCCTTTAATTTACAACGGCCTCCCTAATGAGAGTGATGAGTAATTATTTGGGATGAGTCATTATTGTGTTTGGAACAATGTTAACACGCAGTTGTTTTCAGCCTTCAGACAAGCAAACAATGGCAGCTCAGCCAGGAACAAAGCTCCACCACGACAACACAGATTTTTATCAGCAGGGATGAGATCTGGTCTTTATGATGCCACATAAAGGCTGAAAACAAAAATTACCACACACAAATTTAACACACGACATGTTTAACAGGATCGTCTTTTCTGTAAGGCATTACCTTGAAATAATCTCGACATAAATCCCATTCATCAAAGTAAAAATCTTTAATTTCAATCTGTTATAAAGGATGTTTACTGTATGTCTGTCTCAGTATGTCTCACACTGACGTCCTGGTTAGGAATCTAAACAGCAAATATCCACTGAAAAAAAAAAAAAAAAACTCAAGGCAGCAGGTTTTAACAGAAAGCTGATATTTAGAAGAGAGAACAACCCAAACAGACTGTGATTAAAACATCACCTCCGTTATCAGACAGCTTCCCACGGTAGATCTTATCTTCCACCACGTCGGTCCAATAGAGGGAGCTCTGGTTCAGATGGAAGTCCAGGGCGATGGTGTTTCTAAGGCCCGGTACCAACACGCTGAACTCTCCCTTGTTCAGATCGATGCGACGAATCTCATGGCGGTTTGAGAAAATTATGAAGGGTTTGAATGGATCTTTCAAAATAATAAAGAGAAAGTCAGTAATATGTAAGTAGATCACAGCTGATTGATGCTCATATCAAACTATTTGACTAATCTAATCTTGGTTTAACCTCATTTTACCAACTAACATATATAATTAAGAAATTAAATTTATTGCTTTATTTATTTTTAAATTTCTAACTGGACAGAAAAAAGTTGCATGAACAAGCTGCTCATTCTAGGTGGAACATGCTGAAATCAGAACTGTTTTACTCTAAATAAGATAAAATAAGCGAGGCCATATTTATACTCTCAGGACTAAGTTGAGCTCATTCCCACCAGGGAGGTGTTTTGTTTCTCAACCTGTTTGTGGAGGTGTATTGGTAGAGAAGAGGGTCTCTGGTTTGGGATCTTTAGGGACTCGTCTCCACTTTTTGCAGATGATGTGATCATTTTGTGGTCATTTTGACCTCTTTTAACCTTTAGTTAAGGCTCTCAATTGCAAAAAAATCACACGATCCCTCCAGGTTGGAAGCAGGTCTAGTAACATGGTTTGATGGGTGATGACAGGGGGGAGAAATATGAACTGATGGATGGTTTCATCTGTGACTAACTTAAACAATAAGATCCTGGATACAAGCAGCTAAGAATGAACTTCCTGTACGGGATGGCTGGACTCAAGCCCCATTGCAGCTGCTCCTCCACATCAGATGGAGTCTACTGAGGTAGCTCGGGTATAACTGGAATTGGGATTTGTTGCTCTGGAGGATTTCTGTCCACCAGAAGGAAACACAGTGTCACACCTGGAATACACTGTAAAGGTTATATACACCCTCTCTGACATGAGAACGCTCATCTCTGCTGCTGTCTGCTGATAGCAGGAAACTATAGAAAACTCATTTTAAATCTCAAGAGTCGTCTGTCCTGGTTAAATAAATATAGTAAAAACACAGCAGAGCCCCTTCTGCCTCACGGCGGACCACAGCGCAGTGTACCACTGCAGTGGGTGACTTTCCCATGAAGGAGGGGGTTGATGTTGATTTGGCTTTAATCCCGTGTAATGAAAATTCTGAGTACATTAGACAGGAGTTATCTGTGCCTAACAGGCGGTCAGACAGGCAGAAGGATGAATGACGGGGAGCTGCTTGGCTTGTCTCGAAGACCCCGGCAGGGAAAAAAACAGCAGCATTAAATTCAGGATGTTTTTTTTTTTTCTTAGCTAGTAGCTGCAGGGAGATAACTACTCATATTCTTTGTGTGGATGATAAAATTCAAAAGCTGTTTTTAGAGGGAGTGAATTGGTTTTTGCTTCTCACAACCGCTTCTTTTAGGGACTTTAATAAAAAAAACATGTTTACTCTTGAGGTTATTGGTTTATGTTTATAAATCCTTGAAATAATATTGATGACAATAATAATAACTGCTTAGGTCTGTGTATGTTTTCCCACCCTTCAGATAACCTCTTACTCTTTTATTTTATTGCTCAGTCTGTTTTATTGCATCTTCACTGTGGCAAAACTCGGGAAGGTTTTATCTCCTTCAGCTTCCACCTTCATTATTGACTAAAATCTTCAATGTTCTGCTCACATATTCAAACCCTCCACCCTCGCCATCACCACATTCTGTTGGCTCTGACTCTTACCGGTGCTTTTGCAGCTTTCCATGTCAGCCTCCAGTTCCCAACCCTCGTAACATGAACACTTCACACTGAACTTGTCCTGTTCGCAGCGCTGACTGCACTTCAGGTGTTTGGCGCAGAAGCTCTGGATCTGACAGGTCTTGTTGTCGGACCCCAGTTCCATACCCAGAGGACAGGAGCAGATCACGCCCTCACCGGGAGCCACGGTGCAGTTATGGCTACAGTCGCCGTTGTTTAGAGAACACACATCTGTATAACAGTGGAAGTCAGAAGATCGAGGTCAGTGGGGTTGTGACTTGCTGTTCTGCGCTCCTCGTTCTGAAACACTGCCTGAGTTCTGTTGTTTCTCACCACAGAGTTTCTCATCAGAACCATCTGGGCAATCCTCTGTGCCATCGCAGAGTTTCTCAGCAGGCAGGCAGATGGTGGAGTTGGTGGCACACACGTGATGAGAGAGCTTACACACCAGAGCATCGCAGTTATCTTCATCTGAGTTGTCCTCACAGTCACTGTCTCCGTCACAAACCCAGGCTTTACTGATACACCGAGCTGCAGTAGGAAAGATGAATAACATTCAGCAGTTACACTTTATATAAAGGTATTATATTGTATATAATTTAGATCATCTCAATTTTGTTTCCAAGGAGACAGACATTTTTATAATCTTCAAAGTCGTCTTGATCAATATTTCCTTTGGATTTTTGCTGCTTTTCAGTCCAGTACTTGTTATTGTTAGTTTGTTAAGCTTTAACTCAGACCTGTAACTCATTCAGACATGAAAAGGCCCCTGAACTCAAACTGATGTGGTGATGATTCATAGCAGACAACTTAGCATTGAACCAGTTTAAACTAGATTTTTGACTACTTGTTACCAGCAACTTTTCATAAAGACACAATTTGTTCCAATTTATTTCATGGAATCTAAGAAAAATACCAAATATGTCACAATTTGACACATAATGTCTCAGGTCATGTTTCGGGTCATTACTGGATTTTGAACTGTTTTATGGTCACGACTTTCAGATACTGTATCTGAAGTGGAAAGATTTTTTTTGGAGGGTCTGACACTCATAACTTTTAAACACATGCTGCACAATATGCCGTCACCATCAGGTACAAGAACAGGGCTGAAACTGAATGAACAAGCTTCAGAAGTTGATCAAAATCACATTTGGATGGCGGTTCAAAACTTTTGCACAGTGCTGTATGTCTTTCCATCTCCTCACCAGAGTCTCTGCAACCAAACTTGACAGCTGGATCACACATGTGTGTGACGCCCTCACAGCTCTTCTCATCACTCATGTCCATGCAGTCCGTGTCCCCGTCACAGCGCCAGCGCAGCGGGATGCACAGGCCGTCCATCCGACACTGAAACTCATCTGCATGACACCCGCCAGGCGGACGTGTGGCTGGAAGGGGGGAGAGGCAAAGCTTTAACGTGAAACACTGAAAGCAAAAAACCAACAAACTGCCTGAAAGAAACTTGGATTGACCAATCAGAGCACACATTCACACGGTCCCTGTTTTTGACACAACACCAGCTGACTGTGAATCATTTTATTCCATTGTTACTTTGCAGAGAAGCCAGAAGTATAAACACAGAATTTTACACTCATATATCAGTTTTATGTGTTAACAGTTAACTAGGATCTGTTATTTATTCAGTCAGGTGACATTTTTAGTGGATATCTGGTTGTGTGTGATGAATAAAAAGCTCTATTAGAAACAGAATCAAATGTAAATACAGGCTTTGACTTAAGGGGCGAGCGCAGATCTGGCAATAAAAGCATAAATGAATAAAAAAAAAAAACAGTCGTGATATGCACCCACCCACCCGTAATAACAACCATCTGTCACAGTTGTGTTTTCTAAACACTGTCACACTGGAACAGACACTGAAGTCAAATCAGCTCTTTATGAGTGCTATATGTCACGTACAGGCCTGTATTTGGAGCAGAACTGACAAAAAAAAAATGTGCAGGAGAAATTTCAATGGTTTTATCTGAAAAACATATTAAAATGTTGATGATTCATCCTGACTTCAGGGGAAACCACTCGTTTTCTTTCCAACATAAGCCTCGGCCTCTGCAGCGTCTGATTTGAGTGAAAACACATATCAGCAGCCGTTGTGAGCTGTTTAATAATTATGTTCATGTTTAAAGTTTGAAATAGTTAGAAAAACCAATGTTTGTAAAAGAAAGTTCAAATTTATGACATTTCTTTAATAAATGCTGATAAAAATGTGTCTGATAACCAAATAAAATTCAATCTGAGTTTTTCCAGGGTGTTTATTGGTCGTTCACAAATTTTGACTTATTGAAAGAAGATTTCTGTCCTGATTCTTTGGCGCATTCCCTACTTTGTTTCCCATTAAAAAACCTTCAAATTTTGTTTGCAATCGCTCCAAATCTCAGAAACTGCTGACGGGAGACAATAAACATCTTCTGCTGCCATCACAATGTGGTTTTGTAATCATTTCTATTGTTTCAGTGTTCTCGTGTTGAGGCTGTATTTTCTGCAACAGCTGCTTAAGGTCTGCAAACACTCTCCTTTCACTATATTTTATAGTCAGAGCTAGAAAAAGGATTCAGCCTCCTTCCAGATTTTCCATTTAACTGCCAAATTTATATTATTATTTTTCTTATTTATCATCAAAAATGTTTTAATACCGGCAAAGATAACAGTAAATGCAAAATGCAGTTTTACATTATTTTTAGTTTTTAAATGAAATTATTTTTACCATATGTGAAGGGGAGGTGCTATCCAAACCAACCTGGCTCTATGTGTAAAAGTATAATGCCCCTCTACATAATGACTGGCTGTTCCAACTTTGGCAGCAACAGCTGCAGCCAAGTGTTTGTGATGACTGAATGTGAGTCTTTCACATCACTGTGGAAGAATTTTGGCCCATTATTATTTGAAGAATTGTTTTGTTTTAGCCACAGTGGAGACTTTTTGAGGCTGAACAGCCTGTTTAAGGTCATGCAACAAAGTCTCAATCAGATTTAAGTCCTAACTTCGACTAGAACACTCCAAAACCTTCACTTCATTTTTTAGCTGTTCATAGATGGACTTGCTGGTGTGTTTTGAACCACTAACCGTCTGCACAACCCAAGTGCTTTTGAGCTTAAGATCCTAGAAATTATTCTTCAATATGTTGTGGTAGAATTCATCATGGCACCATTATGTCACCCTGGTCCTGAAGCAGCAACGTAGCCCAGACCATCACAATACCACCTCCATGTTTGATTGTCAGTATGACGTTCTTTTATTGAAATGCAGTTTTAGTTTTAAACCAGATGTAACTGTGTGCACACGTTTTAAAAGGTTCTTTTTTTCTTGTCAGTCCTCGGTGTATTTTCCAGGATGTCGAGACAGGATTTGGTAAATGTGAGACGGGTCTTTGTGTTCTTTTTTTTCAGCTGATGTTTCACTGTGTTTACTGGAGCTCCAAAACTTTAGCCATGATTTTGTAGACAGACAGCATCAGGTTGGTTTGGATAGAGTTTTCCTTTAAAAATTAAATCAACATTTAAAAACTGCATTTTATATTTACTGAGATAAGTTTGGTCTTCTCTTAAAGAAGCCCTTCCATTAAAAATGGGTTTTCTGAGGTTTCTGTTGAATATTTTAGCTCCACAGGTGTTCTTACCTTCATAGTGGGTGTGAAAACAGGTCAACAACTTCTCTTTCAGTTTTAATCTCTCAAACTACGCGGGTGGTGATAAAACCCGAGTTCTCCCGAGTCTGAACGACCTGTATTTGTTTTGTCACAACTCATTTGTTCATTAGTATTCGGCAGCTCCCGCAGTTGAAACCACTCCTAGCATGCTGCTGGCTAAAAGCTGTTAGCATAAGACGTAGCAAACAGGAAGACACAACGTCTGATGTTGCCATGGGCAGTGGGGCAGGAAACAGTATACCTTGCTCTCATAGGCTAGTTTGTTAGCCAATCTGAGTCCAGCAAATTCGAATAATGAATATTAATGAGTTGCTGCCGGAAGCCTGACGAAACCAGCCGAATCAGTGTTTCCTGATGCTTTTTAGATATAAAATGTTTCATATTACTGGTTAATACTTAAGAAATAACCACAAAGTCCTGAAATTTGTATGAAATGGTCTGTTTAAACTTTGTTTGCTGATCTAAAACAATTAGTTGTCTCAAAAAAGGACAGTTCTGGAAGAGGGAAGTGTAAAAAACAGTGATTTTAAAATGTGCTTCCTCATATGAAAAGAGTTGCTACATCAACTTTATTTAATTATTTCATGATATATTTGACAAAGTCAAAATATTCAGTATTCATATGAAACTGTTCTGTGTCAGATTTGGGATTTTATATATTTTTATCAGGGTTTATATGATATTTCATGAGTGCGAGGCTCACTCTGATTGGTGCAGTTTGCATGGGTCTCATCGCTGTAGTCTCCACAGTCGTTGTCTCCATCACACGTCCAGTAGTCTGGGATGCAGCGGCCGCTGTTACATTTAAACTGAGCACTGGAACATGAGTGACTGCAGCCCGCTTCATCGCTGTTGTCACCGCAGTCATTATCTGCAAAACAAATGCAACGCTCGCACTGTCAACGTACAGAACAGCCCTTCTCAAATGGAGTCAATATTTATGAAATTCTATTGAAAAGTAGGGATTTGTCATTTTTATCGCAGTAAACATCATTTAACACGTGACATATTAAACAACTGAGATACAACATGAAAGATGAAAGTTTAAGTGATGACAGAAACTGCATAGATCAGAACATGCACCATGAGGAAATGTACCCAGCACTGATACATTGAGCTTTGCAGCAAAGCATCTTGGGAGCTTCTTTTGAACAAACTAATTGTAAAATACAACCAAATATCTGTCAGTGAGTTTGTGCTCATTTTTACCAAGTCAACTGAGAAAAAAATCCTGATAAATTCTTATTAAGCGAAGTAATAAGAATGAATTAGGTAACAGACACAAATATGATTGTTTTAATCACATTTGTGGGGAAAAAAAAACAAAAACAGCAGTTTAGACCTCGATGGAGATCTGAAAGACCTCTACTCTGGAGGTCAGTCGGTTAGAAAAGCAGCCCTGACTCTCCCTGAGCCCTTCTGGTGAGTCCTAACGCTTAAGGCTAGCAACATGGCTGTTGAGGTGCATGTTGATCTATGCACTAACCGGTCAGCTTTGGACAATTCAACTCATCAGAGCCGTCCTCACAATCCTTTTCTGAAAGACAGAACCAATGGAAGACAGCACAGTGGGCAAAGAGCACGACACAACACAGCAAAAACAAATGCACAAACACATAAAAGATGAGGGACAAACACAAATACAAATAAAAGCTCGGTGGTCAACATGCCCGGTAAACTGACAGAACAAATAGAGGAGATGATGAAAGACACAGAACACACACTAACCGTTATCACAGCGCCAGTTGATGTTGATGCAGCGCCCATTGTTGCAGGTAAACTGCGTGAGGGGGAAACAGGTGGGGTAGGCTGCAAACACAGGAAGAGTGTTTTACATGTGTCGCAGATTATACAGTCGCATGTCAAAGTGACTCAACAAACATCCTTAATGGGAGAAGAAGAAATAAACTAACCACAGGAGGTAGGTTCATCGGACCGATCGCCACAATCATCATCCAGGTCACATGTCCAGGAAATAGGGATGCAGCGCCCGCTGGCGCACGAGAACTGATTGGGCGGACACGTACGAGCTAAAGAACAGAATGACAAAACTCATGTTGCACGTGAAAAACAAAAGATAAACCTCAGATTTGTGTGTGAATACCTGAGCAGGTGGTGTTGGATTCATCCTCATCATTCCCACAGTCGTTGTCACCGTCACACAGCCAGCGCAGAGGGATGCAGCGGTTGTTCTTACACTTGAACCTGTCTGTGGGGCAGGTGTGCTGGTCTGGAGAGAAAAGAAGGGATACACTGAAAAACAATTAGGAACAAAATGGGGAAAAAAAGTCATTTTATGGAGTCTGGGGGATGGAAAAGAGTAGACGTGAGATAAAAATGAAAATAAGGGGTTGTTTTTAGGTCTTGATTTTGATTAGTCTGGAACTCAAACTGGTCTGTACTCTAGAGAGCAGCAGAGATTATCCAGATTGACTAACATTACTACATTCCTTCCTGCACAATCACCCAGTTACACATGTTGAACCCGTATATATTTATAAAAACTGATCAGATCATGTAATCCCCTTTTGGCATCAGCAGACTGCCATATTCACACAACTGCACATCACATGACTCGTTATCAGCACAAGAGCCCAGTAACTCACGGCACAGCTCGGGAGCCTCGTCGCTGTTGTCCAGGCAGTCGTTGTCTCCGTCGCACTTCCAGCGCTCCTGGATGCAGCGGTTGTTCTTACAGGCAAACTCTCCAGGCTGGCACTGAGGAGGCGGGACGTAAGACGGGTTGGCTGTGAAGAAGACGTTTGGGAATTAGGAGGATCTGAAAAAGTGGTCATAAAGGATGCAAACAGAAGAAAGATCCACCTTTCTGACTGGAAGGAGTCATTCAAACACATTAAACAGTGATCTCCTAAACAAATCTAGAGCCTTCGTGCTTCTACCAACCTTTGCAGCTGGTGTTATCAGACAGGTCTAGAATCTGGTCTTCTGCACAAGCGCACTGCCGACCTCCTGGAATGGCCAGACACAGACTGGTGCAGCCACCGTTAGAGATGCGACATGCATTAGAGCCTGTAGATACAAGGACATGTGTGAGGTGTAACAGCTTTAACTCTTGAACTGCAGACAGATGATCTATGTAACATCCTGCGCAGAACCTTGCTGCTGATCAGCGTCGTACATCCGGATCTCGAAGATGGGAGGTCGCTCGTTGCGCAGCAGGGTGGCGGTGCCGGTGGTGGTATCCAACTTGTAAATGCTGCCGCTACGATACTCGTTCCAGAACAAGAAGTGTTTGTAGTGGCACAAACCGAAGGCGTGGTTCAGCTCTTGACCCTCATACACTGTCTGGTGACGCCAGGTGGTAAAATATGTATATTATAGCAACTGAAAACTGTATATAGTGTTAATGCATTTCTAGAATTCTAGTGTAAGACATGGATTCAAAGAGAAGAAGTAATGTTGACTTTCTCTTTTTCAACAACACAATATTTAAGAACAAGATGTCACAAATCAGTGACAGAATAACCAATCTGTAATCTACAATCAGATTAACTAAATACTTTCAGCTACAGGTAGAGGAATAGAAGCCAGATGGTACAAAACAGTCTTTTACATGGTACAGAGAACATGTGTCAGTACTTACACAAAGTAAAGCTGCTAAAATATTACTGTGATGGAGAAGGCTGACCTTGCGTCCTGAGATATTGAGGTAGACCATCTCGATACGGTCGTAGTAGGCGTCCACCCAGTAGAGAATCCCCTGTGGGATGTCCAGACTGAGACCATTTGGCCACAGGATCGTTTTGCTGGTCAGGAAGACGTGTCTGTTAGAGCCGTCCATCCAGGCCCGCTCGATTTTACCTCGTTTGCTCTCCTTGGGGTCCTCCTCCCAATCTGTCCAATACATCCACCTGAGAAAACCAGACGGGGGCTGTCACAGGGGGGTATCTCCTGAGGGAGTCTTTTCCTGGGGCGTTCTAAAGAATCTCTTTGCATGAACGAAGGCTTTGACATTTCATGTTCCTGCCCTGAAGCACCCGACGCTGATGGGAGCAGCATCTCTCAGGCGTTCTGGCCAGAGGCAAACCATTGTTTGTCACAAAGTAATTTCAAACTTGTCAGTCAAACCACTGATCTATGTAAAGCTCAAGAACGCCAGTTGCTTACAATTATGCAGCTCTGGAAACAGTCTTCCTCATGGGAATACAGCTGATGCTACCATTAACATTTCATTTTATGGTCTCCTTCTCGTCCTCTCTTTTGTGTCTATAACACCTCCCTCTTCGCTCTCCTCGCTCAGTCTAATTGATTATAAGCATTAGTGGAAGTGTCTTTCTCCTAGGAAGTGTGTGGACACACATCACACTAGCTATACAAAGTGTGCGCGTGTGTGTAGGTGTGTTCACAACTGTGTGTTCCTCCGAGGAACAGGCAAGACTTATCAATAAGACACATTCATGCACAGATATTAGAGCTATTAGAAACAATGGAAGACGGATATTCCTGCATGTGCATCAGCTGCTGGAGGACATCTATCAGAGAACACCAAATGTAACATCTGCTTTAATAAACAGACGTATAATCAGAACAGGCATGAACATTCTGGTGGAAATAGGTCAATAAGATTAACTGAAAAATGTATAACTTTTTTTTAAGGAGATGCAAAAAGGAAAAATGGTTTTGGAGATTCGAGGATAATACAAAATGAATCTTTTCATGACTCAAACGGAGCAGATGAGACGACTGCAGATTGATTTTCTTTCTGCTGAATAATAACTCACGTTAACCCGCACACCACTCTTACCCGTGGAGAGGATCCACCACGATGGCACGAGGATGAGTCATCTTCCCTTCGATCAGGGTTTTTCGGGTCTGTGAAGCTTTTTCCAGCCGAGCCACACTGATGGTTTTCTTTGGTCCGTCGTCCGTCCAGTACAAGTTGTTGGCCATCCAGTCCACAGCGATTCCTTCAACTGTGTGAATCCCTGAGAAAAAAGAAAACAATAAATCAATAAATAAATGTTAAAGCAGCTTTTCGTTTGGGTTTAACCTCTTATATCATTAGACACAAACAGTGACCTGCTAATTATGTACATTATTTGTTTACAGATTTACAAAGGTAAGTTAAAAACTTCTGGACATTGTACATGATCCTAATCTAACACGTTGGTCACACAGTTTCTGTCTCAGATTATTTGTAGTAACTTTACCTTCTTTAAGAATTGTATCTCTCTCTGTTCCATCAATCTTCTGTCGTCCAATGATGTAACTGGTGGCGTCTGCAAAGTAAATGAACTCGCTCTCGGCGTGAAAGTCCAGAGCTCTGGGGTTCATCAGGTTCTCTATAGGGATCATGTACTCATCCGGTACCTTGGCGTTCATATCCATGCCCCTGATAACGCCGGGGCGGCCTTTACCGTAGACCAGGAAGAGCTCGTGTTCGGGTTCTGCAGCAAAACAAGACAACAAGGGCTGAAAACAAGACGGCAAAAATGGAACTGCATTTATAAGGAAATTCACAAGAGTTGTTTTATACTTAAAACTGATCAAAAATCCCAGATGCTAACCCAGTTATTGAGGATTCTTTTCCAAAATACCATACATTAAATAAATAAATGATGAAATACAAGCTGAAAAGAAAACTCTAAACTTTTAAGAGTGAAACATCTCTCACAATTAGCTGAAAATTTTCAGTCTTTCTAAATGATTCTACTCACTTTTGCAGGACTTGCCATCACTGCCCAGGCTGAACCCCGAGCGACAGCGGCACGTTCGGGACTTGTGTCCGTTTCCCAGAAGACAAATGTCAGAGCAGCCTCCAGGCTTCCCAAGCTGGTCCTCACATGCATGGCTACGCACTAAGAAACCAAGAGGAAAGGAAATAAAATCTCCACTGCAGACAGAGGAAAAGCTTGGACTGGAGGTAATTATTGTATGTGTGTGTCACCTGGAGGCTGGCGTCTCTGGTGGTAGACGTGCAGCGCTCCTCCTTTGTCCACCCTAGTCACAACCTGGTAATCTGTGCTGTTGAAGCGGTTGATTCTGATCACGCTGGTCTTAGGCTGCATGTTAGCGTTGTCTGAGTTTGTGGCATACAGATAGTTTTCAAACACAGTCAGCCCGTACAGGTGCTCAATCTGCAAAAGAAAAATTAAAAAATATCCATTTGTAATCATTGGAAACGTTGAGTGATGTCACTAAATCAGAAGCACATAAAAAGCTGCTGTGTTTTCATTCTTATTGCAGAAGTAAGTGCCTCAGGGAGGCATTACAGATCACTGAACACCAAAACCACAAGACACAAAAACAGTTTTTCCCTCAGGTGTCACCATGTTGAACAAACTTGTTTAACACCTTAATAAAGAAATAATGAAATTCTATCTACAGGCTTCAATCACTGTTGCTACTTGCCAGGCTTATGTTCTTTATTATATCTCATATGCCTGTGCACTATATCTACTCATGTCTGTTTTTATTTACTTAAGTTCACAATATTAACCTATTTTTTTACATTATTTTTGGTATTTTCACTGATTGAACCATAATGTGCAAATAAGCACCAGAGCAAAAGTGAATTGGAGCAAAATTCCATGCGTGTGCATGGGGTCAAATAAACCTGAGTCCAATTAAGAGCAGTGGCATGATCTACAAGATTGCTTCAACTTTATGTTTAGTTTTACTCTTGGGTTTCTTCCTCCAGAATGTGATGAAGGTTTGAGTTGATTTCTTTCCATTGTTATTGTGATGAACTTTATGGTTTTTATTTGGACTTTTATTCTGAAAACTGGGATGGATGGATGGATGGATGGATGGATGGATGGATGGATGGATGGATGGATGGATGGATGGATGGATGGATGGATGGATGGATGGATGGATGGATGGATGGATGGATGGATGGACGGACAGACGGACGGACGGATGGATGGATATGGGTAGCTGCTTTTAACCGCTGCCTGTTGACTGATTATGGAGCAAAAAGGGAGAGTACTGTTGTCATGGTTACCTCCAATTCCAAAAACCACAAGTTTGGAGCAGTGTTAAACTGTTTGTATAAAATATTTGCGATGCACTGATACACAGTCTGAAGGTGTACTCTGTGAGGAACTATGAGATGAGAATGTGAAACTCAGAGAAACAGAAACATGGACAGGATGAAAACCACCTCTCTGGTGTGTTTTTACAGACTGGACACCAATTAGAATCAGACTGACTACAACATGATTCTGGATTAAATCACTTTTTCCTCACAGACCATTTTTAAATTTCTTTGTGAGCCCAAACAAGTTCTTAAACCTACGTGTGTTTAGATAAAGAGCTTTAAGACTGCTTTTATATCTGTAGAATGTGAATACACTAATGGCCTCGCACACAAAAAGAAGACAATGTGTGTGTGTGTCCATTGGCTCAGTGAGTAAAAGAAAGCCATGGTAACAGGTTTAAGAGCTGCTGTGCATCACCAGTGCTGCTACATTAACAGCCTCAGTATTGGACACCATTTATCAGCTTATTTAATGAAAAGGCTAATGTCTGCCATTCTCTCACTGCCCATAACTCACTGGCAAAGAACATAGAACAGGAGTACACAGGGGAAACATAAGATGTATTATAGGTATATGAGGAACACTATGGGATGCTGGAGACCTTTTAGTTCATTATGAACAGCATACACAAATATCTATGCTCACCAGCAGGCCCTGGATGATGGTGTGTCTGTTCTTTCCTTCATAGTCCACCACCTCGATGTAGTCCAGATAGGCATCAGCCCAGTACACCAGCCTGCTGACCAGGTCCAGAGTGATGCCGTGTGGGAACACAATCTTGCTGTCGACTAGTTTGGTCCGGTTTTGGCCATCCATGTCACAGCGTTCCACTTTAGGGATCTGACCATAGTCTGTGAAGAACACCTTCCTACAGGAGCAAAGATGTGTGACTTGTGAGTTACTGAATATAAATGTTAAAGCCAATAGTCAACAAGGTCAATAAAAAAATTAAAAAATAATAATGTCTAAACATTTAAACTATCCATAGACATTTGGGTGCAAATCAAGCTAAACAAGGTCAAAAAGTTAAAAAAAAAAACTTTAATGAAGGGCCAGAAATGGCTCAGGAGCCACCAGTTGACAATCCCAGATTTAAACTCATAAACTCTCCCAAAACTCTTACATGTTTTCTCATTTTTATTCTTTTGAATGTTAGCATGATCCTGATAAAGCCTATTCTAAGAAACATCTATTCCTAAACATGTGTGTAAAAACATCTTTTTCAAACATGTTTTACTTATATAACCTTAAAAACTCCTTCCAAATCCTTTCTGAGATACTTTGTGTCAAATAAACTTCAAAAAGCCCTTTAATTTAGACAAGAATAAACAACCACAAACTAGATGAAGATTCAAAGAAACGATCTTGAGTTATTTCTGGTTTTTAGTGATTTACTAACAGATGAAAATGGAAACTTGTGCTGCCATTGTTATTTTCCTCCCTTTTAATTTCCCAGAATATGAGAAAAAACAAACAAATCCACCTGATCCTGTTCCTGTTGGAAGATCAAACATCAGCTGAGAAAGCTACGTGGGATAAAAGTGCTCCAGTGCAAACACACTCTCTCTCTTGCATCAGTGCTGTGGCTTCTTTCCAAACAAACAAATTCCTAAACACTTACACACACACACACATACACACTCATCCAGCCCTGCAAATCTGTGCAGATATACACAAACTCAAAGGAATGTAGCTGGAGAATCTGGCTGTAAACAAAAGAGTTTTAAAAAAGTAAGTTTTTACACCAAAAAACTACATAGTCAGAACATTATAGTGCAAAAAAGCACATCTGTGATCAATTACCTCCAACTAAACCTCCTGCTAGCCTCTTCCCCCCTTTTTTACATGATGTTTTAAAGTTAACCCTGACAGATGGCAGAAGTCTTGTCATCTTTATGGGACTGAGTTTACATGAAGAACTTCTCTCTGTGTGAAAATAAAGATTCAGTGGCTGTTTATGCAGAAGGTAAGGAGATGAAACTAACCCCATGGTGGGGTCCAGAGCGATGCCTTTAGGATTGTACAGCTCCTGGTCCAGGAGCGTGACACATATCTGCCCGTTCTTGTCACACACAAAGATCCTGTCGTCCACATCGTCCACAAAGTAGAAGTTTCCTGTGAGCCAGTCGATGGCCATCTGCTCCACATCTGGAAAGACACACAGGATGAAGTCATGCCTTCAGTATTTGTGCTAATTCACTGTCAGCAATGTTACTGCACATTTCTGTAAGAGAGTCGATTCAAGATAAGTAAATAAATCAACTGTACTGTGTAGGATGCATGATGTTTAAAAGCATTTGAGAGTTTCATGTCTGAATTCTGGGCTTATATTTGCTGATTTTCCATGGTGGTGGTTTAGATGTTCCTAAACTTCTGCTCTAAGAACAGAAAGAAAAAATCAAACACCTCAACATCTGCACCACCCTCAAACTTTATGGAACAGTAAAAGCATAACAAAAACTTTCATAAAACATCAAAGTCTTTATCAAAACGATTCTGCTGCATGAAGTGAAGGAATAAAAAGAGACATAAATATTCATCTCTCTGAGGTCTGTTCTTCCTTCCTCCATCGTTCCAAAAACACAAGTGTGAAGTTACTAAACCGAAGCAGACAATCAGATAAAGTGAGTCTTGAAAAACTAAAAGAAAGAAGAGATTTCAGTGGGAATGAGAGGTGATCTGAGATTTCCAAAATTATTTACAAAGTCCCAAGAATGCTTCATTTGTATGTGTACGTACAGTCGACAAGAGATAAATACACCTTATTCATACGTATGTGTGTAAATAGGTTTGCTTTGTGAATTAGTTGCAGATGATTTGACCAATACAAGACAACAGCAGCATGCATTTCTGCAATAGTTTAGATATCTTTTAGTATGAAGAGATGAAGTGAAGAAGCAACAATGAACAATCAATAACAATTTTTTTTTCTTTTCTTGCTTCATTGATTTTGTTCTTTAAAAAAAAAAAAACTCAGGAAATTGACTTATTGTAGCCTGTAGATGTAGATGATACTCTTTGTTGCTTGAGTTTTTAAATTTAAGGAGAAAAAAAAGCAATCAATTATTTATTTATTTCGCTAAAATATTGCTGCTGAGAAAAACAGAAGGTTTTCAGGAGAAGGCTGGAGTTGGTGTTGGACAGGTGATGTATTTGGGTTTTCCATTTTCATCCATTGAGAACATTTAGGAGAACTCTCTGACATATATATAATAACAAGACACAGGAACAGGAAAGAAGCGAAAGCTGAAACAGAAACAAGTGCCCCCTGGTGGTCGGTTTCAGTACATATTTGAAGTCCCACCCTCCAGGTAAACGAATACGACTTTTTCCATTCTAATAAAAAGAAAACTCTGATACTTTTTCTAGCTGTTGACCAACAGTATTATGAGTGGGTGAGACAGAGTCTGGTCCTTAAAGGAAAACATGGTGGCACCCGTAAGTGGGATGGTTTAACTATCAAACAACAGAAGTAAAACCAGATCTATATATTTATGTTGGTGGGAGAACCTGGTAGCAGAAATAATTTGATGCAAAAATAGCAACAACCATAATTTGATCTAATTTTCAGCGGTGATTAATCTAACTTCATACACTTTAATAAATAAAAAATGTAATGAATATACTGAGTGACCTTGGAAGAAAGAGGAACTAAAATATGGGAAGGATGAATTCTCAAACCACAAGACTTGTATTTTCACAGCTGCTGCAAGCTCAGCTTTCTGCACAGCTTTCACACAAACACTTCAGGGTTACAGTGTTGCTGTATAAGAGTTACTTATGCTGGTGGTCCATTGTGCTTTTGTGAACTGGTTGTTGATTTACTGTTTCTCTTTCCGAGAAAGAAATGCATCAGAGCAGAGAAATTATATATGCAGATTTCTCAATGTTGAGAGTCTAAATAAAATAAAAGTGGTCAACATTTAAGAAAGCAAAAAAAAAAAAACTGAGTGAAAATCTAGAGGGAAACCTCAGAGGTTAGAAAAACCCACACATTTTTCTGAGGGGCCTGACGGGCGTAAAGAGGGAGGGAAATGGAACATTTTCAAGTATTTCTAGTCCAAGTAAAGACCCCCAAAAATAATACAAAGGTGGCATAAAGATTAATGCATATCAAAGAAAAGGAAAGAATGGTGAGAAAAAAAATGACAGAGAAGAGAGACAGGCGTGAAAAGTCAAATTTCCATAAGGGAAACTTGGCAAATGTGCAGCAGCATTTCTGAGGTTTTATAAGAATCTGAGCCCGAATCCCAAAGGTGTTCTCAAATTTTTAACATAGATTTCTCAGTTTAAATGATTCCAGGTGCTCAACTACTGCAGTTTAATGATCTGATTAATTGATGGGATAAAAAGGAAAGCAAAAAGAAGTGAACGTGTTAAATTAGAAAAGTACACATAAAAAAACCCCTCAAAGATTCCAGAAAGCTTTTACTTTTCGTCTCCCTTCGTATCTCCCAAACAAAATAGGCTCGAACAAACTCTTTTCTCTTTAAAAAGAAATCTCCTCCCATTCTTCTCTCTTCTCTGTGAATCATCCTTCCTCTCTGTTTGGTGAGGTGGGAAAACAGTCGGAATTCATTAAGTGTCTGTTTGAAACTTTCCTATAAAAACATCACAACATAACTTAAATAAAAAACAGAACCAGCTGCTTTAAAAAAGGAAAAATAAAACTTTGCCTTCTTCTCTTCAAATAATCTCGCTCCTTTGCTTTTCTGTTTATGATTTGCAGAAATTCTTTCAGGCTAATAGAAACTAACATTTTGCTAATAATTACATCTGTGTAGGAGTGGAAATGTTGATGAAACATCTTCACAGGCACTTAATTTTATATTACACCCCTAATACTGCAGATTGACTGTGTATTAGTATTACTTTAAACGACACAGCTATTGCTGTGATACCCTAGAAATGTCTTTAGTAACTCCAAAACCGTCTGAGGGGGAGAATCAAAGCGTGGCTCTGGGAATGAAAAGTGAACTACAAGGACAAAAATTTATGGAAAAGTAGGCAAGAGAGGAAAGCTTAGAGCTGAGCGAAGGGTTGTAGGGATTTACAGAAATGTGCTGACTGGTTTGGCTTTTAACATCGCATAACCTCCTAAGGAGATTTGAAGTCGGTGTCTGTCTACCGTGAGCAGCACAGTTTAGCTGTGCAGAGGGTAGAAGGTGAAGAGAGGCTTACAGACAGTTCTGGGTTCAGCCCTCGTGTGCGTTTCATTGAGTCGCAAAATCTATTTTAAAGTGAATGTAAACCTGTTGCTTTGTGACTTTGGAGTTTCTTGTTCTTAAATTTATTTCCAAAAAGTTGTGAGAATGTGTAAAACATGAATTAGGAATTAAGTATGATGACTGGCAAAGGCTTTTTGTCTTGAAATTGAAGCACTCCATCTATGTAGATGCTATCCAGACCTCGAACAGGAACAAGCAGGTAATGATGATAACTGACTCATTTCATATACATATAATGAGATTGTGTTTCTCTGGTCTGGGAGGTTGAACACAGTAACATCCTCTTTCAGATGTGGGAGCATCACTTACGTCCACGTTGCAGGGGGACAATCTGTGTGGCATCATCATACCATCAGCCTGCACTTACAGAACATGTGCTGCAATGCTCACAAACAGCACAAGAGTAAACTACAGTCAAAAGGATGGAAAAGAATCTGACTTGCCACCATTTCTATCATCACGGTCTCATGACAAAGATCCGGGACACTTGGGTTATGCAGCGAGCTTCTGCCTCTATGTCAAAAGGAAAAGACTTGGTCACACTGCTAATGAGATGCGCTTAAGTTCAAAACAAGAAACTACAATAATGAAAATCATCTTGTTTATCAATAATTACAGTTATAAGGATAGTGATGCATCCTCTTCAGTCAGAAACCTTTTCAACCATTCACGCCACAAGGCACATATTGTTTTCTCCTATCATCCTTTACAGTCTACACACACTGCATTTCTCCTCATCTTATGCATACTCATCCAACAATGAACACACCAGAGGAATAAATGTTGTGCAAAAATGCAAAACAAGTGGACTTTTATTGCTTTAGCTGTGTTTTGAACCGACTGGTATAATTAGCAATAAACTCTGTCAAACATGAGCTGAAATGTGGACGTGCAGAGCAGGACTGAAGGAAAACAGAGTGACTGAGCGTGTGCAGGAATGGGGGGTGGGGTAACATCTGGACAACTCGTCTGTAGCATACTAAGGTCATGAGTCACTCAAACCACACGTGCAGAACTTCCTGTGTGCTCACTCCTGCCATTGGTTGTCTGTTAGTATAAACCTGTTCCTCCGATTCTGTTACAGAAGCATCAGCTCTGATGACTGAGGAGTCACGACCAGTTATTGTCTGGGACAGACGGGGGACGCAAGACACATTTTTATCTAAAATGTCAACTTTATCCTGAAAATCAGTCCTGCTGTGTTTCGTCTGAGCTCTGAGTCACCCTCAGACATGATCTGCCTGCATCTACTTTCATCCTGATCAAACACATATCGACATGGAAAAAAGTAATAAGGTCACTTGGATGCAGGAAGGGCAGTGGCCTTCGATTGCTTCCTTATTTCAGCTGCAGAGCACCGATCCTTCATCATCTGTCATGCACATCCTGTCCTTGCTCCTCATTGCAGACACTTCTGCATTTTGTCTGTGTGTGGGTGCACAAACGTGTCTATCAATGAGGCTGCCTACAAAAGCTGCAGTGTGTGTGTGGGTGGGTGTGTGGAGGACAGGCGAGGAGAATCCAGATGAAGCTGCTGGAATTTCCTGTAAATTCTTCTGGATCTTCATTTGAGGGGTCAGTTTTAGGCCATCAAGGCTCTTCTTTACAGCAAACCGGCTTTTAATTAGACTCGTTTATTTATTGCCCCCCCCCCCAAATAGAAGAAATCTTTCTATTAGAACGTCACAGCTCAGATGATTTGGACACAACCTCGATTCAAAAGCTAATTTAATAGTGACTGAAGAGATGAAGCCTGTTTTATCTTGTTTGATACTGTGAAACACAGTTTTCCACTCAGTCTGAGCTTGTCTGATATTATCTGGTTTAAAAGAAACAAGAGTTTACCTCCAAATGACAGCTACACCATTTCTGTGCAGCCATGTGGAAGGCAGAGCTGCCCGACTGTCAGCATTTGGACTTTTCAATTCACCTGTAGTTTACAGAGTAAGTAATGTCTGTCATGTTGCTGCAATCTTCAGTCACACGGAAAAAGTACATGAACCGAGACAAGCCTCTGCACACGAAGCAGATCTGCGTAGTAACAGAGTGGAAGAAAAGAAGATTTTGTGCTTGTAGGTGTTTTTTTAATAAATATATGCTGCATTAATTGTTGTGGGTTAAAAGGCTTAAATTCACAATAAGGGAATCGTTTTCTGCAGCGTGTTTTCCAACCCACTTTTTAAAATTCTTGTCAACATTATTATATAATACAATTTCTTCTAGGCTGCCCGGCAGATAGTCTCAAACATGAATGAATTAAAACACAAAAATATTTCCCACACACCCCGTTTCCACTGTATTTACTCTGGTTTAAGTCAGAAGAATTAATTTTCTACAACTGATTTTGAATTAGTTTAATGGTCAAACTCAGTTTTCATTGTTGTAAAATACGCAAGAAAAAAAAATATATTTATCCAAATATATAAACTAGATAAAGGTTTCTATTAGTTTGTGTGATTATGGTGATGCTTGTGTAATAAATTCACAGTTATCTAATGATGCTCAAATAGATTTTCATTTTTCTTGTATTGAATTTAAACTGCTGTGATCGTAAAGAAAACATTTACTGGAGTAAATAAATGTTTTGAGCAATTTACAGACTTAGAAAAACAGCATGTATAAAAACTGCTCTGCCTTCCCCAAACTAAAGAGATGAATCAGTAATCGAGCGTACAACGACCTCCGTAAATGAAGTGTGAGGATCTGAAATGGAGCTCACACACAGTTTGGCCCAGTGCACATATTCTCTTTCTCATTTTCCACTCCGACTACATCAGCTGAGTGAGGCCCTGTCAAGCCGATCCAGTAGTACCAGAACCTCCGTCAGCAAGTCATTTTGCTTCTATCACAGTTACCTTCTCTGCTGCTGTCAGCTGCCGTCTCACTGTCTGATCACTGAACCAACCAGCATGGGCCACCGAGACCGATCCTCTTTATTCATTCAGAGTAAAACCCTGTGATGTACCACCAGGATCTAAATGTCAAGAGATTTGATTTCTATCCTGGGTTTCATCTTGTGCACATGATGTTAAATCCTTTGATCCTAGATCTGATTCTGCAGGTAAGTGTGACTCTAAACCTCCAGTCAAACAACTTCCCTCTACATCATGTGCTAAACACATAGAAGATAAGCTGATGAAAACCAGACTGTGGCTGAATCACACAGATGCAGCAGAGTGATAAAAGAGAGGAAGAGGGCTGTGGATGTTTTTGGACTTGCATTCAGTCAAGCCTTTTAGATATCTTTGTTTTAGTTTCATTTCACAGGAAAAAGAATCTCAGAATGTTTTCTGAAAGGAAACTCAAGGCCATGGAAACCCACTGCTGCTTTTAGTATGTTGTGATAACATTTATAAAACGTACAGTCATGGAAAAGCCGAGGACGTCTGAACAAGAGTTGCCGTTCGCTATCTCTTCTGATTTAACTTTAAACTTTATCTCACTTTTCAAAATGTACTTCTTTGATTTTATTTTCCTTCAGGGAGTTGAATTATCTAAGACTGATTTACAACTCCCATTCCCAAAACTTGGTGTAAAATGTAAATAAAAACAGAATGTGATGATTCCAATCCCAGATTTTATTCCCAGGAGAAAATAAACAACATCAAACGTGGCAGCAAACATTTTCCCTTTTAAATAAAATATGAACGAGTTTTAAGTTTAATGGCAGCAGCACATCTTAAAGGATGTTGGAACAGTGCAATGCAGCGATCACTCTTCTTTTCACATCTGTCTGTAAACATCTGGGAAGTGAGGAACCAGCTGCTGTAGAATACTGTCCTATTCTTATCTGATGCAGGATTCTAGCAGCTCAGTAGTTCTGGATCTGGATTATTTCATGATGCTCCAAATGCTTTTGGAGAAAAAAGATCTGGACTGCAGGCAGGTCAGTTCAGCAACTGGACTTTTCTCCTGTGAAGCACTGCGGTTGTGATGATGCATCATGGTTCTTTTTTTACTATCAGAGATGCTTTTAAACTGTCCATTCAACAATATGAATGATCCCGCTCATCTTTAGTCTGCAGGACAGAGAGTCCATGGTTTCCTATAAGATTTTCAGCTTTGAACCAAATCTGATCCTAGAACAGTTTTGCACTTCAGACCATTTTAAATGAGGCTTCATCTAGAGAAGACAGTAGCATGTTACACATGGCCTCTTCTTTATATGATCCATCTTGAACTGGAGTTTATGGATCACACAGTTACTGTGTCTTCAGATAGGGATATCTGGACATGTCCTTGTCCTCGTCAGGGCTCACAAACCACAGGCATCCAGTTTTGACCCTTGTGCACAAATGACTCTTTGAATCTATAGATGATAATATTAACAGTAGATGGTAGGATTTTCAAAGTCTTCATTATTTACATTAAGGAACATATTTTTCAAATTGTTTCACAATCTTTAGACACATTTTGTCTCAGATTGAATAACCTCTGTCCATCTTTACATCTGAGAGACTCTACCTCTCTGAAATGTTCCTTTTATACTCACTCATGTTATTGTGCTGTTCCAAATTAACATGATTAGTTGTCAAATGTCATTTTAGCTGGTTTCTGAATTGTACCAATTACTTTTTGGGGCCTGCTGCTGCCACTAAATTCAAAATGAGCTTAAAAACCATTTATTTAACATATGATTTGTTGTTTATGTTATTTTGGGATTACAATATGAGCTTACAGGGTTTAAAATCATTACATTCTGTTTTTATCTGGATTTTACACAGAGTCACAAACTTTTTTGGGTGCTGTACAATCTTTGTCCCTGAGGGCCACTTTCCTATAGGTTTTAGATGTTTATCTGCTGATTTGAATTAATTAATTAAGTTTAAATCATTTATGGGGATTTGAAGTAATTTTTACTCACGGTGCAAGCTGAAGGTGATGTTGATGATCTTTTCTTCTGTGAAGCTCTTCAGATTGTGGATCAAGGCACATTTGAGGTGTGTAGCTGATGGGGAGTCTCCTACATGAATCCAGCAGACCTTTTCATCTGCATAAATGAAGTCCATAGCCATGGTTTGTTTGGTGCTGGTAGACAGCAGACTGTGGACTGTGGTTCCACTCAGGGAGGTGGCCTGGATGTTCTGGGAATTGGCTATCAGCAGGACAGGCAGGCGGTCCACTGGCACTGGAAAAGCAATGTGAACATAATTAACTGTAAACCGGAGAAACATGATTGACAAGAAAATCTCAGTGCTGTTCTTCTCAGACGGCGCTCACCATTTTTAGCTTTGCAGGAGCGGTTGTCTGGTTGGGACAGATATCCCTCCACACAGGAGCAGGAGTAGGAGCCTTCAGTGTTCGTGCAAGTCTGACTGCAGGTACCATACAAACTGCACTCATTGAAGTCTGAACCACACAAACCAGATATTATCATTAAAACACACATCAGGAAAGAAATGAAAAATCTACTACAATTAAAAAAGGACTAAAACACCATGCATGGTGTATATACTGTATATTATATACCATGCATGGTGTATAACATACACTATATACACCCTGCACAGTATATAATATACAGTATCTCTCTTCTAAACTGTAAAAAAACTGTTGAATGTTCATTTCACAGGTTTCCCTAGAGGTTGCTGTGTAGCCACTATTCTAACCAACTCACCTTTACATGTCTTCCCATCAGCGTTGATCTCGTATCCATTCTTACAGTAACAAACAGGTCCTGTTGGAATAACAGTACAGTTCTCCTGACAGCCTTTGATCGAGCAGTTGGACCGGTACTCTGAAACAAAAAAAAGGAAGGGAGGGACGCAACACATTGATGAGTTGATAAAAAAAAAAAAAACTAAAAGATTTTTAAGAATGATTGTTTCCCACGACTAAATCATTTATTGCATCGAAAGAACTGCAAATGTTTCAGCAAATGTGTTATAATTACCTAACAATATATTAGATAATAACCATGTGACTTTCATTAATTTAGCTAACTGAGGTGGAGAATGCAGCGTACAGGTGTTTGCAGATATCAGACACAGCTGCTGCTCCACCTGCTAGAGTTTGTTTTTGTTTTGAGCCCAGTAACATGCTTAAGGATTTGCTGCTTGACTTGAAGCTAAATTGTTTAACTTCCTGCAACAACTGGAGGAGCTGTAGTTTACATCTGTGGGTCCAGATTACATGATCTGTGTAACGCATGGTCAAGAGACTAAATGCCTGTGATTGACAAGTGGCTAAACTCCCCCTCCCACTAGTGTGGGCTCATTCAGACTACTATCATCTAGAAACTTTAATCTTAATGAGTCTGTTTGTTTATTTAATTATTTTACCAGAGGAACCTGAACTGAATGCAGCCCAGGATGGAGGTATTTAATAATGGAAAGAACTGCTGCTGTAAACTCAAATAATTTTAGTACAAATGTCTGTGAACACAAGCGAAAGGAAAGTTTCATATAATTTCCATCAAGGTCAGCGAGGTTGTTGTTTGCTGTGTGCGTAGCTTGCGGTGAGGTACTCGGGTCTTTGAGGGGGAAAATATGTTTCTCCCCAGTGCTTTTAACTTAACTAAAACAACTGAAGGCCCGGTGCTCTATCCATTAAAACAGAAAACATGTCGAGTTATGCCAGCATTCCCGGTTCAGTGTGCGACCCATGGGAGCGTGCAGCAGGCGAGGAGCAAATTCAGATCTGGAATGGAGCAGCGACAATCCTAACTTCTTTCTCAGACCATTGCACAAGTACAGTACAGATACTTTCTTTCATTTACAAGAGTGAGATTATGTCAGATAATGTTGTACTTAAATAAAATAAAGATTCTATTGTAGCCATTTATAAATGTCATTCAAATTTTTAAACAGATTTCTTTAAAACGTAGTTTTATTGTATCTTTCTCTCTTTTTGTATTCTGATGACCGAACCAGAAAAATCTAGGAATGACGGTAGATTTATTTAGCCATTAAAAAACAGGAAAAAAACCACAGAACAGAATTTTAACTGAAATATAATTAAAACTCTGAACACTCTTTATTTAAAGGCTAAATTTTGTGTACTTGTTAGAGTGAATTTATTACTGAATTTGGAATTGGAGAACTTTAGACATGAGTTATTCAGATTTAATGGTATGAGCTGAACTTTGTACCGGAACACTCTTCCACTCTCTGTGAGACAATCCACCTCAGTAAATTAATTTAAATCTCATCTGAAAACCCTCTATTTTAAGTTCGCTTTTGGTTATTGATGTTGATATCGGTTGTGTCAACACCCCTGCCCCTGATTTTACAGCCAGTCTTTTATTGTTTTTTTCTCTTCCTGGTTTTTATTTGTTGTTTAAGTATTTGTTTATTGTTATATTTTATATTTTGTTTTATTTCTTGTTTTGCTGTACAGCTCTATGGTCAGCTAACATGTTAACATGTTCTAAAAATAAACTTGACTTGGTTCTGTGAGGAGGGAAGTTGGATGGATGGATGGATGGATGGATGGATGGATGGATGGATGGATGGATGGATGGATGGATGGATGGATGGATGGATGGATGGATGGATGGATGGATGGATGGATGGATGGATGGATGGATGGATGGATGGATGGATGGATGGATGCATGGATGCATGGATGCATGGATGGATGGATGGATGATCAGGTGATCAGCTGCTGTTCTCTGCTCTTATTGCTAAAGTTTATTGTGACACAACAACCGGCAGAAACAGAATGTCACGGTTGCTGTTGGATATTTGACCCGTTGTAGATAAAACGTCTGTATCACATTCAGCTGGAGATTTCTTGGAGCCAAAGTGACTCTGACGTTAGATTCTAAACATCTAATCAGTTCATCCTTGACTCCGAGTGATTTTTGGTTACTTCCTTGAGGCTATCAATATATGAAGCTTTTATTAGAATGAAACTAAAGGATCACATGGCGTCTTTAGCCACGGTTGTCTCCTGTGTGAAGGCATAACAGATTAAAGTTGTCTCTGCTGCTCATTCACTAAACAATGATTCATGACAAGAGGTTTGATCTATCTTGTATGCAGTGGTGTGACCCTGAAAACACAAAATTTAGTTCAGAAATGTTTCTACTGTGAGGAACGTCTGAGCTACAGAGCTCCAAAGACGGACAGGTGGTACCAGTTTTTCCATATAATATACTTTAAGCATTAATTTAGTGTATAAAATCTCTTGTAATCTATTCCAGTGTTCATACCGCAGACAATAATACTGATCTGGATGTATTTGACAGTTGTACTTTACACGTTGGTAAAAACGGATGCACTACAATCCCATCTTCCAGTCAGCTGACCAACCTCAGAATGGAATCTTACCACCGTTTTCAAAAGTGCATTATACTTCCTGTGAAGTGCAAATCGAGACATAGTGACTCATAGTCAAACACACACGTTTGTGTCAAAGCAGCCACAAGTGATTCACTTTCCCCAGAAATACTGGCAGACTTTTCATACAAACAAAACACCTCTAGGAAGAGAGGAACACCATCAAAAGCCTCTTTTTATGGCACCACACTTTCATGATAAAAATTCCACACTTCTGTAGCTGTAATGCACATGGCATCCTTCCTAAAACTGAACTACTGAATATATAAGCTTCCTATAGTTGAACCCACCTGGGCTAAGAGGAGAAATAAGCACTAAGAACAATAAATTAAATCAGCAGATTTCTTCTGTTAGCTGCTATCCACGACTCTTTTTTATGCCTCTATGAGAATTTCAATCAGCTGACTTGCACCATAAAAGAACCGCCCTGACAAATTTCTATACAGCTCAAGGAAGAGTCCGCAAGTGTTCCCGCTGCACTCCAGAGACCTGCTGGGAGAACCACAGTTCAAATTACAGACATGCCCAGAATTTTCCAAAACAAGTCTGAGCAACGAACAACGGAGAAAAGGATTTACAAAACCAACATGGGCAACAATGTAAACAACCTACCAGGACACATGACGCAGAATATCTATTTTAGATCAAACAGAAACCAGATTAGAAGCTCTATTTTGGTTCAGAATGCAAACTGTTCCTATCAGTCAGAAGACCTGTGACTGGAATATTTAACTCATTGAAGCGATGCATGTTTCAGTCATTTAAACTTCCACATGTGTATACACACACACAGCCCAGCAAGCAAACACACTCCAAGCTGTAGTCTTAAAATCCTGGTCAGACTTGTGGGCACAACATGTTTTTCTCTTAGTGCTTTCTGAAGTCTAAGAGTGTGTCACTATCATGAGACACACACTAACACAAATGATGCACCGTGGTTTAGCTAGACTGAAACTGCATGATCGTTGGATGACGTACTTCACTGAAGATGTTACTGCAGTTCATTTTTAGCTAAAAGTGAAGAAGTGAGATGTAAAGTGGAATTTTACAGTGCAGCTAAAGTTTCCAATTAGATTAATGCTGACTTCAGAGTTTATATTGTTGATCAATAGATATGCTTTCTGCTAGCTTGTTAACTTGTGTGAAAGGTTGCTCCATGTTTGATCCGTTTTGCTCATTAGCTTCTATTAGAGGAACAGATTAAGTTCTCCTCACTTCCTGTTAATGATTCAGCCATGTATTTTAAGGTCTTTCTCAGATGAGGTTCTATGTTATTCTGCTGTGAATCACTCAAGTCAGCAAATTCTTTAAAAAGATATTGCATACTTTAGACTCTTTACAAATGTACTTCCTTTTTTGGGGTTTCTATTTCCCCAATTAAACGGAACAGTAAGGGCAGAGTGTGTCTTACAAATAGTACAGTTGGCTGGGAGACGATAAAGAAAGCTGAGAAGCTAAAAGGAAAGAGAGAAAAGCTCAGCCCAGTGTTTGAAAGAGGATTTGATCCATCAGGATGCTGCTGGAGTTCACTGAGGCTTCACAGTGTGCACATCTTAGGAGGGAGAAATACACAATAAGGAAGCTATAACAGAAATACACTTGCATCAGGAGCTGCATGTACTGCAAGCCTTCTCACTACAAGTTACCTCTGCAATGTGCTCCCTCATCCCAGCCATCAGTACAGTCTGGGACCCCGTTACACAGCTTGCTCATGTGGATGCACTGCTCTGTCCCTAAACACTGGTACTCATTGGGTGGGCAGTGGGACACGGTGCTGTGTGGACCTGAGGAGAGACAAGAACACAGATGATTAAAAGGATAATCTCAGGTTAACATGGTACATTAGACTTTAATATGTGCATCATAGTGGCTGCAGAGTGGAGAAGATTGTTAGTCTTATTGTCTCACAGCAAGAAGGCTTCAGGTTCAATACCCAGCTGGAGTCTTTCAGTGTGGAGAATACATGTTCTCTTTATACATGAGTAGTTTTCTCCCATTACAGATCCAAAACATGCATGTTAATGCATGTGCACCACATGGATGGATGGATGGATGGATGGATGGATGGATGGATGGATGGATGGATGGATGGATGGATGGATGGATGGATGATGGATGGATGGATGTATGGATGGATGGATGGATGGATGGATGGATGGATGGATGGATGGATGGATGGATGGATGGATGGATGGATGGACTCAGATTCAGTCATATCTTTCCTTTTATTTTAATAATACTTTAAACACTGAGGTGCTGTGTGAGTTTTACACAGTGCACAGAGAAAATCAGATTACCAAGAGATTACTAGTGCAGATAATCCAATGTATTATCCTCCAAGTGATTCATTTCATGCATCTCATCACCAGGAGCCATGAAAGCTCACACAGCGTTTGTCTCAATCTTTCCTTGGTACAACTCATCCAGTCCGTCTTGCCAATAATCTGCTGTTCAGAGCAGAAAAATGTTCAAATCTGTCTTTTTAAAGCAGCGTTTGTCTCCTCAGACTACAGTCAGATTATGACTTTCAGTGTGTGACTGAAGATGTTTTTGTCAGAGTAAAGAAACTTAACTGTCTGGTTAGCACAGATCTCCACACGTCCACTTACTAGCTCATATAAAACCACCGAGTGGGTTTCTCTTTCTCTTTTTCATCACAGCGATAAAACAATATGAGACAATATAAAAACAATACAGGATGAGACAATTGTGAGAGGACAGATGTGCATCAGGAGTTGACACTATGGTCCAGGGGCAGCTGTCCCTATACGGGAGGGAATAAAGAACTTCACAAAACAAGAAGACAAATTAATAAATACATAATCACATCAAAAGAATTTTATTCAAATGGAGACTTTCGTCAAGATTTTTTTATGAGGCATTCTTACATACATCTCATTTTTTATATTTAATGTTCTTATCTTTTAATGTTGTCTCATTCTGTTTTAATTGCTTTTAAAGTGCTGGACAAATAAAAATGAGACTGACTTCAATTTTTCTCGACCGACAGTAACAAATCGTTAGTCACTCCCTGCCTCTCTGTTTGCCTCTACCTAATTTTATTCTAAACGTTTTGAAAATTTGAGAGAAGTAATAAAAATATAGATGCTTTATCACTGATTCCCTTTTGATGAGACTGAAGAACTATTATGTTCCTCCACATCCTTGATTAACACGCACAAGTACGTAGCAAAGACTGAAATTGTAATTTTATTTCATTCTTTTTTGGGTATTTAGTCGACCCAAATAAAAAATGTAACACTTTAACCAGCTGATTTGTGTCAGGCAGTGAGGTATAGAGGCCTAATAACAAGTAGGATTATTCCTCAAGGCAACTCAGGAAGCAACAGATCTCAAAACAATGAACGTGCCATGATTGTAACAGAAAATGAACTCAGGCTCTTTGTTTTATAACTGAGACTCTCAGCTTTATTGATGATGAGATAAACAGCATCAGGATCTGTCAAGCTGAGTGTCTGATCATCAATAACATTTGTAACACCTCAGTCATCAAGTTCTGCTTCCAGCATGAGGGACTGTAGATCACAAGACCTCACAGATCCTGAGAACTAAAACAATGCTGGTGAGACACTCAGTGGGAGGAGCTTCTTCTTCTTCTTCTTCTTCTTCTTCTTCTTCTTCTTCTTCTTCTTCTTCTTCTTCTTCTTCTTCTTCAGCATTTGATGCATAAAAAAATTATTCAGCATGAAAATCTGAGAAAAAAAGTATTTAACTATCTTTATTATTTTATCATTGCAATAAAATATCACAGAAAATTAAAACGCGGTTGTGTGTCTTTGTATGTTTTGCTTGCTGAAATTCATGCCTTCTCACCCTCTTTGTGTTTCCTGGTTGCCAACTGAACAGGCAGAACCTAAAGGCAGACGTCCAAAAAAGCCACTGTGGAACCAAAAAGAGGGAGAAAACTAGCAGGAACGGGCTGGTTTATCCTGGTTTAGACTTGCCAAATGACTAACTCCACTACATCTACTCCAGGTCTCATGTAGAAATATATTTTGATAAAGGACTTTCCGATTTCTGGGAAATCTTGGGTCAGCATGGATTCGGACAAAACTATTTCTTCCCTAAAACAACAACATTTAAGCAGATTTAACTGAAAACAGAGGTGAGTTTAAATTACATCCAGCCCAGAGAGCTCTGTCTTTATTCCTGAACTCTTTTTCTTGGATGAGCATTTCTGTCTTGTGACTGACCAGACTCATGCCCACAGCCTAATGACACCTCACATCCTTCATCAAACTCAGCTACAGTGTTTGCTCAATGCTCTTGCCAAAGTCTGAGGCAACAACTTGCAACACCAACCACAATGCATTTTTATTAGCATTGATTATAAGAATTGTAGCTCCGAGTTAAAAGGCTGGAAGACTGTTAAAGTGTAACTAACATGAACCGACGGTGAAAATGTAAATTCAAAATGTGATAAACAGCAGAATGTTCCTTTGCACTTTTATTTGTAGGTGTTTCAGGAGGAAATTGAGACCCTATGTGTCCCACTTCAACGAGCTACCAATGAAGCTAACACCAGGTCGGCATGTATCACTGGAGCTTCCCTGGACCGCAGCTTGAAATCAATCATTCTCTATAGCTCAACTTCCTCTGTTGACTGGCTGTCTACTTCACTACTCTCTTTCATTCTTTATCTCCTCCCTTGATTTGTTTCAACATCTGCAGCCTCATTTACAGTAAATTACTAAAGAAGTGACAAACTGTGGTGAATTGTCACCACAGGAAACGAAAAAAGAAAAAAAGCAGAAGAACAGACAGACTATGTATAACACCTCGTCAGCAGGAGGTGGATCTAAGGCTTTGTTCTTGTGAGTGAGGGCATGGACGACATCAGCTGCAGTGGAAAAATTTGGATTTAATAGACTATTTGATTCAACATCCCTTTAGTTTGAATAAACCAGGTTAGGGAGCACAAACTTTCATTCTTTGAAACATGTCAGTTTCTCAGGTTGATGACGCCCCTTCACCTTGTCAAACTGTGGCGTGTCAGGAGAAACCATTCTGATGCATCAATGCTGATCCACACAGAAACTAGACTTAAGAGCTCACAGACTGAAATCCAGAGCTGGAGGTTTAATTTGAAGAATGATTCCTTCAGGGCTTAATTTCTCTTCAGCAAATGTTACAAAAACCAGAACAGATAATCCCCCCTTCGTATCTGTCTGACCCAACAACAATTCATCCTTACTCATGATAAATGGATGAGATATCCACCTGCTTTAGATCTTGTATTTCTATCAGCAGAGACATTGTTGTTAAAAACCAAACAAAGCAACTCTACAAGCTTTTATCAAAACAAGATTGAGGCCTTGAAGGATTTCAGAGACCTTGTACGAGTGGCGTCTTTAAGCTGCTCCACACAGCGGTAGATCACATGCTCTTTTCCAGTCCAAGGGAATGAGGGCAGAGGGGTGAAGGTAGTGTGGAGATGGGGGAGTGTGGGGTGGGAGGTGGGCGGACAAGAAAACTGAGGCCATTGTTTGGATCACACAAATCGGCTGTGACCCCCTGCAAAGCACGCTGAGCCACAGTGTTGTAACCAGCAACACATGCAAAGTCTGATCTGAACTGTGTAACAGCCATGAGGGGTGAGAGCTGGGACAACAATGAAGGCCACGGGGAAACAGCCTGCGATGTAACAACAGGGAAACATGCACTTCCTAAATAAACATGTTCTGGGTTCATATTTTAGGATACAGACAGGTGACAGTTCATCATATACAAGACTAATAATAAACAATAATATTTTACCTGTTGCAGATAAAGTTTTTAACAACTAGCTTCAGTTGAGACAAAACCAAAGTTTTTTACTGTCATCTTAAAACAACTCAAATCTAAAAAATTCTAACTGTTTATACGAATGCTATTTTATAAATTCATCAGGTTTGTAATACACAGGTATTTAGATGTTAAAGATTTATGAAATAGCATTCGCATAAACCACTTAAAGAGACCATTTCATACAAATTTCAGGACTTTGTGGTTATTTCTTAAGTTTTAAGTAGTAATATGAAACATTTTATATCTAAAAAAAAACGTCAGGAAACACTGATTAACAGACCTTTCAATCTGTCTGCATTGAAATTCGGGTGGTTCCGGCTCCTTCCGTCAGGCTTCGAGCAGCAGCTCATTATTATTCATTATTCGAATTTGCTGGACTCTGATTGGCTACAAAACTAGCCTATGAGAGCAAGGTATACTGTTTCCTGCCCCGCTGCGCATGGCAACATCTGACGTTCTTTCTTCCTGTTTGCTACATCTTATGCTAACAGCTTTTAGCTAGCAGCATGCTAGGCGTGGTTTCAACTGCGGGAGCTGATGAATACTAAGGAATGAAGGAGTTGTGACGAAACAGATACAGGCTGTTCAAACTCGGGTTTTATCACCACCTGCGTAGTTTGAGAGATGAAAACTGAAAGAGAAGTTGTTGACCTGTTTTCACACCCACTATGAAGGTAAGAACACCTGTGGAGCTAAAATATTCAACAGAAACCTCAGAAAAAACATTTTTAATGGAAGGGCCTCTTTAAATATTGTAGTTGTTTGGGAAACAGCAGTTATTAGTATTGGTCCCTACTCGGGCTCGCTGTTAGCACATCAGTCTTGTCATAGTATCAGATAATAATTGTTAACAGAGCCTCACTTCAAATGATCTGAATTATCACTTCAACAGTGGAAAGAGGGGCCGTGTTTTGATGTCCTACTCAGCACAGCCTTGTCACAAAGATTGCAAGCAGCATTGCACTGTGGGGATTAACGTCATCTTCTCTGCTTTTTATTTTTGACAGCTATAAACACGTCAGTCTACAGGTGGAAAACAAAACCCGTTCCCCTGCCACTCAATCAGGCACCTCATACACTGTTTTATAAATGAACTTTTTTCCTGACAATCACGACTCATAATAACATTATTTCTACACAATCACCTGCCTGAACACCCCCCCCCCCACTCCCCACTACCACCACACATACATTTCCTGGTATTAACCCCAGTGGCAGACTGTGTGATGCCGTTTCTGCACACAACATTTGGTGGGCTGGATCTTTGCTCAATCCCTTTTCCTCCAAGAAGATCTCAACAGCACATTTCCATTCCTTCATGGGGGGCTTTAGGGCAGCTGGCAGGGTGACAAGGAAAGCAGGAAGGCTAAATCCAGCCTCTCACAAGCAGAACAAACTGAGCCTTCTACCAGACACAGAAGCACCAGAGCTCCTCAGGGGCAGAGCAGCCACTGAGCAAACAGTTTTACTGGCAAAGTACGCTGGAAGATCCACACAAGGACAACAGCACTAGATAATCCAAGCAAGTGAATTCAATTACCATTCACTGTTGGTTTTAAAAAGAGAGAATCATAAACAAAGCAAAGCAATCTTTAATTAGATTGTTAACAAAAGCAAACACACAAATAAAACACACACAATCGATCTTATTTACTTTTTTTTTTTTGCAAACGCAAAGCTGAGTAAATAAAAACTTCTAACTCAAAGACTCTTAAATCATAAATCTTGGACAGTATTTTTGTCACTGATCTTCAATTTCTTCACATTAAAATGAGATTTTCCTTTAAGCTGTACATACTGCTGCTAACTCGTCACAAATTACCCACCAATTCTTAACCCAGACAGTTATTTTATTTCACAGAGTAACAAATCAGCTAAAAATATTCTCAAGAGACTGATGACTAATAATGAGTCCCCCTGACTCTCTACGTGATCATTATTATGACGAGGAAGAGCTTTACAAGGACTCAAAGGGGACTGAAGAAGAGTTGAGAGTAATCGTCATCTCAAGAGCTAATAAACCTGAGGAGACTTAAATAAGCAACACCAGAAAAATGCTGAACGTTCAACAATTCATCTCACACACAGGACACAGTGTTTTATTACTGCTATTTATCAAATGCAGGTGCTTTGGCTTACAAAGTGAAAGATAAACTTAAAGTTAAACCCTTGTGTTGAGACTTACTTTATTTTTACAGTGAAATTTGAACATTGTTATTGTTCTTATTTCTTTTTTCGGTGTCCTACAATTGTTCCCGCTTTCCCCATAAGAGATGCATTTGGCCTGGCCCGTCTGTTTCTGTGAAGAGCCCTGCTGAGATTACAAAATGGTTCTTTTTTTATAATTTAAAACCCCTGACACGCTTTTCTTGGCTGAACACAGGCCAGACTCTGTTGTCCTTCTTCTGGGGCCCGCTTTGCCCTCCTCACTGCCCCAGCTTCAACTTCTCGTCTCGAAAAAACGTCAGTGGGTTGGTGGTGAATCAACTCACCACATGTTTAAACAGAGCAGATATATATAATCCTTGTTTGTTTACCAAAACTGAGTCAAAATGAAGAAGCAATGTGTAAGCGATGTGAGCGCCTCTATAAATTAAATAAATTCATTCTTTTTTATCATCAGTATTGAAATAGTTACAAGGCTATTTTTAAACTGTTTTTAGTTGGTTATTCTACAGAGAAACGATTTTTCACCAGCGAAAAACTTCCCAGCAGAGTCAACATGCAAGTTAACCAAAGTTCCACCTGAACAATAATGAATAGATGAAAGTACAGGACTTCAATGAGCTTTTGGCTCAGCAATTGAGATGTTTGGTCAGAAAACAGAGTGCGAAAGCAGTGGAAATATAATGATTTGGGTTTCATTTAAAACCAAAACATGTGGGAGTCGTTGAGTCATTGAGTCAAACATGAACTCCTCTGTATGCTAAAATGTTTAAAGAGGCCATTTAATACAAATTTCAGGACTTTGTGGTTATTTCTTAAGTATTAACCAGTAATATGAAACATTTTATATCTAATAAACGTCAGGAAACACTGATTAACAGACCTTTCAATCTGTCCACATTAAAATTCGGCTGGTTCCGGCTCCTTCCGTCAGGCTGCTTCGTCAGCAGCTCGTTCATATTCATTATTCAAATTTGATGGACTCTGATTGGCTAACAAACTAGCAAATGAGAGCAAGGTATACTGTATACTATTTCCTGCCTCCCTGCACATGGCAACATCAGACGTTGTTATCAGACGAAGCTATTGACCTGTTTTCACACCCACTATGAAGGTAAGAACACCTGTGGAGCTAAAATATTTAACAGAAACCTCAGAAAAAATGTTTTTAATGGAAGGGCCTCTTTAAATAATCTAGTTTTAGGGCATCTGCCTAACATCTAAAGTTAGTTGTAAGGGGCCAAATAAAAGGACAGTCATACCACAAGTCAATAGAATGTCTGAAAAGGACAAAGAATCAAGATGCTGCAATGGTCAAAGTCCAGACCTCAACCTGATGGAATTTTTAACAAAACATTAAGAAAGCTTCCTGTGCATAAGCAAATTCTCACAGACTTCCATGGTGAAAAGAAACATCGTTGAGGAAACTGGGTCAAAACTTCTTTACAACAATATAATATACAAAAATACTGCTGTTAGAGTGCATGGCCTGTCCTACACTTTATACCTACTCACCAACTCAGCTCTGTGACTACCATTATATACACAATTAAATTGTACATCTCTGTTCCTCTTCCATTTATTAAAAAGCAATGCCATGATATCCTGTTTGAAGGTTCTGTCATATTAAAACTTGGGGGATAAAAGTTCACCAACCCACCTGCACACTATCAACACCTGGTAAATCATCTGGGGATTCTTCATAAGTCTTAATTAGGAAAATGTCCCATTTGTTTACATGGAGGGAGAAAAGGTCTTACAATTCTCTTTAAATTTATCAGCATTACATGGTTTAAAAATGTTCGCTGGGGGATCCAAATAAAGGTTATCCACAAAGGTCAAACTGTACGACCCATCTGTTTTGATTTTATTGAACTTTTTGGGTATCCCTCTAGGCCAGTCTGACCCAGTACATCCGTGTACAAAGAAGTGCATTGTGGGGGTTTCACAGCAGAGTGAAGCAGCTGCGCTGGACAACGCCTGACTTCACTGGTGATGGCCAGTTCAACACAGGCCGCTACGAAGGGTCAGAGAAAACATAAACTACCTTCACGTCAATCAGTAAAACTCCCCTCACAAAGAGCACGTTGGTAACAACAATAACATGACGTTACTGAGTTTTTGTTAGTTTATAGTTGTATTTAAGTCAGTTAAATGTTTTTACAGTAAAATAATATATTATTGTAACGTTATTATTTAAGTCTGGCAATTAACTGTCAGTTTAAATCTACAACTTATATAATAAATAATCATTGAATCATTTAATTTCATTACATTTAATGTTTTTTCCATAAGTTAACACATAAAATAATAGGTTTTTTTTTCTGTACAAAAACACACATACACAACATCAAGATCACAGCTAACTTTTCAGTTCTTCACAAACAATAAGAGACATTTTAAGTCATTTTGAAAAGACATTTGAGAATGCTCTTTGCAGTTTGTTAAAACAGTTGCAGCTCGGTTAGATACAGGTGTTAAGAACAGGTGTTCTTGGGATTTCCACTAATTTTCCTTAATTTTCACAGATTTTAACTGATTTTATGTGCTTCCTTTGCATCAGGGGATGTTTCTGTTTCAGTGTATCATTAAATCAGTGTCTTTTCCTACAGCTTTTAAAAGAAACATGATGTATCATTTATTTTTACAGAGACTGGAGGACCTTGTTCAGTCTCTCCTGCAGGTGGTTTATCATCATTTCACTGTTACTTTGCTTCTGATTTAAGATTTTTTCTGATTATTTTTTTTCCCAGCATTGTGAAGAACAAAGGCCCTGTTAAAAGATTTGTGTTAAATGATGGAGCAGCAGCATGTGTCATGTCACATGTGCTTTCACTCTAAAGCAAGCTAATGCTTTGCAGCCAATCAGAGAACACCTGTCATGCACCTACCTGACTCTGAGTTCAGAGTATATTTATTGTTTGCTAAAAGTCAGAGACCAGATACAGAGTAAATACATTTTACATCAATAAATTAATGATCAAAAATAACAGCAGTGTAACATAGTGAGTGTTGTTCAGTCTCAAACACTCTCCAGTTGCATGTGATTGTTTTGATTCACTCATCCAGACTCTTGTTAATTCTAAATTCCATCACAATCCACAGATGCTAAAGCAGCAAAAAAGTTCTAAAATCTTTTAAAAAGTATATAAATATTTATTAAGTTAGGAGTTAAAAAGTTTCAAATAGTAGAATCGGTATTAAAAAATAAACTTTAAATACACTAATGAAACTGAACTGAAGCAGGTGTTATTAAAATGTCCTTATTGGTACAGTATTGGTATTTTACTGTGAATCACAGATGCTCACAGTGGAAGCAGCAAGTCTCTGAAGCTGTTTTAGAGAAACTTTTGGCTCATGACCAGAACACAGAGACCATAAAGAACCAGAAGAGGGTGGGTCCACAGATCAGAGAGGTCAGAGAAGCAGGTGAAAACCTGCAGGTTTCTCCATTACTCCGGCTAAGGAGATGTTAATAACTTCCAGACCTGCACTCCTTCAGACCGCAGCTACAGTTTCCTTTTTTAGCCTCCATGATTCTCTGGTCATCTCTTCCAAACATACACACACATTTCCTCAACCATCCTTCAGATTTGTGTCTTAGAGAACTATGACCATTTTGGACCAGAAGAAAAACATCATATCGTTCATCTTCATCCACAGGGATTAACCCTCTAATGAAAATAAAACTTTTTATAGAATTCTATTTTCAGCTATGAGTCTTAACTGCATCGTCTGTATATCAACAGGAAATCACATCTAAGACAGACTTAGTAAATGTCCTAACTGGGCGTTACAGAACAGTTTAGTAGCAGTGCGTCATATTTTTTCCTCTCGTCTGTCTGTAGTTAGACATAAACAGCTGATCCATCTCTGTCTGTGTGGACATGAAGGTTCTTAAAACAAGAAAGGATTTCACATTCCAATAGCTATTAAATACCTTTTAGATAAAAAATCCATCACAGCAGGTTTCAGTTCAACTTTTAACTTTGAGACAAACCTGATAAACAAAACAGATATTTCACACAGACTGAAAAGTAAACAATGTAAGGGCACGAGCTCTCTGTTTAATATGACTATGAAATATTCCAAGAATTACATGAATATTAAAAATATAGGTTTGTTTTACAATAATATTGTTTTTAACTTTTAAAACTAATAAAAATAAAATAAAATGTGTCATAAAACTAAAGCTTTGCAGACTGAGTACATATCTGAAGTGTAATTATCGGCATTTTGCTTTTTCAAATTGGTTATTTTAGACCTCAAAACCTACTATGTGATTCACAGGGGAAAATTTTTTTTTATTCTTTATCAAAACTATTCACTTGAAAATAAATGGGACTTTCAAACTCTGCATCTCTGGGAGACTTACAGATTTCAGGCTCCTCATCAGAACCATCTGGACAGTCCTTCTCTCGATCGCAGCGCCAGCCCTTAGAGATGCACGTCACCCCGTCTTTACACACAAACTGCTTTGGGCTGCAGCTCCTTGGGGCTGAAAAGACACCAGAAAAGATAAAAGATGAATGAATATTTTTTGAAAGAAAAACAAAAAAAAAAAAGAAGAGAAAGCAAAAAAAGGGAGAACAGCTTCTTTTACGTCAGTGATCTTTATTCCTGAGATCTCATTAGCAAGTTCTGTCTGTTGTGTTCAGATTGAATAGTGGCTCTTTCTGGCCCTAATTAGGTTCTGCAGACTGGATAGAGAAAAGAACAGAGACAAAAAACCCAAAACACCCACTACTCATGCAGGCCTGGAAAAACTGTCCATAAACAAGTTGCACCTAATAATCCAGGTCAGCGCTTACAGCAGCATGTCTGCAGGACATCCAAGTTCTCACACCTCATTTCTTCTGAATTCCCTCTTGTTACTTGTTCTTTAATCAGTTTGAGGAAACATTAAACTTCATGTGGACCCTGCTAATCAAGCTTGCTTTTGCTAATATCAAAGTTCTTCCTATTTCAGATGAAATAATTTACAGCATAAAAAAACCAAGACAAAGACTCAATACAATACTTGAGCAAATAAAGGGCCTGGCTGGAAATGAGGACATTAACAACATTGGTATAGAATAATGATTATGAGGCACGCATGAGGACCAGGATGGCTTGGAACTGAGGAGGTTTGGATGATGGGATGAAGCAGGATAAACAGGATGACAGCATATACATGTACAGCTAGCTAACTCCTGCAGAGAAGGGAATCTTGAAATGGGGCTCAACCTAAATACCATGAATTCAACCTGACAGATTGGTATACACACACACACACACACACACACAGACTTATCCCCATCTCTTTACTGCAGAGTACTGTGTGCTAGCAGAGTGTCTTTTTATTTTTCAGAAGTCATAAGGTTTTGAAATATTCATGAAATGAAACCAGGCTCATGTTAAAGTATTTCCGCTTTGCTTCTCATCTTTTTTCTTTAATCTTTGGGAATTTGCTTGTTTAGGGGTATCAACACCAGCTGAGGCAGACACAAAGTCCTGGTGTATTTTGTTTATTTAGACGTTGATGAGAATGAACTCGACGTTTCTTTAACTCTACATCCAATAGCGACTGTGGGAGGAGTTTACGCCGCAACTCAAAACACAAGCTGGTGCTGACAGAACCGTAGCGGGGAGCGCAGGAAGTAGGTCAAGAGGTTAGTTAGCTGGAGGTGAAGCCTCACAGGGAAAAGGTAGAAGAAGTGTAAACACAGGCTATCATCAGTCTCAGCTAAGTAATCAAAGCACAGCTGGATTTTTTAACACTGAATGAAATACAGAATGAACAAAAATACTGGGGAAGGTAACATTGCCAGGAAATGTTGATTTTCCTTTTGAGGTGGTTGAAATCTGTTACATTACTAATATTATGCAGATTTATATATGTATATATTTAATACATCAAAAAAATTCATGTGACCAGTGTAACTTAAAGATCTGTGGAAATATGCAGGATTTATCACCAATTAGCCACTCAAACATCTGATTTTTTTTATTTCCAGCCAGTGAACACACACTAGCAAAGTGTTGACTCTCACTAGTGCTGGACTCCTTCCACATCAACCTTTCTGTGACTGAGCGAGGAATACTTAAAGTTCACTATCCCCATTACTCCTACAAGCTTTACAAAAACTGGCTTAAAAGAAACAACCATGTTACATTTTACTGCTAAAACTTTCAACACAACAAAGTGAGTAACATCGTCACGAAGACAAATTAAACAGCAAAGAAAATGGAGACAGATGTAGGGCTGAAGCTCTGTGAACAAACTGAGGCGGGTTAGAATATTGAGATGGGCTGGTGGAATGTCACACATGCTATCAATAAGCCGCCTGTGTTTTTACCAAAGTGGAGGATGAGAGAGACTGATTTGGGTCATCGCCATTTGGACCAGGTTCCAAGTCCAAAGTCTGCGTTTGACTGTCTTCTCATCTTTCATGGTGATCTCAGGCTGTTTGTAAGGAAGAGTCCTCTCTGAAGGCAAACACAAACCTCACCCACAGGCAATGCACCATTTCCTCCAACACCCACAGCGGAGCTATAAATAAGTTGCAGGCCTGCTCTCTGGGATCAGCGCGGGCACTACAAAGCTCCGGCTGACACTCTGAGACTATGGCTCATGACACAACATCCAACAGAATCTGAAACTTCAAAGTGCAACTTGAAATTATGAGTGAAACCAGAGCTGATCTGATCTCTTTAGATCCACCTGCATCAACGAGGTGCGACAGTTAAACTTTAAGTCCTTTTTGCAAACTTAAATCACGTTAGAGCAAACTTTACTTTGTCAATTGAAGGAGAAGGGAGAGAGAAGAGGAAGAGAAATGAAACATGGTTACGTTTTTGGTTTGTGGGGGGGGGGTTGCACAATGTTCCATTCAAACAGGCTGAGATTTGCTCTGATTTCTGACCCCATGGTGCTAATTCTTTCAAAACTAGTGAGTATTACACAACTAGTAGAAATCATTAAAGCACAAGATGGAAATGTTGGCTGAATTAAATGAATAGAGAAGTTATTTGAAAAGTCTAATGGGATAAAAAATACCTTGTTTAGTCTACTGAAGATAGCATGTACTCGCTGAAATAAAACACTTCAGCTCTTTCTCACAACGGGGTAAAACGTTGCTGCATGTAATCCCAAATTCTCTTTTGCTGCTAGACATGATAATTCTTCATTGTTGTTTTGAATATTTGCAGGCTTCACAGTAGGATGTATAACTTTCCTTGTTATGAGAAAGAGACTGAAAAACATCAGAATTCCTGTTTAAATGTCTTCACAGAACATGAACCAGTCAACAGGAAAACATGTAGACGGAATTAAAAAGTGACTAAAAATGTCAGCTACTTTTTTTGCACCTCTGAAGACACTGATGTGCATTAAAGTGAGACAACAAATACTAGTCGCAAGAACCAAATGAAACAATTTAGAACTGAAAGGGGTAGAAGAAAGACTGATAGATACCATTTATATTCTATTGACCTTTATGCTGAAGTATAGAGGTTCTCTGACATTAAACAGAAAAAAAATGAATTGGTATGTTTTCATCCACCTCCGCAGCTGAGGAACAAACGAATCAGGATTTTGTAATGGAACGGAAAGAGAAGAGAGAAAAGAAAAGAACTTTTCCAAGGTTTCATAACTGTTCGTATTACCAAAGAAGAGTAAACGATGCCCCAGCTGTGACCCCATAATGAAACTTTCCTATGAGGTTTTTTAAAAAATTGTCTGCAGTGAGCAGATAATGATAAAGAGGAACCAAAATGTAAAAAAAAAAATAACTAGAGAAGCTGCATTTTCTGCAAAACGCTGTGTGAAAAAGCAACGATTAGCTGAATTAGCTTAAATCTGCTGAAGAAGCAGAAGTATGTCTGTACCTGAACTGTCAATAAAAACTGAATTATTTGAATATTGGACATTTGGGACAATTGAAATATTTAATGAAATCAGCAGAGAAATCAGTAAGCGAGTTGAAATCTATTATTAGCTGAACTGTCAATATTCGCTGAAATCCTTAAACAGCTGAAGTTTTAGAATAAAACTGGCCAGATGTCTTCATAACCCCTGAAGAACTGTAAGACCAAGAAACTTCAAAGGGATTTAAACAAGTGTAAAATAATCTGATTTCATTTAAAGTTCACATTAAATATGTTAAATCTCTTTACAAGGTCTGGACATGGTAAGTAAGCAGGAGTGTTTGGTGGTTGTATGTGAATATCTGTCCTTACAGCGTTTAAAGGAGTTAAGATGAGTTAAAAAACACCTTCTTTCAAGTTTTAAAGAGAAAAGGAGAGCTGAGGTAAAATGGAGGTCTACTAGAGCTTTGGTGGGCGGATCCTAATGGAATAATCATGTAATATAAAATTTAATGAAACATAATGATTTATAAAATAACATTAGCGTGAACTGCTATGACTGTTTTTAGATTAGAAATGTTTTAAGATGACAATAACCCACTTTGGAACTGGTCCCACCACAACTAGCCATTATCTCATGGATCTAGTCAGAACTAATCTCTGTTTCTCTAAACTGAGGTTGTTCAGAAAGCTTTCTACAACAAGTATCTTAATTGTTCATAACTTTTCCACAGAAGTCCAGGTAATAAACTCTGAACAGTTCCTTCTAGTTTAGAGTAGTTATTTGTACCAGATAGTTTTACTGTACAACCTTCTTCTCTTAAATCAGTTTCAACAACAGAAAGTAAATTAAGCAAATACTTTTTATAAAGTTTGATCAGTTTAACCAAATCCCTCTGCTGTACCACCACCGGAGCACACGGTGAAAGCAGCAGCCAGAGGAAATGACAATTAAACCTTCTTAGCCTGCTGCTAAGGGGAACATTTTAAAGGAGATTATGAGAAATTCTTTAGTACCTTTTCATAAAACCAACATAAACTACAAGCCTCAGAGGGATGCTTGAGCTTCATTTATCAAAACTACATTTTCCTTTTATTGTTTAAATAAAGAAGAAGCAAAATCGACCAACATATTCATTAATAAGGATGAGTGGAGGGGAAGTTTACAGAAGGGATCATACAATCTTTCAAATCACATTCTAATAAATTTTCAATGAACATCTACATTAAAGTTAGTCAAAGTCAAATTTGGGGGGAAATACTTCTACTGATATCACTACTGTAAAACTCCAGCATCTCACACAGCTTATAACAGCAGACAATGTTTTAGTTTTAGTTTTAGTTGAACTGATTTTCTTTGTAAACAGTAGAAGCCTGACAACAATCGGCTAAACTGTTCGAGTTAAGTGGGTCTGAACAGTCTCTCAACCCAAACTGCATCATACAGTATAAATAAATACCTATTCCTTTTGGTTCTGGTTTGTGTAGGATAATAACAGTGAAGCAAACAGCCGCCCATTCTCTGCACAGAAACACAAGCAACCCACATCGTAGAGGAGACCACGCTGCCTACACACAGATATTTCGGTGTAGTAAAGCCTCCACATGAAACTTTAACAATCAACAGCTTGGAAATATCACTGCGTCCGTGTTGCATTGCATTTCATCTATTATACTTATTCAAGTGCTGAGCCGTCAAAATTTCCCATCTACAAAAATAACAAGAAACAGTTGGCTTAAGGTCATTTCATGTGAGGAGATTTCAGAATAAAAGCTGAATTGCTGGGGGGATTTAGTGTTACAATGAGGCTTATCTAGGGTTTAAAGCTGGGTGCTGTATGTGTTGAATAAGAAGTTTGGAAATAAATATACACAAGAAGCAAGATAATGTTTGATTTATGCTGATGATGTCTGAGTTTTGTTGATTTTGTTTCTGAGGCGTTGGATTTGTTTATTATTGCAGCTCCTTTCTTTATATTCCTGTTTTGATTTCATGCCGCTGCAATATGGAATGAATGAACTAATAATTTCATCTGATTAACATTTTAAAATTGCTAATTCATAAAAAGTTACAACACAGTGAATGTAAATTTTAAAACAACAAACAATGTTTAAATATCTTGTTGCTTTCCAAAATAAACAGTTAGGATTTTATTCCTGCCATGTGAATAATTAATATCTATGCTGCTGCTGCTTCCACATTTAACAACTTTATTACTTCTATTTATGGCTAATAAAAAGAAAGTGGACAACTTGGGGGATTATTGTCATTGTTTATTATAAGAAACTGTGGAGCTTAATTTTTTAAATCCCTTCAAAATAGTGGCAGGTCTAACTTTTTTTATGTTCCATTAAAGCAGGGTCGGTTCTTTTCTTTACTTTTTCTGTGTGGAAATCTTGACAAAAGGAGAAAAATCTTCAAGAAGAAAAATAAGTTGCTTGTTTTTCCTCAACAAACGAGCTTCTAACATATTTAACTGCATTTTAACTAAATGCAACACGACAGTGAATAAAAAAGTGTTGAAACATTTAAAAGGATTCATTTGATGCTTCTGATCACCTCCACTATGCTTGAGTAGATATGAAACCAGATATGAAACAGATATGAAACTAAATATGAAACCTTTCTACTGAAAACAAATTTCTTTAGAAATTTCTGTTTTCTCAAAGTTTAAACTGAAAAAAACCCTGTTAGAAGTAATGAAATGTGTCAGTTGCATTCCTCAACCGATTACACTCATAATCACAATCAATTATCTATCAATCTGCTCGGTCTCCGTCCTGCTTTTACTGGAAGAGTGAGACTCAATATAAACCTGCTGGTTTTTCACACAAACAATGCTTCAAAAAAGAGGAAATTAAAACAGTTTCTTCCTAAAGCTGGAAAGAGAAAAACTATCTGTGCACGACATGAGAACGAAGGTCAGTAAATAAATGACAGACAGCTAACAAAGCTAAAAACAAACAAAGCTAATAATACACAATTAAATGTGTAAATAAGTTTCTACTTCCGCCTATGTCTTTTAAGCATGAAAAAATGACTGAGTCCATGTAAACAAGAGGAATAATTGAACCTATCTGAAATAAAAACATAAAATTAAAAATGAAATCAAGACTATTTAAAAAACATTTCAGTTTGTGAATGAAGGAGAGATGTGTCTCACCCTGGAACTAAAAGAGTAAGAATAAAAGTTTCCTGTCCTGATTAATGAAAATAACCTTTCTCCGTGTCTGTTGTCTTTACAAATCACAGATACATTGTCATTCTCTTTCTTAAATTATAAAGAATGTTTGACATCTTGGTCTTTTTTTAATTAAATGTGTATTTTGTCTGGAGGGGAAGATTAACATGAAGCAACATTTTGGAGATTACTGCAGTTTTCATCATTCTCTTACTCGTAGCCGGAGGGTAAGACAAATCGTCTCAGTGTGTTTTGGACTTTAGGTCTAAAGCTGCTCCCAATATTTTAATTTCAGCTCTATATCAAATGATTACCTGAATGTGGGTGTGGTCAGAGAAACACCACCTGACTGTAATGATCACCTCACCCTTACAGGAGCTTCTGTTACTCAGCTCTTTGTTTTGGTTTTTAAGGCAGCAGCTGAAATTGGGTCACTCTCGCTGCTCTTGCTGTGCCATTTCCTGAAACTTCAGGAACTTTCAGCCTGCGAGCAGCTCAAACGGAGGAAAAACAAATTAGCAACGACCGACTAAACAAGACGGAGGATTTAACAACCAAACATCTACATACTTCCTGTAGGAGTTGAATGAAAGTTGAACTGAGTAACTCAAGAAATAAAACTCCTCTAGCAAAACTCAGTGTAATATTTAATATCTTGAACATTTAGCAGGATCAGGTGGTTATGGTGAGATGACGATGTATCTCCAGTGTGTTGATGGAAACCTGTCCTGCTTAAACTCCTCACCTTGTGTTACATAACATCCAAATCTCACAATGTAGAGTAGACCATTCAAAACCCGAGGGAGTCAAGCTATCAGCTCCTTGGACTGGAAACAATTGGACAACTAATTTTGGCCATCTACAACAAAACAATCCTCCAAAACGTCCTGGCAGTTCAAATGAATACTTTAGTGTAAAAATGTTTACTCTGCAGTGGCTGAAGGATGCTGAAATATAACTCAACAGCAGCAAAGAGAAACTAACAAATACTATGTTAGCTGTAGCAACGTTGAGGAAGAGAACAATAAAATCAAAACACAAGAAATCAAATCTTCACCTCTTGTTCCTGTTTACATGCAAGCTTGAGTTAGTATCGCAGCACAACTAGCTACTACTCAAAGTTAGGAAATCTGAATCCAATGACTGCGTTTACATGCAGCCAATAACCCTTTTTTAAAACCCGAATATTCACAATAACCCGGTTCCTCATGTAAACACCGGCAAAAACCCGAATATGCTCATAACCGGGTTTTTAAAAACCCGGTTTTAACCCCTGGAGTAACCCTTTTCTAACTCGAATATTTAGTCATGTAAAAGTGTATCGGCATAACCCCATCAAAACCTGTGTTCAGCGCATGCTCTAATTGCAAGGAGTCTTGATCTTTTGAGTAGAGAGACTATGCGCCACTACGTCGGAAGTAAACAAGTCGAGGTCAACATGGCGAGACGCAGCACAGCACCACACTTTTTGAGCGGGGAGGACACCCATTTTTTCATCAGTCTGGTGAAAACTATGAACATTATGTGTTTTGTTGACAACAGGAAGTACAGAGACAGGGATATTGTTGTTTTTGGATACAGGAAGAAGAATTGGAAATGACGCATCTTGAAGTAGTCCGTACGTCATCACGCTATCCCAACATCCGTGTTTAAATCGGGTTATTACAAGTTTCATGTATACAGGGGTAACTCGCTCTCCTTATGCATGTAGCTGGGTTATTCTGAACATTTCAGAAACCCGAATACTGACCTTAACCCGATCATAACCCGAATATTGGCTGCATGTAAACGTAGTCAATGACTCCTGGGATTATTTATAGTCCATTTACTATGTTTTACTGCGTGGTAACTATTTAGGCTGAAAACTGCTGTTGTGTTATTTATTGATGTTGCTGAAAATGTTACTTTAATGTGGAGATTAATCATCACCATGTTAAAAGTTTCCCTGACAATAAGTTACATTGTTTGTGTAAATATTTTGCTAAAGCTGGGAAAAGTTTAAACAGTTTTTTTTCCTGCCGTTCGCTGATGCAAAGGAAGTATTTTTTTATTTATAGCGCAATGAGATATTATAGCGTGTTTTACCCACACTGTAAAAATGGCCTTTCCAATGGAGACTGACCCTGTCTGAATAATTCCAGTCTCTGATTGAAACATACCCAATCAGATAATTTATCTTCAAACTGAGCTCATTCTCACCGTCATCTAATGCAGGTAAGATACTGACTACTCATTACAACTCCACACAAACCTACTTTAAAAAGTCTGAATGGAATCACAGTGAGAAACATGAAACATCCTCATAATGACACAACAAGACTTTAGCTACATGTCTGTATTCAGAAATATAAAGAAATAGAAACAATGTAAACAGAAACATTTTAGTTTTTTGTGAGATCAGTTCAAGTGAACATCTCTTGGTGCATCAGTCCAACCTTCAGCGTGCTCCATATTCATCTCAGGGTAGTTCTGATCCTGACTACAACGTTTTATATAAGACTGTTATCAAAAGTGACTCATAATTCCTGCTACATAGAATTAGGTCTCTCTCAGCGTTTGACACAATTCCTTGGTGTTAAATGATTAACGTTAAACCTCTGGTCGTCATGCCGGAGGGATTTTGTCTAAAACAAACACATAACTGTGACACGAAACAGATTCTTCAGGCAATCCGTTCAGTCTGAGCAACAAATCAAAGACTTCTACATTCATTACTGAGATTATTCAATCCTTACTGGATTATATATGAAGAACGTGCTGCTGGTTTATAAAACCAAACTACCATCCTCAGTCTTTAAATAGCTCCATCTAGATATCTCAATCAGTGGGTCACGAGCCTAAAGTGGGTTGGGGGGGGGGTTCGAACCAGTCAGTCAGCCCTCCTGTAACACGTTTAAATAACCTCTTCATTAACTGTTTTGACTTTGAGATTTTTCATGTGATACATACGACCAACAGCAACAAACATCTGGAGAACATATTTCTTCTCGTGCTTTCAGCTGTCAGTAAAGTGGTAAACCTTTGGCTTTGTGGATGTCACTGTGATGCCATTATCACGCCACTAAAAGCCAAACGTGCCAACCAAATGTTTCAGCACAGACGTCTGTCTGTTGGCGGCGAGGGAGGGGGTGGAGAGTCACTGCCAAGAAGCCGAGACCTTTACAGTTTAAATGACTTCAGTTCTGATAAATATTTTTTTAAAAACTGCATTTTTATTCTTGGGGTAAAAAGAGAAATACAGTAATATTTGTTAGGGGCCTCTTCTCTCTTTCTGTAATCACATCACTTTCAAAGAGTGAAGCGATGTGCTTTACTTCATTAGGCTTTTTCTTTTTTTTTCCTTTGCTCTGGGTTCCAATTAGCAGAACTTCCTGAACAAGTTGAGACTGTTCGTAGAGGTTTCTTCTGAGGGAACAAAGAGCAGTTTAGACCCAATTAAAGTTTTTAGGGGTAGCTGGAACCCCAAGGCCTTTATTCTGTCTGCAGCACAGAGAAACTAAAGGAAAAAAATCCGCACAGCTCTGAAAAAAACGAAAAAGGAGGTGAACAAAAAGCATCTTTCAAAAAGAGTGACTCAACTTCCTTTAAATTGTCAAACTTGAATGATTTGTTTATAATAAGGTTCAAAGTGTTATGTAAGCCATTGATGCATTGTAAAATATAACACATCCTGCTCACGCCTTATCAAAGGGAGACAAACATTATCTCATTAAGCACCACTGCATCCCACTGGGGTGACAGACTCCTCACAAGGCTGACTCATTAAGTCAAGACAACCCAGCTGAGATGCAGGACAAGCTCACTGACACATCCAGGCAGGAAGTGTTTGTTTTAAAGGGTTCCCCAGCTGTTGCTTCGGGGCTGATGAGCATGAAGAAACCATCCAGGCTGATCGTCAAGGTGCTTATTTCTGTGGATTTTTGCTCCTTGTAAGAACATTCACAGCACGGGATTGCCAAGTGATCTGTGATAACTTCAAAAGACCTTCAAATGGGGGGTGAATCTCACAGACAGGCATCTGTGGATTAAACAAGTCTCTCTGCATGCGGAGAACTCGCTGATCTTGTGAAACTTTGAATTCTTATAGCAGAAACGGTAAAGTTACCTGAGTTTAGCAGATACAACCACTTCAGCTAATCTGTCTTCACTAAATCCCTCAAGGAAAGACTCATTCATCCACCCAAACAGGAATGTGCAGGTGGAAATGTGTAGCTTAAGAGTTTCCATAAATGGTTCCACTTTGTGAAGGTGTGTTTGTACAAGGTCATGCACAATCGGCTCTGGATCTGCCTGCAGATCACAACAGGCAACACAATCTGTCTGGCTGTTCTTCATGCCTGTTGCACACAATACTGAGGGAGAAAACCCACAGTGGGCTTCAAATAAAAACGATCTGCTGCTCTAAAAGTCGCTATTCTACCACTGCTCATGTTCTAAGAGCCTCACATTGCTGTTAAACTGAAGGAGGGGCATCAGAAAAACAAACGCAGATGAAACTTTAGATGCATTTCAGCTCCAGGAGAGACTCTGAAGCGTCTCTTCTCAATCATTCACCAGTAGAATGATCGGATCCTGCAAATAGGGTGTTCAAACAGGTATTCAGGCCTGTGCTGCGTTATTTATCTCTAATGTCACAGAATCCTGCAAGCAAAGAGAGGGTGAAAAAACATGCAATCTTCATGTTACAGTGAAACAAAAGACGGCTCTAATAAAAAACTGTGTGGCGTCACGACGCATCACTCCAGGGTAACAGTCTGCATGCAGACAACATCAATCAGTATGCACACACTTCTTCTATAGGAGCTGTGTGGGATTGTTATCATGCATTTCCTTCTCACAGCATGTCAGAGCCAGACGGACTCACTCTGCTTACCATCTACAGCCCTGGACGGAGCGATCACTTCCAAACTGTGGAAGAATCCCAGGAAAAGCAACCCGGCGGCCAACACGTTGACCGTGATGCGCAACATCGTGGCTCCTCTGTTTGGGGAGGAATCCTGCACATCAATCGCTTCTCGGTCCTGTCAGAGATGAAGGTTGCAGACCAGACACAGGCGACGACGTGGAACCCCGGAGATGTTCCTCACTTACAGGAAAATCTGCTTTTGTTTGTTGTATTTTATCTGTGCGCAGCAGTCAGTCAAAGCGCTGCTGCTGTCTGACTGAACAGGGGACAGACTGCTGGCTGTTTAAGTGTCAATGCAAAATTTAAAAAAAGAAGCTGAGGTTTCTCCCAGCCCGATGGAGGGATGAGGTGAGGGGGGGGGGTGTTGATTAGGGGGTCCTTGTTGGGAGCATGGACAGCCACAAAGACCAGCGAGTCTGAAGTGAGAAGCATCGAGCTAAACCCGGGTTGAAGCGGAGCTGGCGCCTGGAATCATGCAGCTTGTCCGTCTTTTGTTCTCCCTGCCCCGCTGAGGAGGCCACGGAGAGCTGGGAGGGGGATAAAGACGTGGATCAGATGTTCCTCTCCTCTACAACACCTCTTCTTTTCCTCCTGCTGCTGCTGCTGCTGGTCGCAGATTGAGCCTCAATCTTGGAGCTCAGTCTGTCTGAGTGACGTCGCAACATCTCAGCTGGCCCTTCCTCCTCCTCTTCCTCCTCCTCCTCCTCCTGCTCCTTCAGACACTCTGCCATTCACCTCCAGAAAATCACACTGACATGGAAAACTTACAGCCTTCAGAACTACAGACTGCTACTATCCCCTTCATCTGTAAAATAATCTCCTGTTATTATTACAATATTGAGTAAATCAGAAATATTTTCCAGGAGACAAATTCCATTTATTTAAAAATCAAAATGCATGTCTAAGATCCTGAGATGGGGTTTGAAATCACTGTATAGCAAAAAGAACACATGTGACTCTAACTATCTAAACCTGCATTTCTTTTTGGGGTTTTTTAGCAGTAAAACTGCAGGATTATTTGAAGGATGTTGTATGTATTTTATTTTAATGTTGGGTTGCTGGTAACAAATGACCATCATCCCATCCCTCCCTGTGTTTCAGGCTGGCCAAGTCCCCTTTAGGACACTCGATGCTGTTTAGCAGCTTCAGTGATCAATGTGCAGCCTCGACCAGAGACACTCTGCACATACAGAGATCCTTATAATGAAAATTTAATTCACATTAATTAATGACTTTACACTTAACAACAAAGAATAACCTATATTGTTTGAACTCATGACAAAAATACTCTGATTATGAGAACTTTTAAAGGATGTTTGTTTACTGTTTTTGGTTGGAATCCTTGTTAATGTTGCCGATGAAGAACATTTGGTTGTATGAGCTTAAAGGTGATGTTCAACATGCTTCAGCTTGATGCAGACCCACCTGATGATACATTCAGACTGTAAAACATCTGCTGAAGGAGATTAAAAATCTGCAGAGAAAAGTCATTTTTTAGTATTTTTACATTCAACATTCACCACAATAACAAAACATAACATATTCAAAAGGTCAGACCTTTATGAATAAAAAACGTCTCGCTGTAACACAAATAGACCTTCTGTTTTATCTCTTTTTTACGTGTAACTACCTGAAAGAAAGTCCTTTCCAAACTGCAGGTTAACAAGCAGGAAAACAGAACAACGTGGGGTTTGATCGACTTTTTATTTCAGTTTGACCTAAAATTCTTTTCTCTTTTTAAAGCTTCTGGCGCCGCCGAGGCAGATGTGAGCTGTCAGAACTCCTGGCTGGAGTCTGCACACACTCCTGACCATATTCTTAGATCTGTCATGTCTTCATATCCATCTTGTTAAAGCCGCCTGTTGCCACACTTCAGAAGCAGATGAAGATCCTCTCTAGTGAGAACTCATCACCTCCTCTTTAACATATTTATTGATTTAAGAATTAGATGTATTAAATCTACAGAATACATTCTAAAAACCAAAAAAGCCTTACACACCTTATAAGTTTAAAAAGATTTGGACTAAAAGCTGAAACTTAAAGAGTGCTGCATGATCAAGTGAGGTATTTATTTAAGCATAAAGCTGCTGTTAGAGAGATGGATGCTCCACTGACTTCCATCAACACCGTCTTCATAAGCTTTCTATCTGATGGCTGGAATGTGGTCCAGCATGTCAGAAGAGTTAAATAGGAGAGACTGAAGAGGTAGAACTAGAGCTAAATGGAGAGGAAAGAGGAAGATGTTTCAGTTATGATGTTCCTTGATCATCATGATGTCGAGTGTCCTGGTAAATCATGTAGATGAGTTTGGAGTGTTGACAAGGACGCTTTCAGATATGTAATCCCAGCTGCAACTCATCTCCATCCAGATTTCTGACAGACACTGGAGTTTAATTTCTTTTCACCAAAATAATATTTTGAAATGAAAACAAACCGGTAACCATGGAAGTTAATCATTTTCAAACTGGGTTTAAAGCATTTGGAGCAGTTAAAATGAAAATGACTTGTGTGAATAATAGGAGTAGACATTCATATCTTTCTGATATAGGGAACACAATCCTCCACGTATTTATCTCTTTCAACTTGATAAGGACATTTCAAGTCAGTCTTTATTTTCACCACTCATCAGGTGTAGTTGACCTTCTGACCTCAAACACATTCCCGAAGCTCCATTTGAAACACAACCTTCTTCCTTCTTTCACTTCTCGAGACCAACAACTTCTTCAAAATCTGCCAAGAACTTCAAGTGTCACAAGTGAGTTGCACACGTCTTTAAATATTGGTCGTTATCAAAGTCTGACTCTGATTTATTTAATCAGTGGAAGTTGCAAATACACATGATGGGTGTTCAGTTTCACCACAGACATAAAGAAACTTACACACAGAAGCATAAAAAACTGTACTACACTCACACACACACACACACACACACACACAGGTTTCGTACATGTAAAGCGTCTGCTGCGTTCCGTCTGTGCAGCACTGACACCTAGTGGGTCTACGATGGAGGTGTTGTTTCAAGTCAAAGAACAAAGGGCTCTTTGTGTGTTTCCAAAAAATAGAAATAGAAAAAAAGAGAAATCTGTCTTAAGATTTATTATGTTTCATAATTAATTCAGAAAGTCTTCATGAACCTATAAAACAAATTGATTTATTTAATAAAATATTCTGAGAGAGCAAATCTTATTGCAACTCATCAGGTAGAATCATCTCAGTTTCTGTCCGACATCATGGCCATTGTACGTTTGAGCTCACACGATGTTGAAAAAAAAATGCAGTTTGATTAATGATATTGAATCTGGAACATTTAGAGAGGCAGAAACTTGTATCTGTGTCGAAACTGTTTGATGTTAGTGTGACACACTTTTATTTGTTTAAACCAAATGCTTTTGTGTGGTTCGGATAGAATTAAAAACAGACATGTTGTGAAAAAAGCATCAAGTGGCACAATTATACAAGGTCTTCCGAATTGAAAGCACGAAGGCAGATGTAAACTTCTCTGACGTCATCAACCAGTCGATCACAAACCACAGAGACACGTGTTGTTATTCAGTCTGTGTTTCCACCTCCAGACTTCAGCTGAGTTCTGGAACATGTTAACATCTGTCTGTTGTCAGTTCATTCAAATCTCTCGGAGAAACTATCTGCTTGATTCAAAGAGTTTTTTTTAAGGTATTTTAATATTTATAGACAGGTTGTTTGGAGGTTTTATTTTTTTCTATTAGGTTTAGATAAAACAAACACAATCTATGGTTATGATTGACACCGATCATTCCATATTTCATCCAACATGGAAAACCTTCTCACGAAAATTTCCGATGCGCATGTTTTATTTATGTAGTTTTGTTATTCTGTATTTTTTTTTCATTTAAAAGGTGTCTGATTGAGTAAATCAACAGTGCTGAGCTGTTACTGAAGACGTTAGTAAGATTTCTGTTTTTCTATATATTTGCCAGTTTTGATCTTTATATCAGACTCGGTGTTGCGTTAACCACAACTGACCAGCAGATGGAAGCATAACACAAACAGAACTCCAAACATCATATGCAGCTCTAAAAGTGTTGCTTTCATGAAAAAAAAAAAAAAAGAAAACTGTTAACTGGAATCAGGTTAAAGTCTCAGCGTTTCTCAGAATGAAAACTGATCAACTCGACTTGGATCTACTTCACCTTCACGTGTTCTCTTCATCTGTTTGTGGCAACAGAGAGACACGAACAGATGAAAGAAATTTGCTCTGATGATGGAAGAAAATCTCCACCTGTGTTTTTAGCTCTCGGACGGTATTCTGCACCTCATCAGGACGCTCTCAGACCGTGTTTATGATCCACATGGACACATTTATGTGGTCAGATCAGCAGTCCAGTTTATGTTTCATTATAAAAATATAAATTACACTTTAAAACAAGTTGATAAAGTAAAAAACAGACCACATTTAATGTTTCTATTTCCATTCAAAGTGATAGAAAGTCATATTTTAAGTCAGATACTCATGAGTTAAAGAATTTAATCGCTTCTTTTAAAAATCTATCTGACAATAGCAGAACCAAAGTATAAATCTTTCCTGACTGTCATTTCTCTGGATGGAAACTTTTCTTTTTCTTCATTTTTAGAGACCTGGCGGTTGGTATCCTGCAGTAAAACCTCTCAGCTACTTTGTTTCTTTCCAGTCCAGTTTTATTATTGGACTCAGTGAAAACACTATATATCTGGTCTGTCTCATGACGAGAGCACATATTTCATGCGTCATTCCTTCATCCACGAGCAGAGGACCACGACTTGTGCTGCCTCCACCCAGTCGAGAGCAGATGTGATGGAAGCCAGGTTGGAGTCGGTAGCACAGAACCGGGTCAGTTCAGACTTGATCACACGCCAGTGACTAAAGTACAAATTGTTCAATGATGTCATCACAAACCAGTGATGAAACTTTTCTTCAAATACTGAAAGCATGCATCAATCCATGACCTACATCATTACTCATCTTCTGCTCTCCTTCGCTGGGGCTCTCTCGCTCCCTCTCTCTTTCTCTCTCTTTCTCTCTCTCTCTCTCTCTCTGTCTCTGTCTCTCTCCCTCCCGTACTTGGGAGCCAGATGGATTACCTCATCAATCAAAGTTCCCAGAATCACGTCCTCTCTCGCTCTGTGTGTGTGTGTGTGTGTGATTCCCACCACTGTAGTGTCTCCTTTCATGCTGTAGACAGTATGAGGCTTTCACTGCAGCCATTTTAAAAAGAAGAAGAAAAAAAAAGCTGGTGTTAATAAGTATTTCATCATCATTTGCAGGAAACAGCTAATTTTTCTAATGAAAGTGGCGGTTGATGAAACATCAAACTGTTTGATTGGTGCAGCTTAATTAGAGAATTTTATCATTAAAGAAAAAGTAAAAAAGGTCTAAAAGCACAAGTTAAATAACATCCCCAGGAAGAATATATTTGTTTTACACACTTTTAAAAAAGGAAAAGTTCATCAAATGTTTTTGAAAAAAATCAATTTTATAGTCAAAAAATAGTTTAATTAAATATGCTTAATTGTATTTTATGTTTTTTTTTATGATGCATGTTGTTGAGTTTAAATCATCAGCATTCGTTTCTTATTTCTGGTCTCAGATCAGTTCAAAGTTTAAATTCCAGTTCTTTACAGTCTTGTACAGTCAGGGGAGTTTTTCCCCTCTCCCTCCTCTAAAGGAACAATTATGGAGCGGGCGATGCTGATAACACCTAAAGAATTTGAGGCATGCACAAACAGCCCTTCCCCCATCCGCTTCGTTCCCTCCTCTCCCCTTGCCCACATCCCCTTCTCTCTTTACCTCCCCCTCCATCACCAGGCTCTCCGGTCCGCTGCTTTACCTTCACATTTTGAACATACAGCATGTTCTCCTGGGACTGACTGTAAACAGTCTGATAAACTGATGAAACAAAAAGAAAGAAATAATAAACCATGAGAAAATGACAGTTGTTTCAAAGGATTTGCTTTCAAAGTGGCGCAATCTTAGTTTTCTCTGTCCGTCTTAAATTATCTATATATTTAAATCCAAGAATCATGATTAAACAGAGTGGAAACAGAACAGATGCATTAAAATCCTCTGTGAAGGTTTATCAAATGTATTTTTATTTTTAGTCACTCAAGATTCGCTGCAAAAATACAGGTTAGAACGGCTATTTTTAAAACACAAACAATGTCCGAGACAAAAAAAAAAGAAAAACATTCGAAACAAAAAGAATCCAAGAAAAAAAAATCCAGCTCAAAAATGGACATGTGCATTTGTGCTTTCTTTATTTTTTTCCACAAATGTCAAAGATATATGCCTAGAAATATTTTTGAAAAGGGACTCAGGATGTTCATTCAAAATTGCGTTGACATTCAAATGTGACAAGCTGAAGTGCAGTCAACAACGGATTAAAGAAAGGTTAAGGAGGAGGAGGATTTCAGCAGTCAAGGGTCTGATTATTGCATTTCCCAGGAGCCCCTAAACCTTGCGTGAAATGCTTTTGTTAAGCTTGCAGTCAATGAAAAGGCTGTAAAAGAAAGAGGGCAGACAGGATGCTCACTTCAGTAAGAAGAAATAACTCTAGAAGACGACAAATTAACATCTTGTCTGGTTCCAGGTTCTTATAGAGGGACATGGTGGAATTTCCTCACAGACACACACGATATATGACAAAAAATTCCGATCTTCTTCAGAAAATCCTCCTTATTTTAATCTTTTTGAGCTAACCTTTAAATCTCCTTTGCAAATACTTCCTCCTTCATATTCTCCTCTGTAAAACACATTCCATCCACAAGGAAAGAGTGTGTGTGTGTGGCCTGTTCAGCAGACACGTTAAGTGACTGTTCTCACGTGAAGCAAACATGAGTATCCATTTGGTTGCTTCCCAGCACATTTTGTTATGTACATCAGCAGCGTTAATAAGGATTTAAAGTGCACACAGTGTTTTTTATGAAGTTCCTAGTAGAACTCCAATTAAAACTGCACACAGAGTCTGTTTTAAGCTTTTCTCTCAGTGTTTTATTACAGTTTCAGCAGTATATTTTCATTCATATGTAAGTCTAAGAGATGAAAATGAAAGCTGCTGTTGATGAAAACTTTGTATGGAAAATAAAGAACTCTTATTTAACAAAACTGCAGCAATTGCTCCAAATTGCATCTGTCGTCAAGAAAAGTAGGTATTAAAAGTGAAGTAAGAGATTTTGCAGTTTTTTTACAGCCTTCAGTTGATGTTTTCACCACATGGTGTTTAAATGTTGTTCTTTTAAATGATATTTTCCTTTTGCACACTCCTGCTTCTCTTCTCCTTGAACCCTGCAGTGACTGTGACAATGACCAAGACCCTCACTTACTCACACACACACGCACAAACTCCATGAACCCTCCACATACACACACACACACCAACAAGTGTGTTTTGGTATCCTTATGGGGACCGTCCATTGACTTCCATTGATTTTAGTAACTAGATTTATACCTAACCCAAACCCTTTTCCTAACCTTAACCATTACTGATCTATAACTAACCCTAAGACTAACTAAAACTCTATTCACACCATACCTATAAACCTAACCCCTAACCCTAAAAAGGGGAGTCCCCCCCATGGGGACCAGGCTTCAGTCCCCACAAGAACCCTCGGACCCCAGAAAGATAGTAAAAGTCAGGAAACGGGTCCCCAGGAGGTCAGAAATACAACCCCCCCCCTACACACACACACACACACACACACACACACACACACACACACACCAAGTGTGTTTTGTTATCCTTATGGGGACCGTCCATTGACTTCCATTGATTTTAGTAACTAGATTTATACCTAACCCAAACCCTTTTCCTAACCTTAACCATTACTGATCTATAACTAACCCTAAGACTAACTAAAACTCTATTCACACCATACCTATAAACCTAACCCCTAACCCTAAAAAGGGGAGTCCCCCCCATGGGGACCAGGCTTCAGTCCCCACAAGAACCCTCGGACCCCAGAAAGATAGTAAAAGTCAGGAAACGGGTCCCCAGGAGGTCAGAAATACAAACCCACACACACACACACACACACACACACACACACACACACACACACACACACACACACAGGTTCCCCTTGCTTTCAAACAAGTCCACTTTGATTATGAAGGTTTACACTGTGTGTGTGTGTGTGTGTGTGTGTGTGTGTGTGTGTGTGTGTGTGTGTGTGTGTGTGTGTGTGTGTGTGTGGCTAGCTGTGTTTGCTGTTAATGCAAAGCGTGGAATTTCCTCAACATGTGCTGTTGCGTTTGTTGTGTTTCGCACAAAAATCAAGTCAAGTTTTGTACGACGTCGGGGTTTGAAAAGAAATAATAAAAAAGGAGAATTGCCTTTTCACGTAAAACTGGATGAAAATTTGTGCAGTTTTATTAATAAGTTTATTCTCAGGCCAGAACACTTTGGGTGGAGGGGGTGGGGTTGGGTTCCTTAGCAACTATCCTGTTGATTTCCAAACAACATTCATATCGTCAAAGAAGCTGGTCGGGCAGGACTGAGGTCCTCATGGGTGCAACAATGTTGCTGTTTGTTCCTGGATGAACAGATGCAGACAAGCTGCTTGACATGAACATCTCAAGAATAACACAAAGACCCGAGATTTAAAATCACAATAAAAATACCATCTGCGTTGCCATGTTTTCATGTTGCTGTTCACTGAAATGGTTCTGTAGGTTTCAGGGTTTACAGAGGAAAAAAGGAGAATTCTGCTCACGAGACACAAAATAAATGAAAAAGTTGGTATTCTAAAAATTATCATTATTTTTAAATCTATAAAGATGTATGCTTCTCACCAATCTCAAGATCATTTGAGAACCAGAAACAAAAGTCCAGTTGCTTTCAATTTGACTTTTTAAATGTGGATTTTTTTTTTTTGAAAGAAGACAGCAGACTGCACAGAAAACTAGAAGTTTGGCACAGATCTGTACACGCAGGCTTGAAGGAAACTCAGTTTTGCCCACCAGCTGTAGAAATATCATAAGAGTCTGAGCCCGTGTTTATCCACCCAACAGATGCCCTCCTTCTAAAAGAAGAAGCGGTGTTGCTAGCTTGAGCTTTACTGCACATTCTGGAAAGAATAATATTCATATTTTATCTTACAAGATTGCAGCCATCGTTACAACCTCAGAAATCAATAGAAAACAGTGACTACAGTTTGTATTGCTGGCTACAAATCAGTTTTTATTATCTGCTTGACGAGTGATGCATCCTTTAGTCGATTTCTGAAAATTTCAATTTAACAGTGACATAAAGGAAGCTGGAGTCTGTGACCAGGAATCCTTGAGTAAGATGTAAAAGGTCATTTTGGGACACCACTAATTCACACTCTAATGGCAAATGTTCCGATTTAGCACCTTGTATGTGTGTCTGCAATTTAACAGCTTTTCGTCTGTGACCTTCAGAGGAAAGTGCAGGACATCATTAAAGTGGGCCTAAAATGTATTAGATCAACTGCACAGTGACTGCTCTGAAATATTGGATCAGACTGTAAACTCCAGCCTGGTTATTAGGAAATGTTACACATGATGGTGTCTGCTGTGTTTCAGATGAACAATGCTTTGCATCCATGTTAATTGACTGTGATCATCAGTTTCAGGGAAATCAACATCATTATAATGCTTCAAATATCAATATTCAGACACTACGATTCCTTTAAAGGCCCAGAGAAGGACTAGATATCTTTTGGATCAATAGCTCTACAATGCTGTGTTATATGTCGTCTTCACAGCAATCAAAAAGACCAGCAGCTCCATGACAACTTAAAAACATGAACCAATTAGCGTTATAACCACTTAGAAAAAAACTTTTAGTCTTTCAGACACACAGAAAGAGACTTCTTTTGAAGCAGTTTTATTTTCGTGAGGAATTAGTGGGTATAAATAATGGATGGATTGATTATTTTGGTGTTTGTGGAAAACTGAAAGGCAGATTTTAATCATTTGTCTCCATTACTGAAGAGGTTTTATGAAATACGGGAGTATAAAATCAAGCAATGACCCTAAAAGTTTAAAATAATTCAGATCTTTAGAAAGAATTTTTGTTTTTTTATGGAGAGGATGTGAGTAATGATATCATATCTGCTGTGGACAATCCTTAAATGATGTCAGTTTGGAGACATAAAGTTTCATTATGACTGACAAGCTAACAGCCAGCTGATTTCCTAAAACAACTCACATCTCTAAATTCTATTAAATATTTGTTTTTTACAACCTGTAATTTACCTTCAGATTTTTCTGGTAGAACTTTTGTGATATTCCAGCAGGATGTGTCTCTGGCTGCACCTGAGGTGCTACAGCTAGGTGATGATACTTGTTTCAGCTAAAAATCACTATCAGATTCCCCGTGAAACACCATCTGAGTTCTGGGTTGAGAAGCTTTTTTTCTGTCTGTCTGATTTCTTTCTTTCTGAATAATCTGAAAGATTCAGCCTGAAATCTTTGTGAACGAAACGACTTTCCAACATTTGCAGTATAGAAAAGTAACCAACAACTCTACCTGCCATCGTACTCACCACCTGGACTCACTTCTCAGCTCCTCCAAACCTGTAACAGCAAACCTCAATCGGTACAATTATCTCTCTCAGAATAAACTCTATTTCTACAAACTGAGGTTCTTAAAAAAAAAAAAAATCCACAGAACCCAAAACTAAAGATCTAAAAGATTTGAACCAGACACACTTAGTCTGCAACTCTTAGAAACAGCTCTTTACCTCCATCAGAGAAAATGTCACATTTCCTGTATGAGTCTTGAGGAAATACTTCAGATCTGCAGCTCTTACTGTAACTATTTCCCCACAAAAATTATTCTGCATTTGTAGTACCTTGGAAGGTATTAAAATGTGCCTTTACACACATAAAACACAAGTCTGGAGTAATAATCTGTCACACTGACAGATTCTCCAGCTTTTATATCTGCAGTGTGGCGTTTAAGGACCTCGGCCACAGTTCAACACATGACTTGTGAGCATGGGATGACTCATTACCAGCTGTCCAGTTGTTCTTCAAATGAAAAAAAATGCAAATATTTGACATTAAAACATTTTTTGACAGTTTGTTGAGCGTTGGTCTGAGCTTAGTTTGCAGTGTGTCACTCTAGAATAATCTATGTGTTTATAATTATCAACAGTGTCCAAAAACACACACGCTGTGTGAGAGCTGGAAGGAGTAAAGTCAAGTGTCTCTCTGTGGTTTCTGAGTTCAAACACAAAGTTTCTCAAAACCTTTTTGTCAGTTGAGTTTGACAAACATAAAACAGTGTTTTCAATTCAGCTCCGTTTTATTTATATAGAGAAAGTTCATAACAAAAGGAGTTTCAATGCACTTTACAGAACAAGTGTGATTTACATCAACAGTAGAGTCAAAGGTAGTTTTATGAAAACATTTCAGTAAACAGCAAAAAGATTCAGTCATTTATTAAATATTAATTAGTAAAAAAAATCCTGTCTAAACAGCTGAGTGAGCTGAATCAGCATTTTAACACAATCCTCCATCCTGAGAAGCACAGACTGGAGACAGATGAAAAAAACAACAACTTTTAAAAGACAGGAACCTCCAGCAGAACCTGACTCAGGATGAGCTTCTACCTCGACTGACTGGGTTCTGAGCTGACAAGGAAAAGACCAACACAGACAGATTTGGGCCAGTCGTGATTTATACGTAAAGATAAACAGAGAAACAGTTAATGGCAGCAAAAATGTAAATACAAACATGGAGAGTAAAGAGAGACAGCAGAGTGAAGAAAAGTGGTCAGTATGTCCTCCGGCAGTCTGAGTCCAAAGCAGCATAACTAAAGGGATGGATCAGGATAACTTAAGCTAACCCTATAAGACTGATCAAAAAGGAATAAGCTTATTCATAATAATACACAGAGTGTCTGCCTCACAGATTAAAAGTGGGAGACGTCGTGTCTTCCTGTTTGCTACGTCTTATGCTAACAGCTTTTAGCCAGCAGCATGCTAGGCGCAGTTTCAACTGCGGGAGCTGCCGAAAACACCCACTATGAAGGTAAGAACACCTGTGGAGCTAAAATATTCAACAGAAACCTCAGAAAAACCGTTTTTAATGGAAGGGCCTGTTTAACAATAAGATCTTTAATATAAGATGGAGCTCAGTTGTATTGAGCTTTATGAGTGAGATTTAAAAAATTTAACTTTATTCTGGATTTTACAGGGAGCCAATGCAGTGATGCTAAAACTAGAGAAATGTGATCTCTTCTTCTAACTCTCATCAGAACTCTGACAGCAGCATTCTGGATCAGCTGGAGGCCTTTTAAAGCAACACAGTAACTGACAAAGAGTTATTACCTGAACAGATAAAGAAAAATGTATCTCTCAGTTCTTATTTTAGGACTTTGATGGAATATTTCTCAAAGACGTGAATTTCAGATTCTGTTCATTAAGTCTGTTTCTTTTGCTGTCATGACGATCAGGTTCAAGAACTGGACAGAAATCAGTGAAAAGCAGCAAAAGCCCAGAGAAAAACTTTTAAAAGACCTTCAGAAAGTCTGGAGAACTGCTGATCAAGAACATTTTAAAAGATCACAAGAGACATGAACTCCCTGAAAGCACAATTTAAAATAATTTGAGGATTTCAAACTTTTAATTACAAATACCCTTACATAGAAAAGCAGCTAAGTGTTGTGGAAAGTGTCTGATTTGTTGGGACTGATTTTTGTGGAACAGCTAAAGCATATAATGCATAAAGAACAGGTCAAATAGAAGCTTGGTAATGAACTCATTGATTTTTCAGTCTTCAAAAAACATTTTTTGCCAATTAATTTCTTGTAAAATCTCCTGGTGAGTGAACTAACAGTGAATGGATCTAATGAGAGACTGGAAGGGGAGACCCGTGCAGGATCTTTGGGGCCAGCAGAGGGCCAGCACAGGGGCCCCGTCCTGCAGCAGCAGCAGCAGCAGCAGCACCTCTCTCAGTCAAGCAGCGGGACTCCAGGCTCTCACTTCCCCAGCTGCTGACGTCAGCTGGCAGCCTGGGCTGTGCTCGCCGCTCCGGACATAGCGCCGAGGAAAAATGCTGCTCTCCGTACCGTCAAGGGCAGGAATCAACCCATACAACGGCTATTACAGCAGAAACAGCAAAAAGGTAAAAGCTTTGTGGGATTCCCCTCCTCATTTTCACCTTGTTCCCCCCGCAGGGCAACAAACCCGCGTCTGTCGCGACAGACGGAGAGAGAAAACACAGAGCTGGTGACAGTGAGCTGCAGTGTCCTTGAAAAGCTGAACGGACTGAATTTAACTTGAGACTCTGTGGAGTGAATATCCCGGTCCAAAGAGCGGCTCCGTTCTGTGTGAAGGTGGGCACGTCGGTACCGTGGGCTCGCGCGGTCCTGTCACGCTGCTGATTTATTTCTGATGGATTTGTGATGTGTGGGTGTCACAGTGAGGATGTCGGTACGAAGCCGGCTCTGCTCACTCGTATAAAAAGTCAGTGGTGATGTAGAGTAACTTTTCAGGGACCTGAGCCGTGCTGGGATAGATCCGTGTCCGTGCCTGGATGTGTTTATGGAAGTGGGGGCAGGGAGGGAGAGAGAGGGAGAGCGAGAGAGAGGGAGGGGGGGGGGTGAAAGAACTTGTTACAAAATGATTTCTGACTCTTCCTCCGCGGGATTCAAAGAAACATTTCTATATATATTTATCACCTTTTTCTTTTCTGCAGCGTTGAGTTCGCAAAGTGTTTGTTGTTGTTGTTTTTCCTCTTCGCTTGTTTCCCATCTGAAAGCGGAATATGCCCCACCCCTCGAAAAATCCCACCAGAACATGATGACTACATTCCCAGAGTTATGAATCGCGCTTTAGTGGTAAACACGCACGGATGGTAGTTTGAAACCCAACACATTGAAGTCTGAGAGAGTGTTAAACATGGTGAGGATTCATCACTGGACTGAAGGCAGAACTGAGTTTTTAAAGCAAAAGTCCGTTTCCCGTGTTCCAGTTCGCTCATGCGCATATTGTCTGTTCTAGAATTCAATTAAACATATTGAGTGTTTCACACAGACTGGATCCACAGCCTCCTCCTGCACTTTTTGGGTTATTTTTTCATTCCCCTGGTTCCTTTGAGCTCCTGAAGTGTGAAAGGCATTTTAAAAATGCACATTGGCAGATTGTCTTCCTGTGATCTTCTGCGCTGCTTGGCTGCTCATCCTCCCTGATCTGATGTTCACATCTTGTGTCTCATCTGGGGGAAAAACTGAACCGTATCACACCATTTTGTTCTCAGACTTCTCAGGTGATTGTGTTTTTTAACTGATTGTAGGTGCCACGACACAAAGTTTCCAAAATTAACTATCAAAGCTTAGGATTTTTAAATCATGCCGGGTCTAAAAAAACTTTTAAAAGTTTTGAATAAACAATATTAGATACATGATCTTTATTTTTAGGAACTAATAAGTTCTGCTCTTAAGACCTTCACTGAAGGGAGGGTTTGTTGCTTTAGTTTATTCAGTAATTTGTCTTTTTATCAGAATAACATGAAAAGCTTAACGTTTATGGATAAATGTTTAAGACCGGTTGGTTGATCGATTAGATTTTGGGGGCATAAAGCAGGTTGATGGAGGTCTGCGCTGTACCAGCTGTTACTTAGAGAAAAACTTAAGATTTTTATGTTTTTTATATAACATTTTTAAACAAGTAAAGGTGAATTTTTACAGGATTGTACCATTTTGTGTTTGTGTCTCTGCTGTAGACCCTAAACATCCTCATAGTTTATGAAACAACGTCACAGAGAGGGTTTATTTCCTACATTAACACATAATGAATGTTAGTTTCACTTTCTTTTATTGTTTATTTTGGATCTCAGTTGTTGTTTTATTATAGTGAGAAACTAAATGCACTGTTGGAAATAAAGACATGAATCGTGGTTCACATCAGTTTACCAGGATGAAACACCTCCAGCAATCTGTTGGATTTGCATAACATCAGCAGAGTGTTCCCATCTGGTTCTCTGTCATCAAATGACTATTTGATAGGTTTTTCTGTCTCTGTGTTATTTATTTTGGGACTAAAGAAAAAAGTTAACTGGAGTATTTTGCCAAATTTATGAAGGAACTGTCTACTGCCTGGAATTTTCCTAAACAAAACCCTTCAGTGTTGTTGTAAAAGTGGGATCCAGACGTTTACTCACTCCTGCGGATTTGGGAAAAGTAGTGACGTGCTGACGAGTCGCAGCTGAGCATGCGGACTGAACAGCAGCGGTGGAGCACAAACTGTGGTGTAGTAATATGGATAGTGTTTATTTTAAAAAAAAATGGCGCAAACTGAACAAATGATGAATAAAAATGTAGATGTTTTAAAATCTTTTCACCTCTCATGTTGGTTTGACTTTTTTGACCGAGAGTTGTTTCATTTGCCTGAAATTAGCTACATATTGGTACCAATGTAGCAGCCACGAGCCTCACGCCCGTCTGAGAACTTCTTCCTGTTGCCACAGCTATGAATGATGTCACTGGCAGGTGAGGTTTTACTGTTGATAATGAACTGATAGAACACCACATCAATATGACCCCCCCACAGTCAGACTGCTGCATATCCACCAGGCATAACGATCAGGCTTTAATCTTTACAAATCTTTTTGAAAAGATTTAGAGCCCTCTGCTGTTACTGCTGCTACACACCCTTCTGCCATTGAAAAACCTTATTGATTGACTTCTAATTTCCTGAAATCATAACTGCATTTCTAAATTGATGCATTTATTTGTGCAGAGATCATAATAATGACAGTGATTAGCAAACTGAAATATACCGAGTCTGATGCAGGAGGTATAATTATTTATGCCTCAGATTTCTTAAAGCTTTGAAAGATCATTTGGTTCAATCTAATTTAAATACAAAGATGATCTTATGGCGATAAAGATGAAGAACTTTTGTGGAACTCAGTTCAAAGAGTTGAAATAGCAATAAAGTTTAACATTCTTCTACCTTCGCCTCATTGTTTCCATACCTGAGCTACATGGGTACATAAAGTATGAGTATAGACGTAAAACAAACCCGTCAAGAGGTCAGAGAACGTCTCTGTGTATGTGAAGTGATGACAGTGACTGAAAAGGTGTTAGATTTCTGTTGTGCCAAAAGCCAGCTGCTCCTCCCCTGACTCAGCACCTCATTTCCTGCTTCAAATAAATGGAATAAACGTCCTCAAATGAAATCTGGGCTTTTTCCGTAAAAGGCTTCCTGNGTTGAAAATCATAACAAGAGGCGGCTTATGGCTTCTAAAGGTGTCATGGTTCTCTCTCGAGGCCTCATCGCATGGTGTGTTTTTCTACTTTTCATTCAGAGTTTTGTTCTGCTCCTGGTGGGAGACTTTTCAACATATTTCAACTTACTGCTGTGATTTAAAGCTCTGGATGCCTCAACACAGATTCCACTGAGTCAAAGAGCGTGTATAGATGAAAAGAATCAAAAGGAGCGCGGAGACCGAAGCGTTAAAGTGGGACTCTTAAGACGGATGGACTTTAAAGGCCATTTGGAGGAAGTCTGCAAAAACTTTTTAAATTAGCGGTGCTAAGTTTTGATTTTTAACCCTAACTCTTTCCAAGTAAACTTTTTGTCTAACACACAGAGGTCTGATGGAGCAAATGAAGGTTTAATTCTCTAAAGCAGAACACGTCACATTTGCATTATATCAACTCATTTTGGAAACATAATTTAATACTTTTTTGAGAATGAAATGAGCGGTGTGGCCCAAATATATCACGTTTTTTAAGTTAAACCACAAAATTTTTTTTAATAGTTTGCAAGTGAACATATTTTCTTATGTAACAATAGAACCCATAAAGAAAAAAAAATAGCAGAAAATTGAGGAATAAATAACATTTCAGAACAGAATTAAATCTATTTGTACAGTTTGGATAGAATTTGTCCTATCAATGATACAATATATCAATATTCCTCCTGAAATAAGGGATCAATAACATAATCTAATCCTTCACAATATATTATTATCCGACCCCCCACCCTTGTTTTAAAGTATTTAAAAAACATCAACGCATCAGTAGAATGACACCGATTAACTGGTGAGAGACGAGTCGGCTGATATTTGTCTCTTTTGGACGATTTGTTATCGTATTTACTCGATTACCAAACAGGAAACAGAAGCAGCAACAGCTGTTCACTGTTTTATTTATACTTATGTTATAGTTTTTATAGCTGAAGAAAACAATATTTTGGCAAGATTTGTTTTTAAAGAAATCTGCCCTGAGTATCGACTCCTTGCCTTGATAGCTAAAAAGTGGCATCAGCCAAAGAAGAGCCCGTATCATGTGACCTCTGTTCAGTAATTTACAAAAAAACTGTTTGTTTCATCTGATATGATTTTGGGGTTTTTAGTTTCTTTAGATTTCAGAAGACAAAGGACATTTTTGCAGGTAGGAGTCGTTTTTTAAAGCTCATAATAGGTTAACAGTTCATATCTATACAAATATCAACGCTCAGGGTTTGACTGGATTTACAATGTAAATCCACTGAAGATCATAAACTTGCTCTTGCAAAAAAGCTAAATTGGTTTTATAAGAATAAGACATTCATTTTTCTAACAGAGACCCTGTTTGATGGAGTTAATACTTGACGTTTGGGCCTTTATGGTTGAAAGTTCCTCTTAAAGGGTTAACCCTGTAAGACCCAACTTATTAAAAAAAAAGCCAGAAAATTCTGATTATTTGGAACTGAGATGTTTACGAAGCCTTAGAACAAAATTCACAAGCATTTTTTGCTGTATCACGTTATTTATAATAGATTTTTTGTATCACATTTATTACATTGGCCGTCTTTACGGTTTAATTGTAATATAAAAAATGAGTTAATAATAATGCATTCATACATATAAAAATTATGATTTAACCTGAAAAAAAAGGCAAGTGGATCATTTACTGGGAGCAACCATGTTAGAAATGATCAAAACTATGTAGCAAATATGATACACGGGGCATTATAGGGTTAATAAATAGAAATCCTGCCATTATCTGATAGAAAAGAGGATAGCAGCTCCCATCAGGGTTTTATAAAATTACTTTTAAATTAACTTGATAGATAAAACCGTTACTCACTCCAGTGTCAACAGTGAAATCTGTTGTACTTGATGCTAATTAATAAATATTTTACTGACATTTAATAGTTTTAGATAAATCATATGTTTGGCTTAAAGAGGCCCTTCCATTAAAAACGGTTTTTCTGAGGTTTCTGTTGAATATTTTAGCTCCACAGGTGTTCTTACCTTCATAGTGGGTGTGAAAACAGGTCAACAAATTCTCTTTCAGTTTTAATCTCTCAAACTACGCAGGTGGCGATAAAACCCGAGTTCTCCCAAGTCCGAACGGCCTGTATCTGTTTCATCACAACTCCTTTGTTCGTTAGTATTTGGCAGCTCTTGCAGTTGAAACCACGCCTAGCATGCTGCTGGCTAAAAGCTGTTAGCAACAAACAGGAAGACACAACGTCTGACGTTGCCATGCGCAGCGGGGCAGGAAACATTATACTTTGCTCTCATAGGCTAGTTTGTCAGCCAATCAGAGTCCAGCAAATTTGAATATTGAATATGAAGGAGCTGCTGTTCAAGGGCTGACGGAACGAACCAGAACCACCTGAATTTTAATGACAGATTGAAAGGTCTGTTAATCAGTGTTTCCTGATGTTTCTAAGATATTAAATGTTTCATATTACTGGTTAATACTTAAGAAATAACCACAAAGTCCTGAAATTTGTATGAAATGGTCTCTTTAATGACATTTAACTTGGTAATTAAGATGTTTGATCATCATGTTTTTAGATTTAGTTGTTTTTGTGTATCAGAACTGTACAGATTTGTGTATACGTGTAAATCTGTGTGAGAAAGGAAAGTGTTTTTCCCTGCAGCAACACTAATAAAGCTCTGACCCCAAAAACCAGGGTAAAAATCAGGGCCAAGTATTTACTGTGATTGATTACTTCAGTATCTATAGTGGGCCGGGCGTATTTTCCTACCACACCAACAGGAACTGAAACCAGCTGATGTTAGGGAAGGAAAGCATCTAAAATTACAATAGCTTTTTTCTGCAGTGTAAAAATATTAGCAGTATGTTCAGTTTAAAGCTCTAAACATTAAAAAAAAACAGCAGTGATGTTTAAAATACACTTTAAATTTGGAAAGCAAGGAAGCAAAGTCTTCAATGAAAACACTTCCATCTTAACTGTGATCATTTATGACTCCATATTAATCTTTTATAGAAACATAAAACATACCCATGATCAGTTTTAAGCACCCTTTACACTGATTGATGACCCTGTTATAACATAGTAAGTCAGCCAGAACACAAACAGGTTAAGTATTTGCCCCCTTACAGATTTCTTTTTCAGATTTTGCTTTTTTGTCATGTTTAAATGTTTCAGATTATCAAACACATTTTAATAGCAGACAAAGATAATTTGAGTAAATACCAAACCAGAGTTTACTTGAACTTGTCCAGATTCTGAAGCAGCCCAGACCATCACACTACCACCACCTTGTTTGATGTTCTTTTTCTGAAATGCTGTGTTAGTTTTACACCAGATGTAACAGGACACCTCGGAATACTTCTAAAACTTGTGGATTATTTTTTAGTAAATGTGAGACGTGGAACTCTAACATTTTTGTTCCAAGTCTCTGTTTTTATTGTTGAATTATGATCAAGTGAGACCTGCAGAGCTTTAGATGTTGTTTTGGGTTTTTTGTGAGCTCCTGGATGAGTCATTCTTGCTCTTTTGGAGAAAATTTGGTAGAACTGCTGCTCCTGGAAAGATTCCTGTCTGTTTCATGCTTTCTCTATTTGTGGATAGTGTCACTCACTCTGGTTCAGTGGAGTCCAAAAACCTTAGTAATGGCTTTCTAACCTGTTCCAAACTGACAGTTAACGTGTTCCTCATCTGTCCTTAAATAAGGAGCCATTACTTTTTACACCAGGTCAGATCAGTTTGGAGCTTTTTTTCTTTTAATAAACAAAATTATAATTTAAAAAGGCATTTTGTATTTACTCAGATGATCTTTCGTAATGAGTATGACAATCAGAAACATATAAGGGTTTAAGTCCATAACAGAAATCTGCAAGGGGCAAACACATTTTCACACCACTGTATGTAAAGATAAAACATTTAGTTGGTGTCTGTCTCATCGAGATAAGAGTATATTTAAAAGACGCCTGTTATATGAATTAAGATGTCTCTGTTTGGAACAACAGACAGATCGACAAGCTGCTTAAAGGCCTTCGAGTTTGATTTGTCCTTCAGTTTTGACCGTTATTGGACTCATACTCTGCTGCTTCTCTAAATCGCTCTCTTACATTTTTATTATAGAACCAGAGCAAGGTGTCACTGACTTCCTGCAGTTAAAATCTGCATCTTTAATGTGGTTTTTGTTATTGTTTAAAATTTAATGAGTCTTTAACTTTAATGCAGTGAAGTCAAGACTCTTCCAGACTACATGTCATAGTCTTTCAATCCTTCGTTAATTTTTTCTTTCATTCAAAAAAAATACAGCAGGTCACATTTACAGTTTCTCACAGATTCACACCCCAACTCTGCAGCGACTGTATGACAAGTATGCAAGTCATATTTGTTATTTAAGGCTCCTCCTTCAAAAGAACAAGTTCCTTCTCACACTTTAAAAATACCCCATTCAGTTTTTCTCAGATACTCCGAAGGCGGCAGTGTGACGATTGTTTCTACGTATTCCGTGTCACGTGTATTAACTCGACTGGTTGGTTATAATTTTGTACAAAAGACCAGCTGTTTTAGTGTTGTGAGTCCGTCCTCGCTGAACTCTGCTGAGCTTCCACCTTTGTCCCCATGGCACTTTGCCAGATATAAGTTTGTCTGCCTTTGTTTACCTTGTCAGATGTTTCGGATTGGTTCCCCAGCTTGAGTGCCAGTAGCATCAGCCGGGCAAGGTGAGCAGCTAGAAAGGGAGACAGAGTCCTTGGAGAAAGCACAGCACTTAGAAATTCGATGCCAAGTCCTGCAGCTGATGCCAGACGCTCAGTGTGTCTCACATTTTGTCAGATCTCTAGCCGAGCTGCAGGCCTGTGTTTTTCAGATATCTGATTCCGAGCTCTGCAGCTCAACCTGACCTGGCTTTAAAAGCCGTGCGTGCATGTGGATTTGTTCTCTCCACGAGTATTGAGGTGTGAGCAGTAAGAAACAGACAATAGGAGGGTTAATAGATGACTTTAAAAGCACAGAAAGAAAGAGGGGAAGGTTGGAGAAAGGATTCAGGAACGAGTTGGGACGTGAGTTTAATGTCGCTGTCACCTGGTTGGAATGCAGATCTTCTCATTCATGATAAGATCAGGAACAGACACAGAGGATTTCCTGTCTGCCGCCAGCAGTACAGCACATCACTTTACACACCATATCCAAAGTCAGCCAGTCCTACGCGAAAAGCATTAAATATTGGATTTCAACTACTAGTGCTTTTGATGAGACAGAATATGGTTTGATGCAGTGCAGCGTGTGTAATTACTGGTTAAATTTTAGCACTTTGAATTTTTACCAACATAGCAAAAGCAAAATTATGTGGTTAAACGATCAAATAACTCATAACAAAATTCTATTAAACCTTCAGAAATGACTAGCTCAAGTATGGCATTCCCATAAATTCATTTTTGTTGGTCCTAAAGAGAAGCGTGACCTCAGTAGTGTAACTTTAGACACAGTGCAAGCTGCATCCTCATTCAGGCGATCCATAAATCTACATGTAAGCACGTACTGTAACTGTAAGTTAGTCAGCCTGTCAGACAGACATGAGTCTTTTCTGCCTGAGGAAAGGGCAGGAGCTTCAGTCAGGAGCAGGAAAACAGACCTCCCTACAACCAGGAAATCCATGGAATCCAGTGGGTCAAATTAGGGTCAACTGGAGAAGTCCTGCAGGGAGAGAGGGACATAAAAACAGAGGAGGTAAAAGGTGGGCTGGGGGAGGTTCACCAGCAACTGATACTACTAATATTTAAACATTAAGGTCACAGTTAGGCTTTAAACCAATCTCACTTGTTTCTAGACTGTTTTATTTTCAGTAAACATGAAATCAACTTGCAGGTTTTAAATACCAACACATGGTGTCTGACAGCCTCCGATTTGTGATGGAAGTTCGTGTAAAGTTACAGACAGTTTTTCTATTTATAGAAATGTTTCTGATTTTTATCTTTGGTTTGGTCCTAAAAATAATTCAGGGATATTTTCAGACTGGGCGAGGAAGAGAGATGAAGTGCTGCAACAACAAAGTAAAGCTACTGAAATCACCTCAGGTATCAAATCAGCATGGCAGCAAATACTGTTGTAAGCAGCTTTACAGCTTCAGGTTAAATTATCCTGATGTTTTAAATAAAGCAAACATCACACAGGATGCATCTCTCTGTTTTAACATAAAAACATTATTTTACTTTTAAAGTTAAAAAAAAGATGGAGAACTACAGTAGTTGGTGATCTTTAAAGTCATGATTCCCTTTCAAAGACCTTTTATCAGTGCAGACTAGTACTACTAGTAATGTGAATCTAATAGTCATGTTCTGTTTCCAGACTGTTTGATGTCTCGTTTAAGCATTTTAGAACCGTTACATGCTGTGTTTACATATGTGGCTTATAATAAACAATTTGTGTTGTTGTTGTTGTTGCAGTAACATGTTCTCGGTTTTGTCTGAAGAGGCCTGGTACTTGGCACTCCTCTGTTATAGACTGTATGAATGGGATTATAGGTCTCTGCTTTCCTGTTCTTTCATTCACAAATTAGCTGCCTGTGAAAGTATTCATCATAAATTACACCGTGACAAGATAAACTCCTCCATGTGGACTTACACTGTATCTGCCCAGTGACTAAAAGGTCCATGGACTAAATAATATGACAAATATAATAAAAAATATGATCCTTTATTTAATCATAATTCAGTTTTTAATTATGAATGTTGTTATTTATAAAAAGAAAAGTCAAATAATCAAAGATTTCATGAACAAATTTGCATAAAGAAGGTTTTATTGTGTTCTTTTTGCTGTAACAGCAGAAAACACTTTTAAAAAAGACTAACATGAATGATTTAACTTTATAATGCCAGATGTATAATAAATGATATGCGTATATCTAAGTTTCTATGAACTCCACATCTTTAACAGGGTTAGCACCTTCTTTAAAAAACCTGCTGTATCAAATCAATAAACATGCCCTCTGATGATAGATCTAAGTACTACAGATGTGCCAATTCTGATATAAAAAGTGGTCCAAAATGAATTATTATGAATATCATCAGCTAATAAATACAAAAAGTAGACTATTTATTTTATCATGTACCATGTCTTAAACCAGTTAAACCTGTGATATCCTATATTCATAGCAGAATGCACATTCTTGTGTGTATTTTTATGGTTTATGTTAACATGCATAAGAATAGCTTAAATATTGTCTCTTTTTTGCACTGAGAAGATTTTATCTCTTCCTTATGAAAGACCATGAAAGACCCTGAGTTGAGGTTAGGGGTCATCCTCAGTGGAATGAAGCTGCTGCTAACAAAGTGGAGGTCAGAGGGGCTTCCTTAGAGGGGCTTTATGCCTTATGAATGGTGTCTAATTAGTGGAATTGGTTGATATTGTAGGTGGTCCATGTTTGACCGAGTCTTCCTGCTGGGCTTTTTCTAAACACCACTCGGCTGATCAGTGACCCTTCCCTCCCTCATTAAATTAACCCATTGTCCTCCTGTTACCTCCGTCCAATAAGTCTCTCAATATGCCTCTCTAACCTCACTGCTGCACTCCACTGAGCTTAGCAAGAGGCCTTTTTTTTTCTAATTCGTTCATGTGGAACATTAAATTAAAGAAATCTAAATTAATGTGAGCAAAGTCATTTTCTCACAGCAAACTGACACAACATGAACAAGGACTAGAAAGCCAGGTCCACTCAAAGTTTTGCTATTAATTGCATCATTCTTACATAGAAAAGTGCCACCAGACTGAGTTCTGGAAGGAGAAGTTTTTTTTTTCTGAATTCTTGACAAGCAAATTGCTCATGAATCATTTTTTTTATACCAGCAAAATAATACATGTGTCTGATGAGACAATCCTGTGTTTGATGTCTCCAAGGACAGCTGCAGTCCCTTAGTGGGATAAGATTAGACGATGCTTGAGTTGGTGTGCAACATCTTTTCAGGTTAGTAGTGAGTCATTGACTAGTCTGCTCACTCACTGCTATAGTCGACAAATTGCTTTCGCTGGAAGTTCGTCCTCGTAGATGGATGAAACAGGACATCAGAGAGTAGAAGATGTGGTTATGTAACATCAGATGGTGGCAGTGCGGGACTGTTTGTGTTTTCATACTGTAAAAGTTCATAGAAGTGGTTTTATTCAAATCTTGAACGTTCTCTTGATTCACTTTTGCTTAGAGTACTAGATTTTATAGAGGTGCTTTACATTCATTAATCAAAAATTTGTGTCTTTAATTTAAGAGTTGGACTCCTTGTTTTTATGTGCAAATAATGTTCTGCACTTCCTCAGAACTCTACCACTTAAAACAATCTGCTTAGATAAAAATAGACCCCTCAGATATTCAGCCCCTTTCTAAAAACTCCTTCCTGCGTTAGTATTATTTTATTTTAAATGACAAAGCCAGCAGAAGGTAGTCACAGAGTTGAGTTGGTGAGTAGGTTGTAAAGTGGTTGGGTTCTGACCAGCAGGGTTTAATTAGTTACAGTTTAATGGATTTGGCTGCTAGACTGGTTAATTCTTGAACAACCATAGGCAGTTTAAATAGTTAGTCATCTTGGGGGGCGTATAAGTTAGGGATATCAGGGAAAAAGTCTGTTGATTGAACAAATATTAGAATTTTCCTTCTTGCACTCATTTTTTGAAAAAAGTATTTACTTTAAGGGTTTTTTTTCTAACCACTCTTAAAGTATTGTGATACAGCTTTTTATTTAGGACAGTGTGCGGTGTGACCACCTTTATGTGGGTGTTGTTGTTTTGCTCACAGGGTTAACTTCTGATGAAACCTAATGAATGATTCAGATATGATCTTTAGCTGTTCACCTTCCAGTGATTGGCATGTCGTTTTTGGCAATTACTTGCACAAAACTCAGTAAATAACCATCATTTTAACTTTTAAGTGTCCCAAAACAAATGCTCTGACAGGAAAGTGGTGCTAGTCGTTTTTGTTGACTGGAATTTTTGTTAGTGTCGTACCACAGTAAGAGAAGTACAAACAGAAGAATTCTGAGTATGTTTCAGAAATGCACCAGAAAAAGTTTGATTGAACAATTCAAACAGAAGCAGGACGTTTATACAAGCAGCATTAAATCTGAAAGCAGAAACAGTTTAAGAGGAAACAGCTGATTTGCATGCAAGTCGGATTTTTTAAGCATGAGGTTGAAGCAGTTCAGTATCTGTGTGAAAACAAGTAATCCTACTCTTAAATTGTTCAAGTTCAAGTTCAAGTTTATTTATTTATAAAGCGCCAGTTCATGACAAAGTCATTTCAAGGCACTTCACAGAAAAATCAATCAATTAATAATAAAACATTTTCTATCTAAGGAACCAGCCGATTGGGCTGAATTGTTATTTCAGCGCAATCCCCCATCCTGAGCAAGCACAACTGGCGACAGTGGAAAGGAACGACTCCCTTTTAACAGGAAGAAACCTCTAGCAGAACCCGGCTCAGGATGGGCGGCCTTCTGCCTTAGCCGACTGGGGTCTGAGCTGACAGGAAAGAGACACAGACAAACACAGATGTATTTAGGCCAGTCGTCATGTCTATGGAAAGATAAACAGAGAAACAGTTAATGGCAGCAGTAACAATCAAAGCAATAACAATTTGATGGTTCTAGTGGGAATATTTCATCCCTTGTTTATGTGAGATACACCCTCCTCAGAGGCAGCCACAGTAAAGAAAGACAGCAGAGTGAAAAAAAAAATGTGGTCAGTATGTCCTCCGGCAGTCTAAACCTATAGCAGCATAACTAAAGGGAAAGCTCAGGAGAACCCAAGCTAACCCTGACTATAGGATTGTGTAAAAAGGAAAGTTTTAAGTCTATTCTTAAAACTACACAAGGTGTCTGCCTCACGGATAAAAAGTGGAAGCTGGTTCCACAGGAGAGGAGCCTGATAATTAAAAGCTCTTCCTCCCATTCTACTTTTAGAAATTCTAGGAACTACAAGCAGACCTGCAGTCTGAGAGCGAAGTGCTCTGTTAGGAGCATATGGAACAATAAGATCTTTAATATAAGCTGGA
>SSNP01000080.1:1981977-2001486 GCA_006937955.1 Pachypanchax playfairii
AAATTGTAACTGTACTCGTTTGATTAATGTCAGTAAATTACCTCCATACTCTTTGTGTGTTTTGTGTGAATTGAGCCAAATCCTGTCTGTACATCTAATCTCCCTGGATCTTGTTGTCTGTTAGTTTTACACACCATTCGAGATTCATATGATATATCAGTGTGTTGACCTTGAACATTTAACACAGAGAAATGCAGCATTAGTTTGAAAGATCTGCTTTTTATTAGTAGAAGTGAAACAAACGAGTTGTAGAACAAACAATGGCTCAAACTTTAAACTTCAAGTCTGTCGTTTATTTCTACTCAATGGGACTAAATAAATGTTTGTTTGAGTTCTTTAAATTGTAGACTTTGTACTACCACAAGTAAAAAAGAAATTACCCAACATTGAGAAAGCATAAGAGGCCCGTTTTTCCCTGTGTGGAGCCGACAGCCAAGAGGCCCCACATTCCCTTCAGAACACAGTATTACCGAGTGTTGACATGAGGGCTGTGTGATATCAATTTTCACAGCTCCCTCATAATCATCCTTTGATGTAGGATTATTTGATTTTTTTTACATATAAATAAAACTCTCATTTGAGTTTTTCCATTCTTTGATGAAAAAACATGTTCAGTGAACTTCTTTGTATTTTGGGGAATTATTCCCATATTTAGTTCTCTGTTGGTTATGTTTTATTTTCTATTGAGGTGTTTCGTGTTTGTTTTGTTACGCAGCAGGCCTATGTGTCCTCCAGCCACCAGATGGCGCCCCCCAGTCCCAACACCAACAGTAGTAGCAATAGCAGTGGCGGAGGTGGGGAACAACTGAGTAAAACAAACCTGTACATCCGCGGCCTCCATCCAGGAACCACGGATCAGGACCTGGTGAAGCTCTGTCAACCGTAAGTGATTTTAAAACTTTCGTCAGTAAATCAGGAAATTCTGAACGTTACTAACAGGTTTGTTTTTGGAAGCAGCATCACTAACATGGACCACATTCAAAAGGAGGACGAGATTTGGTTTTTGGGATGTTAGTGTGGCTGTAGATCAGTTTCTTCTTGTTGGAAGTTCAGCCTCCAGTGTGAGGAGATTCATGGTTAACACATTAAACCTCATGTTTACATAGTTGTATGACTGTAGACAAAAAGCAAGATAGTTTGAACATCTGTGTGAAGCAGATTGAGTTAGAAGATCCTACACACTTTAAGTTAAGTTGCACCATTTTGCTGAACAGTCGACCAAAATTCAGACATTTTTTTAGTTGAATCAGTGACTGGGACTCAAAGTAGTTTGGGTTTTTTTAAGGTTTGTAAATGCACCATAGATATGCTGATTTGTCCTCAACATAGACGTTTTTACAGAGTGAGGAAGATTTAAAGTTAACTATTTATAAAACCTGTAATGTGCTTTAGAAACACTACTCACAAAAAGTTTGTCAAAAGTTCAAATGACAGGGATTTTTACATTGTGCTGACAAACTTATAGACAGTTGTTCTCCCAATTAATAAATGCAAACTTAGTGTTAAAAGAGGACTTCTGTGTTTTGATCAATTCAGCAAATTCTTTGACATTCAGCATTTTACGATAAATTCCATATTTTTGCAGAAATTATTGGGTTGTGCCACTTGGCTGCAGTCTCAACCAGTGAGGGGAAATGTCACGTGTTACTACATCTTTGAATATATTTATATTGGAGAGATTGATTCCTCTCTCACATCTGTGAAAGTTGGATTGACTTACAGCAAGGAGATGCTAGCACTACAAAAAAAATCATGTTCCGAAAATAAATTACAAACTAACATGATGTTGTTTGGAAGACATTTAGCTGAAGTGTTTTGGAGTATCACGATAATGATGATAATGATGTAGCCGCATTCTTTGTTTTTGTTCTTCTGCCATCATGATGCTCACACTACTCCAAATGTTCTCCCGTAATTTGGCTTCTATCATCTAAATTAGTGTTTACCCTAGTGAGGATCCACCTCATTCCCAAATATATTGTTTTTCATACGATTTGTGTGCGATTTGAAACAATTTTTGCATATTTTGGTATTGTGCATGTTGATATTGTGGTTTTTCTATTCAAACTTTTCAAATGTTCCCACAAACAACATCTGAAACCTGTTTAGAACTTGTTTTCAACAACTTGTATGATACACATACAGTTCTGAATGAAGACTTTTTTAATAAATAGGACTTCTAACAGATGTTTTTGCTTGAGTTACACTGTGATTATTATTTATAGATCAAAGCTGCTTAACTCACTGTTGTTGTTTATCTCTTTATGATCAATAAGATTGTTGTCTGACTTCAGCTCTTCATTCCAGTCCACGTTAACTAGAACAAGTTGTGACTTTGATACTAAATGAGAGAAAGAATCCCACGGAAACCTACTGCGAACAAAAACATCTGTCCAGAGATACTGTCTTCATCTGTCTGACACATGAGATTAAATTGTCTGGAGCCATTTCCAGTTACTTTTAAGTTCATTTCAAGAGTTGTTTAGGCAGGAGAGGGATTAAAGAGCCGAGTCAGTTTGATTGACTGTTCCAATCAAACGAAAACACAAAATTGTCTGCAGCATTTTAGAATCTTGGAGGGTGATAGAACAAAATCACATCAAATGCAAAAGAAGACTTAAAAAGGGAAGGGGGGGGGTTACTGAGTTATCAAAGGTTTTACACTTTCTGTGGAGCTGAAGAGACTCAAACACACATACACATTAATATAAAGTCAGTTATTTAACCCCCACTCTGGTTGGTCAGGGCTGTACCGTATGTCACAGAGGTGATTAGTGAACTTTTCATTTCCAGGTTCTAATCCCAGCAGCAATGATGTTCTTGTTAAGACGGATTCTTCTTGTGTAGAAATGTGAAAACTTGTGAGTTATAAAAGCACCAGATGTAGAGAAAGGTCTGAGGAACAGCAGTGAAGAGGAGGACTGAGGCTTTAGATGTGACTTGGAGGGCTACTGTTAAGAGGGGAGCTTAAATGAGTGGGAAAAAGGTTGCACAGCCTGCTGGGAAAGAATATGTCAGATGGCCATATATGGGTTAGTGTTGTCCTTTAAGTCCCTTTGGCCTCCGTGTGGCGGTGGGCTGCTGTTGTGCAGAGATGCCGCAGCGAGCGTGGGTTTCACACCGTCGCTGCCTGTTGACCTTTACACTCTCCTGGTATCTTTATAGGAAAACACACACCAAAAAAAAGCTTTTGATTTTCTTTGTCACATTTCTAATGAAATATATAGGGTTTTTATTTGAACTTAATATTGGATTTTGCACAAGTTTGAAACTATTTCTAACTTCTCAGTGGTATTCTTCTAAACATTCAGACTTTCTTGTAATATTTAAAGAACTTAATCTCCAATTCTTCAAAATTCTAAAGTTTTTTTTAAGGTTTTCTTTGGACTTTGGCTTTTCTTCTCTTGTCTTGGTATCTACATCATGTTCACAATAAAATGTGGAAGGGGAGCAAAGGAAAGACAAAGTGTCTGGTTTAAAAAATATATACAGCAGATGATCAATGTCTAAAAGTCCTGAGTTTAAAAAACAGGAAAACTGCATCAAAGACCTGAAACAGAAGCTTAAAGATGTTTCATCCTTGTATTTCATCATCTGCCTTCAGCTAAAGGAACAGATCTGTGTCTCTGTGTGACTGAGATCAGGTTCTGTTTAACTTGTTCGTTATCTGTCGACTAGTTAATCTCTAGATTTGAAGAGACTTGTACGACTCAATGATTCATACATTACAGTCAAACGTTTGGACACACACAGAACAACCGTTCATAATGAAAACATTTCTTTGAAATGGATCAAGTACTGGACAGAAAGTCCTGCTCAGTCCAAAGAGAAGGACTTTCATTAAACCTGAGGACACAGTGAATAGATTACAGGAAACTCTTGATCGTTTATCATGTGCATAGTCCTGTGACTGTATTTGTTACATACTTTCCTCCAAAAAACCTACAAGTAGCACCGAGTTGAATAGAAAAATATCAGACTAAATTCATCTGTTTGTCTCAGAACACTGTAAAAATGAAATAATGTGGATAAAACGAATCTCAAAAGGGAATGAGTGTAAATATGAAGTATTTAAATGTTTAGGATGCTGCAAAATAACATATAATATTAAAATATTCAGTGTTTTTAAAGTTGGTTTTGCAATTCAATTTTTATATTTTTAAGTATTTATATATTAACCTTTTACTTTTAAATTGATGGACACGTTCTGCAGTTTGCATTCCACCCCAAAATGAACTAATAAGTAAAATATATTGTTTTAGGATTTTAATCCATGTTTATTTAAAGAAGTCCAAAGAGCTGATGTAAAATTTTCATCTGATTTTGGGTTCATTTGCATTCAGATTCTATAACAGCTTTCAACAATCTGTGTAACTGATTTATATCAGAAGAACTGCGTTAAATCTATCTATTTGTTTACATACCGTAAATATATGTTCAAAATGAGTTAAATGTGTTTTGTTTAGGACGGCGGATGTAAGTCTGTTGAAGAGAAACAGCTTCAGACATTTCCATTTAAAATTGGGTGTTATTTGGGATCCATACAGGCTACAACCGGTGAAAACCCGGTGAAAGAGGCAGGAGCATAGGACCCATCAGTGAGCTGTAATGTGAGGGTGGAAAAAACAGAGTGGGGTTGGGAGGGGGCAAAGTGGAGGGGTGAAGCATCAGGTTTCAGTGTACATTCCACCCAGACGCCATGTCGCCCAAACACAGGAAGACCTGCCTCCCACCCCGGCTCAATCCACCAGATGAGAGCAGGTCTATTATACTGTAGTGTTGATGCACCATGAATTACATAATACAAACGCTTCACTGCTTTTAAGGTAATTTTCAATCCATGAATATTTATGATGCAGTAATTGATTCTGACAAAAAGGGTTCAAACAACAGGATTTTTTAATTTGTAAATAGACCAAGAATTCTTTAAAAAAGTTTTCTTTTTTTAATTTAGCCAAAAATATTCAAAGCAGAGCTGTTTTCAGAATAAAGGTGTTTATTTATGACCGTGTGTGTGTGTGTGTGTGTGTGTGTGTGTGTGTGTGTGTGTGTGTGTGTGTGTGTGTGTGTGTGTGTGTGTGTGTGTGTGTGTGTGTGTGTGTGTGTGTGTGTGTGGGTTTGTATTTCTGACCTCCTGAGGACCCGTTTTCTGACTTTTACTATCTTTCTGGGGTCCGAGGGTTCTTGTGGGGACCGAAGCCTGGTCCCCATAAGGGGGACTCCCCTTTTTAGGGTTAGGGGTTAGGTTTATAGGTATGGTGTGAATAGAGTTTTAGTTAGTCTTAGGGTTAGTTATAGATCAGTAATGGTTAAGGTTAGTAAGAGGGTTTGGGTTAGGTATAAATCTAGTTACTAAAATCAATGGAAGTCAATGGACGGTCCCCATAAGGATAACAAAACACACTTGTGTGTGTGTGTGTGTGTGTGTGTGTGTGTGTGTGTGTGTGTGTGTGTGTAATGCAGACAGAAGACTTGAAACAAATAGTTTGTTGGCCCTGAGGTGCTGTCTCCGGTTTGTCAGAGTCAACGCTGTAAAACAGAGTTACTGTACAGTCTCCAGGCTGGATGAGAGGAGGAAGGGTGGAGGCAGGCAGGCAAAAAAAAGGAAAGGTTTCTGTGGCTTTTTAAGATCACATGTATGAGTCACAGATGCAAACAGGAAGAATTACGCGTGTGTTCAGGTTAACACCTGTAGTCTGGCAGCCTGAGGACATGTGGAAAGTTTGGTATGAGTGTAAAAGGTACAGATTCCAATCTTTGTCCTGCAGCCACCTCGGCTGTCATTCAGCATGTTTTCTGTCCTTCCACAGGTATGGCAAAATTGTGTCCACCAAGGCCATCTTGGACAAAACCACCAACAAATGTAAAGGTGAAACATCTTCATTCATCTGGCTAATTAGTGGCTTGGCTTCATTTCTGGTTTTAAATGTTTTTGTCATTATTATTTCTTGTTTTACCTCCTTTCATCCTTTAGTAAAGTGAAGTAAAGTAAAGTAAAGTAAAGTAAAGTAAAGTAAAGTAAAGTAAAGTAAAATAAAGTAAAGTAAAGTAAAGTAAAGTAAAGTAAAGTAAAGTAAAGTAAAGTAAAGTAAAGTAAAGTAAAGCTGTTTCCTGGTGAAAACTTGACATTTAATGGGATTTTACAGAATGGGTTTCCATGGAATAGAAATGAGTAGTCAGTATCTTACCTGCATCAACACTGATTTTATTTCTGGGGCATAAAGTAACAAAGGGGAAGCATGATATAAACTAAATCATTTAAAAAAAACAAACAGTTTTTTCTCTCTTAGCATAAAATCTCCAGATTTAAAAATATCCAAAGTAGTGTGGATGAGTTTATCAGAAATCAGGGAGAAATTCTCCTTGAGGAGTCAAGCTAACAGCTAGATAGACTGAATCAAAACCAACATTTCCTTGTGGTTTAAGTTAATTCTGTGACTGATTTTTACACGTAACTTTTGGATCAGATAGTTACATACCGGATGCATGTCATATGTTTTGTTCGGCAACACTAGTGAAACAAGTTTAGATATAAATAGAGGTCTACATAAATAACGTTTTAAATCAAGTCCACATGGTGTGAAAATTTAAATTCTATGGTATATATTTTTTTTGGGGGGGGTTGACTTGATGGCTGAAGTTTGCCGTGGAACCAGACTCACTCCGAGTAGTTGTTAGCTTGAGTCTTTTATCAAAAAAAATCCTCATTGATTCTCTAGACTGAGATCACTCTGACTTCCATCTACTGCTGCTGGTAAGATACTGACTCATAACATGTACACAGAAAGCCATCACTCATCCAAACATTCCCTTTAATAGACTGAAATGAGTTATGTTTATTCATGATAGAACATTACAGGATTCTTAAGAGCCATTGGTCTTTTTTGTTTCAGGGTATGGCTTTGTGGATTTCGACAGTCCAGCAGCTGCACAGAAAGCTGTTACAGCTCTGAAATCCAGTGGGGTCCAGGCTCAGATGGCCAAAGTAAGGACTAGCCAGCTTTTGCTCAGCTTCTTGTTGCTAACCATCTTTTTAACTCAACATCTAAGTCACATCTAATTTCATCCAATGGTTCAATCTGTTTTCCTGTTATTGATCTTCAAACTGGTTCCTGCTCATGTTACAGAGTCTTTTTTCGACCCACATGCACACTTATCCACTTTATTCTGCTGGAACCAGCTGTTAAATACAGCTCCGACCCGGTTGGCAGGTATACAAGAAGGAGGAAGGAGTTTATTATGTCAGAAGTCAAACTAGACTTGTTACGAGCAGTAATAGAGTTTTTGTTTTCTTCAGTCTGTCTGCTCTGTCAGTCTGTCTTTGGAGTTTTTTGTCTTTTAATTCCATTCTTGTTGTTCCCCTCCTGCCCTGTGCATGTTGCTAACATGCTGCAGTTGTTGAGCTTTTTCTGTCCTCTTTGTCAGAGTGTCTGCAGTCAAAGCAACTCTTGTCGGCCCATTAAGCTGATCCCTCCGGCTCTAATGCCTCCAATTGAGGGAAACCTGGGGAGGGTGCCACTACACTCTGTGTCAATGGGACAGACACAAAGAGCTGGCATTGTCCATCGTCTGGGCCGAGGCCTGGGGCTGACACCGCCACTTAATACACTCCACCCCAGTGTCGCTGTCTCCTCCTTCTCATTCTCCCTGTCCTAAACCCAAACATACCCACTGCAATGTAACACCGGGACGTCCCTCAGCCCGGCTCGGTAGCGCTGACGTGAACCGGTTCACTGCAACTAAGTGCAGGATCTAAGTTCGCTGTAGCTTGTCTGTAAGGGCGCCACTCAATCCTGTACATCTCAACAAGTGCAACCAGACACCAGAACCTGAGTCACTCAGACAGCATGTGCTGGTAACGACCTTATAAACCTAAATATACGCAGCTGCGGCTCAAAGTTACCGAGTTACTTCAGGTCAGAAAACAAAATATTATTAATATCAAGTGTAGTTTAACCTGTATGCACCGTCACTGTGGCTGCAGCAGCGAGGTGTGTTCAGACACAGCGTAGCCACACCTCAGTACTTTCAGTCCCTGAATGTAAGGCTACAAGCCTGAAGGAGGTGCATGCGTCAGGGCAGGAGAACAATGGTAAATTTAAAAATAGACTTCTCGATACCTCCCGGCACCTCCCAGTTCAAACATACGCTGCTCGACACACAACCCAGCAAGTCTGTCAACTCAGAGACACGCCTTTATACATGCTCCAAACAGGAGTCACTTCATGGCATGAATATGTGTATGATCAAACAGCGGGCCGTAAACATGGAGTGATAGTTCTTTTTATGTGCGTGTAGTTGTATCTGAGCTCTGACCCCTTCCACTGTTTTACAGTGTTATGTAATGAAGATGTTACTCAGACCGACTGCAGCACACAGAACAGCTCGTCACCTCTCCAGGTGGTTTATTACTTCCAACAGAGGCAGTAAATCTTCATTTAAAGACAAGCCGTCAACAAACTTTAATGCCATAAATGCTTGAAGAAATTCTTTGCCGTCGTTTAATTCCCCCCCCCATCAATGGCTGTTATGATGCTGCATGTTCTCTCCTGTTTGGTTTTTATTTGTTTTGGGTTTTTTTCAAATGATTTTAACTGTAACAGGTTCCTCACTGCATCAAAAACCTTATCGTATCCGTCAAGATATCAGTGTTAATTGAGTTTATCATACTGCAATAAATTCTAAAGAGGATTGTGAATGATAGAAATTAAATGAGATTTGAATAGAAAAAGGAGGAGCTTGTGAATCGCTCATTTGTCCTCTCTTTTTGTTTGGCTCCGGTCTGTCATTCTCCCTCTTTTAATTGCCTGAATCACTCCAGACATCAGTTACGTCCCATCCTGTTCCTCCCTCTCTGGTGAAAATATCCGCCGTTTTTTTAAAGCTACTATTTCCTCCCACCCCTCTTTATGTTCTGTTCTCTTCCTCTCTCTCTGTTTTTTTTTTTTTAAGTCCAGCCTCTTTTCTCCCAGTTGCCAGGCTCCTGTTGCTCTGTGAACTCTTAAACTTCATGCCTGGCTTCCTGTGTGCTTCTGCGCAGTCACACAAGGTTTCACTTTCGGCGATCACCAAAAAAAAAATCAAAATTGATGCCGCCCCGTCCTTCTTAATTCACCTGCTTGCTTTAAATATTTCTTAAGAAATGTGACTGAATATCTTTCCACGTAGTTGCTGGTGTTTTTAGTTTGCAGTTATGACTCACAGGAAAACAAGGGCGACAAATTATTCTTATACTTAACAAGTTGTTTAAAAGGGTTAGATCCTGTTACAAAATGATGCGCAGATGTTATGCAACATTAATATTCCAAAAGTCGGGTCACATTGCTGCCTGGACAGAAAATCCTGCTGTGTGAAAAGATCTGATATGTGACAAGAACTTTCCATTTGCATTAGCAAAACTACTGAGGCATTGAACCGACACCCTTAAAAACTACCTATATATACCACTTATTACTCAAAAGTGTCGTCTTAAATAACACAAGATTTTTAGTCATATCCTTTTTGATTTACTTTAAAAATGTGAGTGTCAGGATGGATTTCTGTTTCCTCTTTACTGTGCAGCAACAGGAGCAGGACCCCACTAACCTCTACATCTCCAACCTGCCGGTGTCGATGGACGAGCAGGAGCTGGAGAACATGCTCAAGTCCTTCGGCCAGGTCATTTCCACACGCATCCTCCGAGATGCTAACGGGACCAGCCGAGGTGTCGGGTTTGCCAGGTTAGAGTCCAGAACATCACACACACGTGATCTGTGATGATTTGACTACATTATCATTATCAAGTGCAAACAGAATGCGTCAACGGGGGTTTTAATAATGTTTCAGAATGGAGTCCACGGAGAAGTGCGAGGCCATAATCCAGCATTTCAATGGCAAATTCATCAAGACTCCACCAGGAGTTCCGGGTGAGTGGAACGTTTTGTGTTTGTTGTTGTGTTTTTGTTCCACGCTGTGATCGCTGAACTCACCCACTTGTTTGATCTGTTGCTTTCTCAGCACCCACAGAGCCTTTATTATGCAAGTTTGCAGACGGTGGACAGAAGAAGAGGCTAAGCCAGGGGAAGTACCTCCAGAACGGGAGGCCCTGGGCTCGAGACGGAGATACGGTAAGTTACTCGGCCATTTTGAAATTATCCATATAACTGTTGATGTAGTTTCTGCAACTTGAGTGTCTTTCATGGAATTAAAGCAGGAACTTGTCCTCATGTTTTAGGGTTTTATCTCTCTATATATGATATTGTTTGAATACATCGGTGTCTGCATGATCTCAGTTGTTCTGAATCCATTATGTTGTTTTCTCAGGGAGGAATGACGCTTGCATATGACCCAACAGCCTTACAAAATGGGTGAGTGAGTGGTATGCACACTTACAGAAAACAGCCCCAGCCCTACAGTAAAACAAACACATCACACAAACTGTGGTGACAAGTCGCCCCCTGCTGGAGACCTGCAGAAACACACAAGTGATGCTGATTTAACAGGACATGCTGTCGGTTGTTGACACGAAGGTGCAGCTGCCTTCATGTTTTCTTCTCTCTTTATTTGTCAGCTTCTACTCATCGCCTTACAGTCTGGCTCCAAACCGAATGATGGCTCAGACGTCCCTCTCGCCCTACATGCATTCACCTGTCTCATCCTACCAGGTGGGACGTTTCACCCTCATTAAAATCCAATTATTGTCATTTTTATTAGGTTTTGCTCGTGAATCTTTAGATTCTTCTTCTTCTTCTCACCTTTATCTGTAAAATGTAATGTAGAAAATAAAAGCTCGGTGAGGTGAAGCGTGTGAAACGAGTTTCCTGATGTTTGTGTTGATCTGCAGGTACACAGCCCTTCCTGGATGCACCATCAGTCATACCTCATGCAGCCAGCTGTGAGTATCCACACTACAGTACTACACAGTTCTCTGCTCCACTTTACAGACCCATCATAAATTCAAGTTTGGGTTTTTGTTATTGTTGTTTTATGAGTTTTAATACATTTAATATGTGTTAATTTTCTCCTTCTGCTGACCAGAGGGTTGGCGGTTCGATTCCCCCGTCACCCCAGGACTCCCTTAGAAAAAGGGTTAATTAAAATAGTGACCTTATTCCACTAGAGTTTTGTTCATAAGCACAAAAAACATGAAGAATTAAATAATATATTAAACATTGAACATAATATATTAAACATTGAACAATAATGATCTAATTTGTTGTTGGTGGATGTTCTTAGGAACTCTGCACCTCCAGTTCAGTCCTGAACAATTACTGTCTCATTACGTTGTTCTGTTTCACTCTCTGTGTCTCTTATGTGTTTGATTTGAGGTCAGGCTTCAGAAGTTGGATTAACTGTTGTTTAAGTCTTGTATTTTAACTTGTGATGAAATAACAAATGATAAGTAGTTGTAATTACTCTGAAAATAAAACGTTTAAATGATCTTTAGTTGTTTGTTTTATGTCTGAGTCTGTTTAATGTTCACAGGGTACAGTTCTAACTCCAACAATGGATCATGCTATGTCCATCCAGCCCACGTCCATGATGGGACCTCTCACTCAGCAACTAAGCCACCTATCTTTGGGCAGCACGGGCACAGTCAGTACACATGCACATGCACATGCACATGCACACACACACACACACACAAAGCAGAGAACTAGCTGTAAAATTCTAAAGCTCGGTTTGTTTCTTCCTTTCTTTCTTCATTACAGTATATTCCGGCCAACGCTACTATGCAGGGGACTTACATCCCCCAGTACACCCCAGTGCCTCCCTCCAGTGTCCCAGTAGAGGTATGAAACTGTCTCAGTCGCCTTCATGTCACCAGTTAAAACTCTGTAGCTACAACAGAATTTCTAAGTGATTGAGTGAAACTACCAAATTTAAAAAAAGTTACCAAATCATTATTTGTGACTGTGAGCTGTTAAATGGGCCTGCATGCTGGTGTAGTTGGTAGCATCACTGCAGAAAGAAGGTCCTGCATTTAAAACCAGCCAGGACCTTTCTGCATGGAGTTTGCATGTTCTCCGTGTGCACATGTGGGTTTTCTTTGGGGACTTTGCTTCCCGTAAAGATCAGAGTAGAAAAGTCAATCATTGCAATATGAATCAGCGATGGAGTCAAACCTACCGAGCTGTAACTGTTATATGTGTTTATAATTCTTACTGTTATTCTGTGATACATGACATGCAAACGGGTTGCAAGTGAATATAAATTAACAATAATAATAAACCTAAATCTTCCAATGAGCTTACAGGTGAGAAACCTTTGTCAGTTAGTGTGTGTGGTTTGGGGGGGGGGGTTGTGTCTGTGTGTGGTGCCGTGATGAACTGGCGATCTGTCAAGGTGTAACCCTGCCTGGGGATAGACTCCATCTCCCTGAGCAGGAACAAAGAAAACAGGTGGATGGATTGTGTGAATTGAATGTGGAGTCCCGTGTCAGATTGGACGTGTCATGTGATCATGACCAGGTCAGGTGACAGGGCTGAGAACCCTCCATATTTAAGATGTCTGTTTTAATGCTTCCCACGACTGTTACATCCTTTTTACAGAGGAAGACGTGACCACACATGGTTGTTTTCAGCAGCTTTAGATTTAAACCAGATGTTTGGCATGTTGCAAGTAGGCCAACAAGCTCATGCACTTCTATTCAAAACCACAATAATTATTACAAAACTACGGGGAAAAAAAAGAATGATTTGAGCAGATAAAAGATCATCTGATGTCCGATGTGGTCTGTTTGTGTAGTGACGGGATCCCACTGACCAGGAATAATTTGAGCTGTAATTGGAGGAATATCCAATCAAAAAGAAGGGATGGGAGTTTTATTTATGAATTTGCTATCATTTTGTTTATATTTACTCAGGAAAATGGTGGTCAACAGCAACAGGTTGCCATGGAGACCCCTGCAGAACATTCAAACTACTCTTACCAACACACCAAGTGAAGCTAAGGTAGGAACGAGAACGTTTCACAGGACGGACAACACGACCGATTTCTTGCCAAATACTGAGCCAATATTTACCTTCCTGTCTCACTATTTGCTGAGATCACTCAGTTTGGTCACATGCTACATTTACAAACATCTGTATTAGCATATGTAAGAAAATCATCTGACATGAGGATGAGTTTAAGCAATCTAATTATTTGATGCTTATAAGACATGATTGTGTTCAGGTGAGTTGGGCGGGGCTTCTACTGCGCTCTGGTTCCTATAATACAACATGATGGCGCCTGTTAACCAGATGTTATGGTTTCAATTTTAATGAAAGTAAATGGAGACACACTGTCCATCTGTCTGTTCAGTCTAATAGCTGCAGTGTAGAAGTGCGTCTCCCTCTGACAGAGTAAAACACAGACACTTTGATCTGAGTTCATGATGTTACCGTGTCTTGTGGGATGTTTGTCTTTTATTATTTTTATGCGCAATTTAAGTTCCCAAATCTCTCTTTTTTTCCAGTTCTAACCAGTTTGGGACAGAGGACACGAAATGAATTCAACCAAAAGCTGGAAGAGATCTGAAACCAGTTACCAATCACTCGGACTTAAACACGGATGACAAAAGGAACACGTGTGTGTGTGTGTGAATGTGTGTGTTTTTGTGCTGCGTTTGTGTGGATGTGTGCATGTCTTGTTTTTTTTTTTTCTTTTCTTTTGTTTGTTTGTTTGTTTTTTTAAGAAAGGACAACACTTAACTTCATCTGACTTTTTTGCTCACATCCTCAAGAGTTGATCAACCAAAGGTGGGAATCTTCTTCAGAGAAGTTTTGATCTATTTTGATAACTGAAAAAAATAAAATAATGACAAAAGCTGTAAATAAATTTAAAAACAAAAAAGTAAAAATAGGAGAAATCAGAGTTGGAGGTAAGACACAGAGCATTATTTTTGTGCACGCGATATAACAAAAGCTTATTTTTAACAAAACATTCTGGATGTTTCAGAGTGAATTGAGGACGAGTTGAAACACAATGTGTCTTTTTTAATAGTTTTCTTTTTTTTTTTTTTGTAAAATATGCAAACTTTTAGTTTTATTTCCTGATGTCTGTTGTTTGACATTCTATGTGCAGCAGCAACAATTTGTACAGATTTCAAACCTTTTGAACACTTTTTGCTGGTCTGACGTGTGGAGTCGTTCTAACTGTGGGGGGGTGAAACCGTTTAAAGCTACTTCTTCTAACTGCTGCAGGCGAAAAAAACATCGATTCTGTATAGTTTAGTCAAGTTCGATTTTTTATTTAGATCATTCTTTCATAATAAAACAAAAGACAATCAATTATTTATATTTATATTTGAATTATAGTTCTATTTTTTTGACGTTTTTAATGATTTATATAAAAAAAAGAGGTTATTTATTACTGTAGTCTTTGAAGACAAGCTGAAATCTTCAGCCCACGCAGTAATGAGCTGTCATTTTTATGGTTTTACAGGTTTTCAATCCTGTATTTACCATCACCAAAACAAGTCCTCCTGTTCTGTGAAAATGTAATCTCGTGTTACATTTCATGTCGATGAGAAGTGGTTTTAAGCGGTTTTGTTGTGGCAATCCATCAGGTATCATTTAATCCATCCTCTCTTTAAAGGGATGGCGGTAACATGGAGCAGTTAGATTTTATGTACAAAGAGCGATGCAGTTGGTGAATTAAAGTATAGTTTAGCGAATTCAGTGAGAGGGAACTTAAACAGAAGACTTAGAAAATCCTGGAGAAAAATGATCGAGTCTGATAGGAAGGAAACTATTAAGTCTTGTTTCAATGCTGCTGAGGTTGAATCTGTCAGTGAGGTTTGTTTTTTTAAATTTGTAGAAACATCATTGGTCTTTTTCTTTTGTCTGTCACTTGAAAATCTTTGAGCTACTTTGCCTTATTTTGATGAATTATTCCTAGATTAGATCTTAGCTGTAGAGTTTAGCTTTTTATTGAGAGTAAATGTAGTTAGATTTTATTCTTTTAAATGGTTTGAAGCTGTTTTGTTGTGCACATCAATATTTTTCTTTTGGTTTTCTTTTCACATAAACTTCCATTCCATGCTTTGTGTCAACTGTCTGTTCTGGATTAATATCAGACCTGTTTTTAGAAAGACCATCAGAACATTGAACTAAACCAAATTCTGCTTGAATGTCGTGTTGATCCCCCCATTATCCGTGCTGCGGTCCAGTCAGGCTCGACAAGAGAAGCTCATTTTATCACCTGTCATCCGAATATGTTGACTTGTAACTTATACAGACACCAGAAGCTGTAGATATGTAGATAATAAGTTGTTGTTGTTTTTTTAAATAAAAAACTGCTCACTAGACCATGGAAGTGCCATTAAAGACAATTCTTACAGCCTTAGTGAGACAACAAGTCTGAATGAATTTGTGGGTGATCCAAAATTCTTGCAAAAAAAAAAAGATTTAAACAAAACAGTTTTAAGCTAAGCCTTAATGATTCTTCTCTAAATAAACTGCCTGATTTCTCACAGGATTCATTTGTACATACTTTGAAAACGGCAACAGGCTTGTTTGAGTCCCATCTGGTTAGTTGTTCTGGTTGGAATTCATGTTTTGACGTAGGTAAAATCTATTCAAGATTCAGTTTGATATATTATTTTTCTGTTAAATGCCTCGTTTCTTTTTGTTTTTAAATTGTATACTTCTGCAACCAAAGATGTTGTAGCCACACACATCTTAGATTTTAGATTCTGTTTTTTAAAAAGGCTTTTTTGGGTTCTGATAGATTCAGAAAGAGGAAAAATGGCAGCAGGAGTGTAATCATGCACTTACTTGTAAATGTTTGGGTTGTTTTTTTTCTTTTTTTATACTTTTGCTCCAATAATTCTACAGAGTACATGTATGGAAATATGGTCCTCAGAAGAGTTATAACTTTAGTTACCCTTAGTGTACATAAGAGAGCGTCAGAGTGCAAACAAATTTTTGAACTTTAATGGGCTCATCACACATCCAGGAGGAACCCCAACTTCTGTTGTAATGTTGTCAAACATGACAGTTAACAGACACGATAGCTACTTTTGTAAATAGCCTTTCTCTCTTTACACTTTTAACCATTCTGTTTGTTTCTTCTTGTGTGATTTCTTGATTTTATTTGATTTTTTTACGATTCATGACCTGTCCAGATAACACAGTGACTATCAAGCTTTCAGATTAAGCGCATCATGAAGGAAATGTCCAGATACATGATGTTCCATGTACAAGCCAGCGTTTATAGACACACAAGATTTACACGTTTTTGAAACTATGAAATAACCCTGTGTTACAAAACAGTGTTTATTTATTTTGTAAAGCCAAGTTAATGTTACAAGAAAATATGATGTTTGTAAGTGACTGGCCTTCTTAATGCATTAAAATAAAACAATGTTAAGACTGATAGTGCGTTTTGTAGAGTGTACAGAAGATTTAGAATTTTTTAAATTTACTTGCACTTATTATTCTACGTTAATTTAGAAAAAAATGCAAATTTTTGTCCATCCCGACGTCAATTTGATGGCTTGTTTCATAGTTTCAAATTGTTTTGCTGCTAAAACAGAATTTCCAAACAGGTAGTTTTATGTTGTCCAATTTGGATTTTCATGTTTGCTTGTTTTTTAATTTGGTTAATAAAATTATTTAATTTTTAAAATTAACTTAAAAAAACATTTGTATGCATACTGTTATTTTGTTAGTTTATTGTTCCAGTGTGTATGACATAGTGGCAGATTCTAACCTCGACTTTGGAAAATTTGAGGTGGCAAACCGAAAGCACAGAAGCTGAAGCTAGTGTTGGCTTTTAGCTACTGTAGAGTTCATGACAACTTAACAACCCAGACTTGATTATTGCATTTCTACCAACAGATCAGTCTAAAAGTTACACACTGGAACTTTCAATTAGTTTTAATTGCAACTCAGACATTTGGTTTCTGAAATCTCCACACTGTATGAACCAAGTTTGTGTGAATCTCAAGCATTCTGAAAATTCACTAGGCTCATCTGGCTCCCTGTTTGTGAACGGTTTTCTTATTTATACAAGAACTCATTTTGTACAGTTTTGTTAGAGGAAAGAGGTTTTGATATTTGGTTTATTTTGCAAATGCCACTTGGCTACTTTTGTCTTCCTGTGCCAGAGTTGTTAAATTGTCTAACTTTTTTTTTAATTGAATGAAACAAGATTTTACTTCTTTATTGGTTTTCTCTATGAATTTGAATATGTTGTTTTTCTTTTTTTTTTAATAAAACACTCGTTTTAATATTTGTCTGAACTGTTTTATCATTGTCTGCCCTGCTGTTGCCCGTTATTACCTGTTCAGTCTCCCGTGAAAAATGAAATAATTTATTTACTTTATTATTAATTAATTTATTTATTTATTTACTGGGTTGTGTAAACTTGTACAGCATTTAATGGTAAACAAAAGGGAGTTTAATTTAACTAAAATAATGTCAAGAAATAACAAAAGTAATTATTTCTTAGGCATTTTGTTTTTTTTTTGCACATTTTTACCAAATATTGTAGTAGATAGGAGCAGTTTTCACACTTTTGACTATGACACTTTTATTTAAACAAAATACTTTAATATTTTTTCTCATTTTATTATTTGGCATTCAAAAATTTTTAAGTTAAATGTTTCTTTTTGTTCATCTCTTTCTATATTCAGAGTTTACTCACAAATTAAATAAAACTGTGCCGATTGTCCAGATCAAAGAGCAAAACTCTGAACTTTCAGTCTGACCATGTAAATATGGGATCATTCAGAATAAACCAGCGGTAAATTATGAACATTCTATTTAGCTATTTGTTTTTTCCCAAATAAATGACGCACTGCATTTTATAAGTCACTTTATTTATGGAGTCAGAATTAAATTGAACATACAGAACTTTATATCTGTTTAAAAAAGAATTCCACGTCATGTTTTGCCACAAGATCTTTCTAATGCACTGACAACTCTTTTATCAGAAGAACAACAAAACACATGTATCACATCTAAAAGGCCACAATCAATTCACACAGAAGCTTAAAAAGATCTGCTAAGTTCTGTCCCTGCAAGTGTTTGTGTGCTGCTACGCGCACAACTTCCCTTTAAGATTTGTGTTTCCTGTTTCAGATATTTAAGTTGATTTCTCACTAAAAGGTTCATTTGAAAAGTATCTTGCACATTTACATTACACACTTACACAACACTGAACACGTCTATGACGACAAAGTGAAAATACATATAAAACTAAATCTACAGCTTGCAACATCCGTTGTGTATGCAAGCGCAGATGTCAGGAATCTCTGTTGTCGGCTCAGTGATGCTTAAACGGAGCGTGATGAAGCTAAAGAAGCTGCTCAGCTCTGTTAGTTGCTGTATATAATTAATACTGCAGGATTGTGGGTTCGCATTTGACCCACGGAGCGATAAACATGTTCAGAGAGCACCACATAAAAACAGAAAGGTTTAATTATAGGTTTTAAACAGGATATGAGTTTGCGAGGAGGGACGGTGACACAGTCAGCTGCAGGATGCAAATCAAACAGCTGTAATGGGTGTTTGTGCTCTAGAAGAACGAGTCCAGGCTGTGTGTCAAATTTTCCAAACAGTGTGTGGACTTCAGTCCCGGCCTCCTCCCATGAGCTGCAGCAGGAAGCTGAACAGGTAGATAATGTCCAGGTAGAGACTGAGTGTAGCAAATACATACTCCTCTGGACTTATGGCATAGCGTTTGTTCCCTAAGAGCAACTGGGTGTCAAAAGCCAAGAACTGCAAGAAAAAGACACAAATATGTGTGAAAATCTACAAAGAATAATGTATTCGTGGACAACACAAGTGTTATTTTGAAGTATGTGTTTTTTACCAGGGTAAAGAGGATGGCTCCAATCACAGCATAGATGGCGTGTAACCAGGGAACCTATGGTGCAAAGTAAAATTCATTAATAGACACTGTTCAGAAGAGCAGCACGCTAATTTAGGAAAGACAGAGCAATGTGAGATTATCTCCTCCAGACTTATCCTGCTGCACTCGTGCATGCCTGAGCACAGCCTAACGCTCTAAGCTGCAATTGTTGTTTAACTCATCATTAACCTCAGCTAATTTAGTCTTCTTCTGGAAGGAGCAGTGCAGAAATGGATAGAACAAAGAGAAGGGTGGTGGGGGGGGGACTTACATATCCAAAAGGGACAACAATGGAGAGAGTGATGGCACAGAGGAGCATGGCCATGCACAAAGAAAACAGGACGCCCTGGCAGGACGTGACGTCGACCTGTAACAAGTGACAGAAAGTGTTTCATATCTTTCCTGCTGCTTGTTGTTTAAAACGAGGAATTTAAAGCAGCTACTCTTCTCACCTTGCTCTGGAAGCTAAAGATGGTGACAGAGAGACACACCAGAGCTGTGATTCCCAGACACAGGACCACCGACTTGGTGTTGTAAAAGCTGCGGGAAGCACAAACATATACAAATGTTTCGTTTGTTTGTTTTAAGAGCTAAAAAATCAGATAAAGACGATGAGCCTCCGTCTCCTTTACCTTGACACAAATCCCATCATAAAGGCCATGCTCAAAGTCTGTAGGGATAAAAAAA
>SSNP01000080.1:2002117-2028042 GCA_006937955.1 Pachypanchax playfairii
TGTTTATTTGTTTATTTTATTTGGTTTAGTTACCTTCCTGATGAAAGTTCTCCTGATGGTCTTGTCGTCCCAGGCGAACTGGGCCTCCATCTCTTCATAGCCTGAAGAGAAAAACGTTCAAGTAATCAAATATTTGTGGATTTAAATCTTATATTTGTTCATTTGAAACTAAAGTACAGGATATGTTTCTCACCTGCTGTTGCCTCCTGATAGCTGGGAGGCTCGTTGTCATTCCCCACCTGCTGGAACACAGTGAGTGACAGAAAGATCATTAAAGTCTTTAGTTATCTCCATAGAGAACACTTATTAATTATCAATTATTGTTCCTTTTTTTACAGTTAAAATGTCCATCAGTTGATGCTGGATAACCTGGATGAAAGCTAAGTTTCCCTTGAATCTATTAAAAACCAGCAAACGCTGCTCGACTCGTTTGATTTGACCTAAAAGTCGTATATTCATGATCCTGCTCAGAACAACTTAGCACAAAAACACAAAAGGTTTAAATCTCTACTTTTATCCTGTAGTTTAACTCTGAAGCAGACAATTGAAACCATACCTTTGACTTTTTCATGATTTCGCCTTTTATGTTTCTTCTTTGTGCTGCTGGGATGTTCCTGCTGAGATGATCACGTCTAAATTCCGATTCTGTTGTTGACTTCTCGTCTCGTCTTGTTGGGTTTGTTGTGGCTCAGAAACACGTTGAGAGTGTGAGCGCAGACGCTGCTTGTGCTGAAGTTGCTGCTCTGAATTTATGTGCAGATTACACGGCTTTATTATAGGCCTCCATTTGGTTAATCTCCCTCTAACCCTGATCCCTGGCCTCCCCCCTCCGCTCGGCCCGATGAGGTTGGTCCAGAACTCTCCATCTAGTCCCAGAATATAGAAATCAGGCTTGACTGTACCACTTCAATCCCACAGATGGGGGTTGGGTGTCATTTCTGTCTTTCTGCGCTGCCACAGAGCTTCTTAACAGTTTCAGGACACGTCGTTATTCCACTGGCCACTAGATAAAGTCAGTCGACTTACATTATACAACTTTAATCCACTTTCAGGTGAACTGAGGGTAAATGAATGTAGAAAACGTTTGACTGACATGTTACATTTCTCTCTGTTGATTCATATTTGAGGTAAAATTAGGAATAAACTTTCTGACACACCTCTAGAAAGTGAAACATAAAATACACTCCTGAGCTTAAATATACGGTCAATTAATAATTAATCTTCACAACATAATATCACATTTACTGAATCATATGAAAACCTCTTTCATCATTAATATTACTGTCAAATAAAGATTTCTGTCATTTGTAAAGATAAATATTTGAATAAAGACTTTTTTTGTATGTCTGATATTGAAAACAAAGTCTTTTCTTTCTTTCTTTTTGTCCTTCCACTTCATGTAAACATATGACATCACTTTTTTATGTAAGGAACTGCTTTGGTAACTGACTTACTACCAGAGTTAAGTTCATTATGGAGCTCACACGGTGATTTACCAGCATGTTTTCACCTTTAACCTGCTTTTACTCTCATTATCGTGATGCGACACTGTAAACCACAATTGGAATAATAATAATAATTAAAAAAAAAACATGGGAAAATGTTCTAAAAGGAATAGTTAGAGTTTTTTTGGTTTGCTTTTCCTCCTTTTTGGGAAGGTAATATGAATAATTGAGTTCTTACTTGTAAGTATCTTATTAAACAATGTCTGTTTAGAAGAAGAGAGATTAGTGTTGATCTGACAGATGAGATAATGGCTCGTCACGGCAGGTTGAAGACTAAAAGGCCTCAAAAAGGTTTAACCTTTCATGAAGCTTTATATAAACTTCAGTGAAGCGTTCCATGGTTAGTCCAGTAAACTGTATTAAATTCCAGGAGAAGGTGTTACATGAGATACAGGAAGTGCTACAGACATTGGCTCCCTGTAAAATCCAGAATACGATTTCAAATTTCACATATGGTGCTCTGAACAACCAAGCATCCATCCATCCATCCATCCATCCATCCATCCATCCATCCATCCATCCATCCATCCATCCATCCATCCATCCATCCATCCATCTTCTAAACCTGCTTCTTCCTTTTCAGGGTCGCAGGAGGGGTGGTGGTGATCTCCAGCAGTAGTCACCAGTCCATCACAGGGTCACACATAGACAAACACACGCTCACACCAAGGGACAATTTAGAGTTGCCAGTTAACCTCTTGCACGTTTTTGGACTGTGGGTGGACGCCGGGGAGAACATGCAAACTCCATGTAGAAAGACCCCAGCCCAGATTCGAATGCAGGACCTTCTGGCTGCAAGGCAACAGCTCTACCAACTGCATCCCAACCAAGCACCATCTTATATTAAGGATCTTAATGTTTCATATCAGAGCACTTCTCTCTCAGACTGCAGGTCTGCTTCTGGTTCCTAGAGTTTCTAAAAGTAGAATGGGAGGAAGAGCTTTTAGTTATCAGGCTCCTCTCCTGTGGAACCAGCTTCTATCATAGAGGCAGATGCCCTGTGTATTATTACAAATAGACTTAAAATTTTCTGATCAATCCTACATTTAGGGTTAGCTTATATCAGGGGTGTCACTCTCCAGGCCTTGAGGGTCACTATCCTGCATATTTTAGGTGTTTCTCTGCTTCTACACACCTGATTCAGATCCTCAGCTTGTCTGCAAGTCCTGCAGAAGCCTGTTCACTTGAATCAGGTGTGTTGTTGCAGAGGAACAGCTAAAACCTGTAGGATAGCAACCCTCTAGGCCTGGAGTTGGACACCTGTGGCTTATTTTATCCTGATCCATCCCTTTAGTTATGCTGCTATAGTCTCAGACTGCTGGACATACTGACCACATTTCTTCACTCTGCTGTTGTTAATCTCCATGTTTGTATTTAAATGTTTGCTGCTATTAACTTTATCTCTGTTTATTTTTACATATAAATGAAGACTGGCCCCCATCAGTGTTTATGTCTCTTTACTGTCAGCTCAGACTCCAGATACAAGCTCATCCTGATTCGGGTTCTGCTGGAAGTTCATGTTGTTTTTTCGTTCCACTGTCACCAGTTTGTGCTGCTCAGGAGGGAGGTTTGTGTGGAAATGACAATTCAACCTAATCTGCTGGTTTCTATGGAAAATAAACTTTTTACCTATTATGAGGACACCGTTTGAATTGTTTCAGGTCATTTCATTTAGTAAAATAGCATCACATAGTTTGACTATGTAAGTTTAAATTTAGGGGAGATATTTACATTATATCAACTCTAAAATGTACAAAGGCAGATTTTTTTTCCCTTAGGGGGCAGAAGAACCAACACTGCTTCCAGTTTTACTGTCATGCTGTTTGCTATAATGACCACTAGGTGGCAATAGAAGATAGTGAATTACAGTAACCAGCAGTATTTTGCTAGAAAAAAACGGTTCGGTTTGGAACAGCAGAGAATGCAAATTTGTTATTTTAAAATGTCTTTTTTTTCTTTCCTTTTACTATTTCTGGTTGCATGAGGGACTATTTTATGTCATAATCCTGGCATGACGTGTTCAGACCAAATCTGAAATCTCATGTTTTCAGCACAGTGAGTAAGATTAATGGACAGTAAGTAGAGAATATGTTGAATATCTATATTTATTTATTTTATTTAAAGTTCAGAATAAGGTACAAAGATTCCAGCTGAAGGTCATATTTAAAGGAAATCAATCCTTTAATGGGATTCAATAAAATTTCCTGATAAATAAGTCTCGTGGTCAGACTGGGTTTTTAAAAATCACTTAATATGTTTGTTGTTACCACTGCGGCTTTAAAACGGACTTTAAGTGTGGTCTGTTTTTCCCCTTTAACATTGACTCTGTCCGAGGCGACAGTGTAACGAGAGACATTCTTAACTCTGTGACCTGAATCTGTCTGATATGACAGATGTGAACGCAGCGTAGCGGAGATAAAATAAGGTAAAGTTGAAACCTGTTCCTGCTGTTGCTGTCCTGTCCAGGAGGTGGCGGGGGGAGACCTCGACATGATCTGTGGCAGAGAGCCACCTGGGACCAGAATATCACTGCTGAGAACAGCCTGTACTTTCGCTGAGGCTGTGATGAGAATATAAACTGAAAGTGAGCTGCTTTCAGTTGCTCTAATTTCTTCTATGTGCATCACTGGATGCAGAATTACTACCACAAAAAAAAAAAATCAGCTGATGTGTAAGGAATTCTTTTGGGGTTTTTTTTCTATCTATAGCATGGAATTTACATAAAATGCAACAAAACCTGCAGAAATCAGAATGAAGTCAGTTCTAAAGGCACTGATGAGACTGCAGAAAACTCTGCATTTGGTATAATTTAAAGTGTTCCAGCATTTCCTTTGAGTTGATTTCAAAACATGTGACTCATGATCTGGATTTATGAAGGGCAGAGCTGCTGTTTATAGAAACTGTATTTATGCTGATGTTTTTCTCTCTGCCTGTTCAGCAGACTGTAACTGTAAGACTTGTTTTGTTGTTTTGTGGTTGTGCACAAATTTCTATTTAGAGACACACATCTATGTATATCTGTATAAACACCATCTAATCTCTTTTCCTTTTTCCTGCATTTTTCAAAAAAAATGTCACTGGTCTCTCTTGACTAAAAACGTTGCATTATATTCACAGATATACAATAAAAGTATCTCACTTCAAACTGATCAGGTGATTTTTCTGTGTATCTTCTTGGAGGGAGGGTAGAAAAAAGCCTAATGGTTCTGAGACCTGAAGCATGATTGGCTGATTGCTTCAGTTGCTAGGTAACAAATCTATGGAACGTCTCAGCATCACTTTACAGAAGAGAATAAGGAAATATGAGCACACTCAGAAATGCTATATTATGTTATTTAATACTCTATGTTGTGACCATAAACATTTACAAAATGTACATAAGCTGATGATGTTCATTATTGATACATTTATTTCAAATCTATATCTTCAAACAAAAAAAAAATCATACTCAGAGCACATAACCAAAACGCTGTTTTCGCTCTTATTTTTTTTTTAGCCTTTTAGGCAAACACAGATACAATTTACATATCCAAGAATCTGCAAACTAGCAACCGGCTATAGAGTTTATGTACAAAATATACAGATCTTAACATTTATATATCTATATATACTCATTCAAACATGGTCGAAAATGACCAAAACTTTCTCCCTGAATACAATTCTTAAAAATATCAAAAGCTCTCGATCACAAATGGGTGATTTTAATGAAGACTTTCCACATAGTGACACGCTGTGAAAATAGCTTATTTCTTTTTTTACCAGGGCAAACACAAACATCTCTAACTGTACGGTAGAAAAGGCTATTGTTATTATTTTATATAGACTTTAGAGGTTTTTTTTGATGAATGGAAAGTGTCTTTACTCTTTCAAGAGTAAGAATGTACAGTAAGTGTTTGTGCTTTCTTCTTGTTAGCTTTATGAGGTGGGACAGTAGAACAAAAGACTGGGGAGGAACAAGAGGTTCTCTCTGCTTTTTGGTCTTCAACATAAAAACTTTGACAACTCCCCCCCCCAGAAGGGGAGAGGTGGTGGTGTTAAGCTTCTCAGTGGTCCAGCTGGAAGCAGCAGGAGGACAGCTCTCAGGTTCCTACTGTGCTTGTGTTCTTCTCTAGTATTTTTCCAGTCCTCACTCTCACAACTTGGCACGAATTTCAGAACAGCTGTCCGTCATGTAGGTTTACTGAATGCTGGAAGCCAGGCTTGCATTGGAAGCAGAGAAGATTCCCCCCTTAAACAAATACCCCATAAACTTGTGTGCTGTCCACGCTTAAGGGTCTATGCGGAAAGCTAACAGCTTGTCCGAGTGCTGGTTGTTGAGCGTGCGTAGGTCTGGCAGACGCAGCAGCAGCTTCGGGAAGAGCGTGCTGTCGTCCGGCCGGCGACTGGTGATGAGCGAGCGCAGAGCTTTTATTAGATTATCCTGCAGCTGCTCCACGGCTGCCACATCCACCACACCGGAGCGATCTGGGGGGGAGGGGTAAAGATAATAAAGATTAGGGATGAGGATTACTGGACATGTTAACTGCATGTGGAGCGCTCGCGTGTGTGTCTTACCTGCAGAAACCAGCACAACAGCCATAAACAGAGCCATCTCATCCTGCTCCAAGCCCAAAGAGCCCAACTTTTCACTGAAGTCAAACATGGCATCCAGCAAGGAGCCCATACCGAGAGCCCTCAGTGATGGCAGTGAGTACGTCTGTCCGTTCAGGAAGGTTACTGTCTTCTCTTTGGGTTCAAACAACGAGCAGAACCTCACCATAAGAACCTGCAGGCAGAAGCAACATAAAGATCAAAATATTAATAAATCAAAGACAGACTCTAAATCCTCATGACTGGTTTCTGTTTGACTGAACATACCTGGAAGGTGCCAGATTTGAGCAGCATGACCTGATCATGCTGGCTCAGGGATTGGAAGCCTGGGATGCTCTTTGCAAACTCCACCACCTCTTTAACAGCAGGAGTGAAGCACTGGGAGAAAGACTCCCACACCTCCTGACTGGAGCGGCTGGCCGGAGCCACGGGACACGAGTTGAGAGGGCAAGCCTGCAGGTAACAGACGAGAGAAGAAGACGGCAATTACACGTTATACAAACACTGGACGGATTCTTTAGGACTCGGAGGGGATGAGAAGATACTCACTAGAACTTTGGCGCCTTGATGTAACTTCCAGGGGCAGGAACTTTGGTTCTGGAAGTCTCTGGTTGGGACACTGTTCTGAGATGGGACGTTCCCACTGATGGGACACTGCCTGTATTTTGTGTTGTTGACATTCATATTTGCGGTGCGTTCATTGTTTTTGGGTGCAACATGGAAGTTTGTGGGGACGTGATAGCTCGTCGTCAGGTTCAGCTGCTCCTCCTGGACCGCGTGCTGCGTCTGGGATGACGCGTTGGACGCTGCAGCTTCCTGCGCTGGACCCCGAGTGAAAGATGACGTCTTGAGGCTGCTGCCGCTGCCGGCAGTCATCTTGAATGGTTTCTCATCACTGCGGTAAGACTGCAGTAAGGGACCGGCTCCATCACTCGCCTGGTTCCGTGGACTGCAGGGGGTGTCGGAGGCGGGCGACACTTCCATCTCCACTGAAGCGGATTCGTTGAGGCTGTGCATGTAGCTTTGCATCTCATCCAATAATCTCTGCTTCTCCCGCTTTGGTATACGCCCAAAACGAACAGCTGAAGAGGAGAGAAAGCAAACAGCAGCATCCTTGTTATTTTATACTGTAATCAACCAACAGTCTCTCAGCTGATGCCTTAACAGCAGCTCTGATACCTGACAGGCTTCTAATAACACCCTGTAATCTCACTCATCCTCAACTCCTTCCCTCCATTACTGATGCTATCATCTTATCTCCCTGCCTCACTTTCCTCTTCAGCCTCCCCCCTCCTCCTCCTCCTCCACCCGCCTCAACTCTGCACCTTAGCTGACAGTCCTATTTATAGTGTGCTGTATGCTACCGCACCCCCACCCCCCCTCCTTGTTTTCTCCCTGTTTCTGCCTTTCGGATGAGCTCCTGCTTCTATGTGGAAGTGGGTCACTGGGTCACGAGCCTGAAGCAGGAGTCATTAGCAAAGTGGCAGCGTTTGATTAGTGGAAAGGTCAAGGACAAGAAGGAGGAAGAGGCAGGTGTGGGTGATAAAAAGATGGAGAGGAGAAGGTTAAAGGCGTAACGGAGACGTTCGAAAAGTGAAACAAAAGTGTGAGAAAAGCGCCGACGTCGTGTCCGTATTACAAACTTCAGAAAACAAAAGCATGGTTGGAGTTTGATGAATTAGCATATAATTCTTCATTTTCTGACAGTGGCTTTTTTGGGTCGACTAAAAATACAAACTCTGGGAAAATGAAAAAAAAAACATGATTTATTATCACCTAGTTTAGCAATGCCCAAGAGGCTGAAGAGCTGCTGGGGAAATAATGCAGAAGGGCAGATTCACAGGAGTAAAAATATTCTCATTTACAGACAAGTCACGAAGGTTTTCCATTTACAAGACCAGATAAAAAGTGTGTCGCAGAGGATTGTTTAGGCAGAATGTGGATCACGGGAGTCACAGGAGGAGGTAATCAACAAATGTGTGTCCTATTTTTTAAAAAATAAACTGTTTTTATAAGACTGATGACGACTGGGACTCTAACGCTCCTCTACCCATTAATCAAACCTGAATGAACAGAGAAGGTGATGAAAACTGGACAAAAGAATCAAAGAAAGATGGAGGAAAGAAAAAAAAACCCTGACCCTACTGTGCTCAAAGAAAAAACACATCTGTAACATCTGTAAGGATCCATGTTACCCTACATTGATCCCCTAACACACCCACAACCCAAATTTCCTGTTTCTCACCATCTCTGGACATGCCCACAGACAGACACTTCTTAAAGCGGCAGTGTTGACACCGGTTCCGGTTCATGCGCATGATGAGACAGTTTTCATTCTTCACGCACATCTTGTAGTGGATATTCTGCTGAATGCTGCGCCTGAAGAAACCCTGCAGATGGAACACAAACACAGAGAATAAAGACGTCTGAAGAGGATCCATTGAGGCCGTGCATCTCAACACATATTGAAAAGCATTATGTTCCTCTCATCTCACCTTGCAGCCCTCGCAGGCGTGAACGCCATAATGGAAACCAGATGCGATGTCTCCGCACACCTTACATAAAAGCACCATACCTCCAGTCTCTATGAAAGAGGTACGAGTACATTGTGAGAGACTGGAACGTAAACAGTGAGGAGGAGAACAGGAAGTGGGATGTGAGGACTTACTGGTGAAGGTGCCTGAGAAACCACACGGCCTCTTGGCCACAGTGGGGTGGCTGTAAGCTGCCGATGGAGCTGTCGAGACTTGAGCAGCTGGAGCACTGCTCACTTCAGGGAACTGAAAGACCATTTTTGGGGAGGCGGTTCCTCTGCCATGTTCCCCCCGCTGCTTCAGCACCCCTATCTCCTGATAGGAGCCCCCCTCTGGGGACGAGGGCTGTGAGTGGGAAGACGGCGACTGGGTCTGGTATCCGCTTGAAGGGCTGCCAGGACTTGGACTGGCGCTGCCAGATGAGCCAGCGTACAGGATAACACCACCTGGAGGGACACACAGACACAAACAAACTCAGATCTTCATCTAGGTCAGCGTTCACACGCAGACTGTAGGTGAGAGTGTGAGGGTTGAGCAATGCTCCAGTTTGACGCAGCTAGTTTACTTGGCAGGTTCCCGAGAAGACAAACAAAACCGTGACCTTACTGGGACGGCTGAAATTTAATCCAATGAATAATTTAAGAAAAAAATGTAATCAACAACCCTGACCTGAATACTTGTGTGACGGGTCTCTGTTGGTGTCAGACTTGAATATCAATCATTTTAAAGCTCTCAGAAACACAAGATGATAAATATCTTTATCTGTTGGATAAACCAGCTCAGTTAAAGAACAGATCTCAGGTGTATCTGAAACAGCAGCTCAGTGTTTAACATCCAACACACGACTTGTAAAATAAAACTCAGTTTAAATATACTTCATAGTGTCACCTTGTGACAGTATATCTCAACACATTCACAGACGTATTATAAACAAGCCTTTGTTTAGCGATGTCACATCAGATCGGAAATGCCCTATTACCCCTGAACACACCCTTTCCACCTCCCCCCCTCCCTTTTGTTTTGCAGACAGTATTCTTCCCCCTGCAAGATGAAAGACAGCCTCTCACGTGCAGCTCGCTCCCTGCCAGCTTGATTTCAGGACCGAGTCTTATTCTGCACTCCCTTTCTCCTGCCCCCGCCCCCCTCCCATCCTCTTCTCCCTCCCTCCCTCCCTCCCTTTGGCTCTGGGCACGCCATCTCTCCGCCAGCCACCTGACCAGGCGCTCACATGTACTCCTGACACAGTTCCCGCCTGACTCACAAGGCTCTTTGCGCAGTCTCGTGCAGGCAGCAGCAGCAGAGGCATAATGAGCGTTGAGGCAGATCACGTTTGGAGCTGAGAGGAGCTAGAAGGCTGTTTTAATGCTGCGACTAAACAAGCAGGGACGGTTACAAGGAGCAGACACACACACACACACACACACATTTAAAGCCTCAAACTGTCTGTTTGTGCACTAAAACTAAAATGTATGAAAATCATTTTTTCCATTATTTGAAACTGAATAAAACCCAGAAATCTATCTTCTATTATAAGAGCCAAACGTCATTCATCTGCAGCTGGTAATTTTTTTAACAGTTGCCAAACGTCACATTTTAAGTGTGAAAATGATACAAGATTCTAAATGGTCCCTCAGAATCTGTTTCACAGTTACAGTCTAGTTAAAGCTGTCACTTCACAACCTGATTTACAGGCTTGAAACAACAACTCTAAGAGATATTTACACTGCAGTCAAGAGGAAGGAACTCCAGTCTACAGACTAATTGTGTTCTCATGTTCTTCCGGGACGTTGGATGATCTGGACGAGGACTTTCTCTCCTTGAGGAGACACGTGCTACACTTCTGTTTAGCTCTAAGCTCCTCCTTAAATCACACGTCAGGGTTGACTGGAAGGTTCTCTGATGTCTTATGTTTGGTGTTAAGCTTCACGCAGATGTTACCTCATGAACCTTTTGTGAGAAAAGTTGAAACCTACATGGACGTGTCTGTCACCTGCAGACGCCCACACCCTCATGCCACAGTCACATTCTGATGTTACTTCCTCGAGTCAGATTAGGAATATGATCCCCGCCGTATGCAGGCGCAGGTAACAACATGTGACCTGCGGATTCACACTGGGTCACGCAAAGAACAGCATAAACAAAACACTCCATCGCTCCGCCCTTTTCCACTTCTCTCAAACTTTTCCTTGAATGTGTTCCCACCTCCAGGCTTTTATAGCCAAACTGTATAAACATCCGTTCTCATGTCAAATCCGAGGAAACACCCCCCCCTCCCCCCCACACACTCTTTAACCCCAGTTAGCCTCTCTCCCTCTCATGTGAATATTTACTACAGTGAGGGAGATAAGCCTCGCTCCACGTGAAACAGCTGGCCTCGTGTCATGTGATTATTGATGAGGATGATCGTGGTGCACACCAGGACACAGTTCCAACAGCATTGCAAGAACTTCAAGAGATGTTTTATTATTAAATGAAACATGTTTGTTCTAAAAGTTTAAAGTTTGTGTCCGACCAGCAAACCGTCCAATTAAATCCCTTTCAGTCTAAGACTCAACCTCTACAGGCTTTAATAGATACTCCTTGTTGAAGTACTCTCTTTTCAGCAGCAGAGACCACGTTAGTGAGGCAGCTGTCAGGCTTGTAGGTCATGAGGTCACTGCAGGTTATGGCAGCAGGATCACTGACAACCGTTCCAGACGCTTTTTGCTCGGGTTTCAGTGCGAAACGCCCCAGTCACGTTTACAGTCAGACTGAAGTAATCTCACATACTAGTGAACCTGCGTTCTTCTCAGAAACAGTTTAATCTTCAACCAGCAGAGCTGTGAGGAGCACGTGTCACTGGTGTCCAACAGAATTCACTGACAGATTGAACTATATGATCAATTATTGATGTATTTATCCCATGAAGACAGTGATCAGATACTTTTACTTTCAAAGTTCTCAAAGTCAAAACATAAAAACAGCAAGAAACAAAGTGTCAACCATTCAGAATCAGATCAAATCCTCCCACTTTGCCTCATGACACATATTCATGGTTAAATGAAACCAGGTTCCAGTCACTCTGGGATTCATGTACAGGCCCAGATCCTAATGAGAACCGGATCTGGGTTAGAAACTCCCATCATTCACTGGAAAAGGAAACTTGTTTATTTCAGATAAACCTTCCAGTAACAGGACCCCCCACTCTGACCCACTGACCAATCTATCAGGGAGGAATTCCCTGCGCGAGCAGCATGCGCGCGACCGACAGAAGAAAGGAGACGGGTGCTTCGGATCATGCGCGGCACGTGTAAACTGAGGCAGGATCCACGTGCTGTCAAGCTCGAGGCGGGGTGGACGCACATTAGAAATCAAGCGCATGATTTGCAGCCGCGGCTCAAGGACTTTGACACATCTGATGGTGTTTGTGTTGAGATTGATGCGCGAGCTCACAGGAAGTCAGTCCAAACTTCTTTAAATTCTATTGATAATCAAACATCTTGGGCTTTCTGCTGCGTGTTTCCTCTCTGATGTTCGGTTCTGCACAGGTGGACAATGTTTTGACCCAGTGGCACACTGCTCACGTGCGCGTGGGAGGAAAAACACACACCAATTCAAAGAAGTAAAAAAAAAATTAATAAATCAACCAAAACAGGCACGTGCTCTATATAAACAGAGGATGTACATGTTTAGACTCACAATTAGTTATTTCCAGTAAATGATCAACTTTATAATATATAAAATCTTATAATTTAGAAGTTTGGGTGATTTTAGATATTTATAGTAAATCTGATGAATAAAGCTGAATTAGTTGATAATGTGTGGAAGGTGGACGGTCAGGGGGCGTTTTGGGTCGCGCCTCACGTGAGTTTGTTTACGCAGAGAGATTCGGAAGTCAAAAAAGTTGTCAAGAGGACCCCCCACCACCCCCACCCCCATCTGCGCTCAGAACTCCGAACTGAAAGCGGATCCGGTTACAGGCTGTTCGGGTTCTGATAAAGGTTCGCACAAATAACTAGTGGGAATAAAACCCACGCGAGAAAAAATACAGGGAATGTCAAGAGTGGATCCACAGTATTTAATAGCAAAATCATAAATATTTTATACAAATGAAATTACCCTGTTATTTAGCTGGCATCAGATCTGAGACATATTGAAACCATAATCTGACTTACCTCCAGGACTGTTCTCCATGTTCCCGACTTGTTCCGTTCTTCTGGGCTGTGGAACTGGAGGTTTTTAGATCTGGACTGACGGGAGTTTCGTTAATACAAGCGAACTGCTCATGAACTGTAAAAATAAACAGAGCGCATCCCAAACCGAGAAGACCAAACACCTGACATCAGCACGAAAAAAAACGATAAATGACTAAAATAATTCATAAGATGTTAAAAAAAATGAGATCAGCTCGGTTCTGCTGTTGATCCGAATGAGTTCTCCGAGGTGAACAGACGCACAGGGCGGCTCCGACTGTCGGCTGCACCTTAATGATGCCACAGGCTGTGATGTGAGTGTGTGGGCTCCGAAACGTTACAGAGGTCCCAGCGCATTCAGCTGCTTGCCATGTTCTACCATCAACACAGTGAAAGTAGTTTAACCACGCCCCCTCCCATCAATAACCAACACGCGTCCTAAAATAAGCAGCACGTTTTCAGGTGCCTGAGAAATGTGACCGTTTCCCCCTCTGATCTCTTTCCGTGTGTCCCTGTTTGTTGATGTGTATCAGAAACGCTACCCCCACCCCCTACCTCTCTCCGTCACGCTCTGTGAAAACAGCCCACTCCCCCCCCACTCTTTTTACTCGTTCTCACTTTGTCATTGGCCGAGAGCCCTGCGTGGAGACGGCACATTGGGCTCGTTCGACACTGGAATGCTGGTTAAAGCTCCACAGCATGTGCGCATGGCATGTGAGCTCGCGCTGCCCTACTGACACACATTTTATGCTAATGAGCTGCCTGGGCTCGGCGATAAGAGGGAGAATGCAGGTAGAGAGAGGAAGAAAAAGCGAGATGTATCACTCCTTCAATTTTTCCTCACCAGACTTTGGTTAATTCTAATGCTAGTGACCAAGTTACAAATCGTTACTGCGTGGAATGCTGAGGTTTATTAGGATATTAGTGCTTAGAAATAAGTGCGTATAAAAAACACGAAGAAAATAACTTGTAAGTTTTGCAGTAGGCTAGCACACGACAATGACACCAAAACAGTATTTATGGGTGAAAGCTTACCGTTCATGTAACAGAATCTGGGAAACGTTTGAATATTAAAAGATGTGTCAGTACCAAAATAATTTAAAACTTTAATACACTATCAGCTAATAAAATGCAAATCTCAAAACATGACATTATAAAAAAAAGCAGCAAAAGAATCATAAGAACTGTTCATGATTCTTCATGTTTTGCACAAGTTAAACTAAGATTTCCAGACCCGATGTTGCTTCTTGTAGCTACTGTCTTCATTTAATTTTGAACTTCACATTGACTTTGAAGTCATGAAGCAAAAATGGAACAATATTTAAGGGATGAAGAGGTGTTGAGTCTATACATAAGTATCACTTTTAAATTGTTGTAATTCACAGAAATCCACTGCTCACAAAAATTTAAGGATATTGATCTTTTGGGTGTAATTTCAGGATAAACATACTTTAACCTGTACAAGTGAACTTGAAGTTACCTTTCCTAAACTTTTGAATACCCTGTTTTTCAATGTTTTATTACTTTTTATACAACTTATTGTTTCTAAGAAAGAGCTTAAAGACAAGGTCACATGAAACGTTATTGAGACTCATGTTTTGTTGTAATGTAATTGCCACTGTCGGCTTTTGTTTCAATAAACTGTTTGAGATGATGAAATCATTGTAAAACCACTGCAGTGGGAACTTTCAACATTTTTCATAAATTTCACCAAAAAGCTAAATCTTACAAACTTGTTGTTTTAACACCATTAATTAGATCCCAAAATTAGCTTCACAACTCGATAAACCCATTAAAATTGAGAACAAACTATATTTTTAAAGTGTTTATAATAACTAAAAAATATCCAAAATCCAGAATGAAACAGCAGAAAGCTCAAAGAAACTCTGAGGAAATTTCTTGATGACTAAAAGAAAGTAAGTGAAATAATTTTTTGTTTGAAAGCAACACCAGAGAAATGAGCCAACAAGGAGCAGCTCAAGAGTTTGTATATTAATGAGGCATTTACTTTAGTGGAAACAGTGTTAACTGTTAAAAGAGGAACATTTAAAGGTAATGTGTGTACCCACTTGTTCCAACAGTAATTAGTGAGGCGGGGTCACATCTGGACAGGTCACCAGTCCATCATATGGACACACAGAGACAGACACAACTTCTTGAGCCCTTCACTGGTTCTACAAATATTCAGTTTACAGACATTCCTAACCCAGAGTTGCTCTTCTTCGTGTTTATAGACGATCTTGGCATGAGAAAGCAGACACGTGCGGATGGGGCGGTTCTCACCGTGACTCGCACCCCTCCCCCTCCCCGTCACGTTTCCTTTCTCTGCGCAGATTGTGAGAGCCACAGTATCGCAGGAGACGGACTGGGACATAGAGAATGTAGGTCAGGAGCTGCTTGTACAAACATGAGCGTTGTAAAACAGCAGAAATATGCTAAAACCTTCGCGTCCCAACCGAAAGAACCAGAAAGACAAACGCCTGTTGCACACAAAAGAATTTGATTTAGGTCACGTAGCTCACTCTTAGGGGGTTGTGAGGATCTGTTTATTCACATCTTTTTTTTGTCACAGCTAAGATGAATTAAAATAAAATGGTGGGGAATTAGGCCACAGGGTCATCATGTATTTGATACTATCCAATAACTCAATGGACTTTAGCTGATCTGCTACTGTCAGTTACATTTAAAAAAAGTCTAATACTAATATAATTCTCTTCAGATATCAAACTGGATCAGTAAATAACCGTTACTGTTTGTATCATAATGCCTATCAAAGAAAAAACGTGTTTGCCACATTTAGCCGAAACAAGCTGTATATAGATTAACATCTTATCAGCTTATTTAGATTCACGTTTAAACTGAAATAGATATCTGCAATGAGTCTGATTACAAATAACGTTTAAAAATACATAGTAATTAAACAGTATATTACAAATTATGTTGCATATTATAGATGATATATTGAAAGTTAAAACATTTAATACAAATCTTATTAAATTCGGTTTGTATAGACTGAATGTTATTACCAAAGGTTGTCTGAACCCAATGCAGAAATATTATATTTAAGCTAGAATTGAGAGAGGGAATAGTTAAAATTGTGGTGTGATATCTTATATCTGAGAAGACTTTGTTTTCCTGATCCAGTAGATGTTCTGAGACAGTAGCAGCAGAAATGAGTGGTAAAACACCACCCCCTGGTGGTGTAAACGAGACGGTAACAGCGGTAATAAGTGGTGAAACACTGCCCCCTGGTGGTGTAAACGTTCAGTGCAGCAGGTATCTGGTGAGTTTTACGCAGACGGTAACAGCGGTAATAAGTGGTGAAACACTGCCCCTGGTGGTGTAAACGTTGAGTGCAGCAGGTATCTGGTGAGTTTTACGCAGACAACAAAGACTCAAGTCCAGGTCTTATTCAACGCTCTAGTAATACAGTAGTATTATACTTTAACCTAAAATACTATACTAAGCTATTACTATAAATGTTACTATTTTACTATAAATTTTCTTTTCAGCCTTTAAAACTCCAAGCTATTTGGTGCTTTTTCTTGCCCACAGGATGGCAGCACTGACCTGGAGATATCAGATATTTTCAGTCTATTGAAGCTTTTTGATTTTATTTTAATTATCTTAGCATGTTGTTGTAATATAAACAATGCACAGGCTTGAAAAGCTCTGCTGTCTCATCACTCTAAAAAGAGAAATTAGGTGTGGATTGATGATCAGCAGAGATACAGGAAATAGTAAATTTGTAGCAGACAAAATTAGCATCAGTTGTCTAATAAAAGAGCACTCTTTGTATTACATGCTCATATTGTGTAGAGCCACACTGAGGCAAAACTCCTTCAAGTTTACAAGATTTCTGTTTCACACTGAAATATAACACCGTCTGTTCTGACCAAGTTCTCTTTATTTTGACAAGAAGTATCACATTCTTTACTTTAATGTATGTTGGATATTTATTAATATTTTAGTTTTTAGCAAGATAAAACACTCTTCTCTGAGAGAGTAAAGCTTTTACAGCTTTATATTTAAATCAGATTTATAGATGCGTGGCTCATTTTGCATGCTTGTTTTTTGTTTAAATTAGGTTTTACGTGATCCGTCATTTAAAATGTTAAATGTAATATTTTTTCTCTCCTGGTTTAACAGTCAGAAACACCTCCAGGGGCAGCATCACTGACCGACATGCAGGTAAGGAGGTGCAGCATGGTTACCATGGTGATGAGAACCATAAAGCTTGCTTCCAGTGCCGGGAGAGGTGAATTTGACTGGAGTGAAGTGAACATGACACGAGTAATAAATAAAATAAGCTAATGTTTGAATCTAATAAGAGTTTATGAATCAGCTGGTAAACAAAGTCTCCAGAGTGAGTTATGTAGAGATGTTTGTGTGCTGTAGATTAAGTGCAGCAAAATATATAAATTCAGAAAAAAATGGTGCAGTTCGGCCTGAGCGGTGAGTTAAGGGGAGCGTAGGAAACAGCTGTTTGTAATAAAACTGAAAACAATAACAACCAACAGCTACGATACTCTGGGAAATATTATCTGCCTCAACATTCACAAACTGTTAGCCACATGACGACAACACACAGAATATAAAGTTCAGCAGTAACCCGTGTGTCTTGTTCAACCTTTAGAGGGCTTTAACCTTTTATGACAGGGAGACAGCCTTTATGGCAGAAAGCAGCTGAAATCTGTTGACAAGTGTCTTCTGGTGAAAAGGTGTCAGATTATCCTGCAGGCTTCACTGTAACCAGGCAGTTCATCCTGTTTAAATGTGTCTGTATGGGATCTAGAGGACGTTAGACTAGATGTAGGTGTGTAACAGCCTGAAGAATCCATATGGGATGAAGAGGAGAACATTTGGATATGAGAGTCCGTAAGAAAAACCTTCCAAAGATGTTTACTTGAGAATGATTACTTTTAATTATGATGAGGTTACTAATCTACTATCATGTCTGTGTGGCAAAAAGAGATTTGAAGCCGTTCAGGCGCACGTTAGCTTAGCATAATATCTATAAAATATAGATGTCAACAATTTGGGCTTTTCTAAAGAAATTTGGCTGTTTTACAATATTTTAAAGGGAAGAAGAAGACAGCCTTACTTCTTGTTTGGGAATTAGGTGAGTAAGAAGCAGCCAGGTGATGTAATAAAATAATTAATCAACTGATCATCAGCAAGCATGTACACCTCCAAATGAAAGTTTGTGGCAGTTTGTGGTCTGAAGCATACACATGTGTGTTAGCACAGCAAGCAACTGTTGATTGTCTTTATGGTTCTGTTATATGTTCTCATGTTGATCAGTTAAAATTGTTCCTTATTTTTCTCATAGTCTTATTTTCTGTTGTACTTTCCAAGTAATTATAGTTTCAATTTTAGCATTTATCTTGTCCTTGTTTAGCTGGTTCTTTCTAGAGTTTTTATTTAGTCCCAGTTCTCTCTGGGTTTTCGATGTTGTTGACTTCTCCTCAGTTTCACTTGGTAATCACCCACAGCTGCTTTTCACCAGGTTCTGTCTACCTCCATGGTATACCTCGCTCTCTGGTTCATGCTCATGTCATGCTTCCGTTTATTTTTGTCAAGTTTATTTCATTAAAAAGAACTAGTTTTTAAATTATACTTGCATGCCTGCATGTGGGTCCGACTCCACATCCATGGGGCTTACAAAACTGGATCTGAATGAACCACAACACTTCAGACAGATAAGACCAAAGTGGATGTGTTTGGCTACAAAGCACCGAGGTACATCAGCAGAGCAGAGCATATCAGCACAAACACCAACTGTGAAGCACAGTGGTGGGAGTGTAATTATTTGGGCTTGTTTTACAGCCATAGAATCAACTTGTAACCTTGTAATGAATCTTGGCTCAAACTGGATCCTACAGCAGAACATTATCCCCAATACAGCAACAAAAAAACAACAGAATTAAATGTATTTCTCTTTAAACAAACCCACAGATGTGTAACACTCAGTTCCTCAGTTACTTGGTCAGACTCTTCTGTCCTGCTCCACCAGTCTGTCCCTGTTGCCTTTTCTTGTTAGTTTTTGTTGCTCTTCTATTTTTTTTCAGTATTAAAATGTTGTTTGTTGTTGCTGTTTTGCATTTTCCACCTCTGCCTCCAAGTCTGCACATTTGGGTCTGATCTGAGGAGTCCTGGGGGGCTACAGTTATAAGTCAGGAAGTCTGTGGAACCTTTCAGAAGATGGCAGCTCTTGATTGAAGAAGAAGCTCATGTCTGAGGGAAATGAGTAGGAGATGAGACAGGAGCTACCACACCCCCACCCCCCTCCTCCAGTTACCCATCTTATTTTCTCCATCATCCAATCATCCCATTTTAATGATGCTGCATCCTCCAATCACCATCTGTCCTGCAGGCAGTAACACGTATATGTATCAGCTGTAATTAGACAATCTCTTCCACATGTGGATCAAACTCCTGCAAGCCACTCAACCCCTACCTTACCCTTCCATCCGCCCACTGTCTCCGTTTTCCTCTCTCTGTTTTTCTTATTTCTCCATCTTTCACTCGGCTACCCTCTGTGTGCCCCTTTACTTTCTTTCTTTTTACTATTCCCCCTCGTTCCCCTTTTCTTTCTGATTGAATTACCATAAGTGCAGGTTGTGGCTAAAATATGCCAGCTTGTTCTGATTAAAACTCTCCTTGTTACACAAAAGACTTTCCAAATGTCTGTGAGCAGTTTGTATTGTGTTTTTTGGGATGGGGGGGGGGGGCTTTGGGTTGGGGCTGTTTGTGCTGAAAAGGAAAAATGTAACCAGACAACTTTGCATGGCGAAAGATAAAGAGTTGGAAGTCCAAGAACAAGCTGGGGAATAAAGTGGAAGGAGATGGAGAGTCAGAGCGAGCGGCTGAGTGGAAACAGAGAGAGGATGAGACGGTAATGGTAGTTGACAGAGTTGGGTTCACAACAGGTTCATCGTGACATCATGGTTGAATTTGGGGGAACATTTATATAGGAAAAGCTATTTGCTCCTCATTGAATGCACATGGATCCCCCCCCCCTCCAGCCTTCTCCACTCCTTCTCTTCTCAGTTATTCCTACAAACACAGAATATTAAGTTTTGTGTGGATTCAATCTACAGAATGTGACTTTATTTTGCTTCACAGCTACAGTGTCACTCGTTTTCATTTTGCTCTCTTCTTTTTTCACCCCACAACTCTTGTTTACTCTCCATCCTTGCTCCCTCCTGTTTTACGCCTGTGAGTCTAGCCAGCTCTCGCCACTGGTACAGTATGTTCTTTGTGTGTAGGCATGTTTAGCAGTTCAGGAGACAGTAAATACATAAAGGAGCCTTGGGACCCGAAATGTGTTTACAGCAAATGTGTGGGTGTGATTATAATTGTGTCAGCTCTTTTTTTTTTTCTTGCTGGAAGAAAATTAATAACAGGGTGTTGTGGTGTATTAAAAGCTCTGTGTGTTGTGCAAGTGGAGTTTCTGTGAGTCGTGGTGCCAGGGTTAATTGGTTTGTGGGCTGTGCAAGTCTGGGCTCCGTGTTTGTGATTCTGCATACATGTTGTTATGTTTGTGTGCCTCGAGCGAGAGAGCAAACATGCTTGCTTTGTCATCCTCTGCTGCTCTGTGCACCAAAGAGTCTCACATGACATCAATCTGAGATAGTGATCTCATTACTAACGGCCTGTTGCTGATTAAAACCTGCCGTCTGCACCCTCGGCCTTACCAGTTCCTTTTAGCCCCGCCTTCACCACTCTCCTCTGCGTCCTTGCCCCCCCCCTTCTTCTTCTTCTTCCACCCTCGACTCCAGAGTCGCACCACTCTGCGGTTTCTCCTCCACTTGCTGCCAAAAAGGGCCCCATTTTATGCTCTGCAGAAGTTACAGGCTTCGTTCTTTTCTGTCCTCGTTTATCCTCCAGTTTTTCTTTTCTTTTACACCTTCATGCATCTTTTTCTTAGAAGATTTCTATGAACCAACCTGTTCGGATCTTTAAATCTTTTACATCCATCTCTTTTAACAAAAAAAAACTAAAAACTGTAGTTTGATGTGTTTAAAGGCCTGTTTCAACATGTAGATACATGTGGAAGGGAGGATGTTTATTTAAATCTAGAAATACAGCCAGATGTTGTACTCTCCCCCCCCTCTGTCTGCGTTTCACTGACACAGAAACACAAACAGCACTCACCTTTCACCTTCCTCACTCACACTGTTACTGAGACGTGTGCCACTAACACAGATGGGTACAGCCGTGAACTAAACACCTTTACATATTTTGACTTCACAGAAACAAAAAAGAAAAAAAGTTCTCATCCCAAGTTTTTCAACCAGAAGCCACATGCTGGAATGATTAAGACAATTTAAACCAGACAAAAAATGCAGTTTTTAAATAAAAAAATGACAAAACATTTGAATTTTTAGGTGAGAAGCAGCAGAACTTGTGTTTTTATTTTTTTTTCTGTCTTCAGTTTTTTCCAGAATACATTTTAAACATGTCTAGGAGATTAAAAGACGTGTGTGACACTTGAGTTTCAACAAAAGCACTAAAGTTATTAATTTTCTTGTTTCTTTTTTATGAAGTCTGTTAAAATATGTCCAAAATATGCGTTTGTTCTTCACCTCATATAATCCACAGATGCAACACTGTCCCACCAGGGTAGATGTGGATGCGTTTATTATCTGTCAAATTAAAACATAATTCTCATTAAAACAATTATTAATTAACTTTGTTTCCCTCTGATTTATTGACTGATGTTAATTTTGTAACTTTTCAGTTCAGAGTCAGTGAAACGGTGAAAATCCATGAAGCTCATTACTGGGAGAAATCTGCAGTTATTAGTTTATTCAAGATGCAGCTTAAAGCTTTCGACTTGATTTTTTTAATGGGTGAGAAAAGAATCCACAAGAAATCGACATGTTTCTTCTTGTAAAGTTTATCAGAGTCTGGATGAGTTCATCAGTTTGAGGGTTCTCTGCAGCACAACCCTCTAGTACTAGCTGTTCCTCTGATCTTTGAGGTTGTTGTTGGGCTCCGTTGGAGCCAATCACCAGTTAGCTGTCACAACACTGAGACTTTAACTTCCACAACTTCTTTATTTTATCACTTAGTGCTTCTGAAGCTTCTTCTTGATGTTACTACATCTGCGACTTCTTCTGTAGTTTGTCAACCATCATGTGTTTAACAGTCTGGATCTGAATGTGTCTTAGCCCCGTCGTTCTCTGCCAGTCTTTGGTTGAGCCTCCCACTCTGACTGCAGGACCTCCATGCAGCGTGAACAGATGTTCCTCTTCGCATTCCATCCGTTTGGTTTTAGACGTCATGATTTAGAGTCTTTGTCTTGTTTTTGTGTGAAGATAATTTTAGTTTGATAGTTTCATCTTTTATTGTGGGATTAAATTGTTTTAATTTTTAGTTTTAGTTGTTTTGGTCTTGTCACTCCCTCTAGACGACTTCAGTCTCTCCTCCCACCAGCACTGTTCACCCTCCCTTGTATAAATGCTTCATGTTATTATGAGTTCTGGTCACATTCTCTTGTCTCTATTTATTTTCTTTTTACACATTTGCTTTGCCTGTCTGCACCTGACGTCCTGTAATCATGTGTTGGACAGTCTCAGGAACATCTTGGTTTTTATCCTGCCGGGAGTTGTGCATCTGTTCTGTCTTTACGTCCAGACGTCTCTGGTCACTGTAGGATTTGTTGATATCAACACTGGTTGAATCTGCAGGTGCTGATGTGCATCTGTGTTAGTCTAATTGTTCTATAATTGTCCCTCGTGTTCTTCCTCTTCAGCTTTGGGTTTCTGTTGCTGTCTTCATCATTAGGAGACTTTTTCCTGATGTATTCNCCTGTAAAGTGGTTCTGACTCTCCCCAGTCTTCCCTCGAAGGGTGAAGCCGTATTGAGAAGGTTTCTAGACTCGACCTCAGTCGATTCTGTCTCCTTTCATTGTATCTGATGACTGATGGCCTTTGTGTTGATGACCTGGACCTTGTTCTGACTAGTAAACCTGCCGGACTCTTGTAGGTATTTGATTAAGGTTAATTCCTTGCAGCCTATTCGTAGTTACCATTTACCTTTATGATCCAAAGTATGTTTAGGTATTCTGAACTTCTACACTTCAACCCTCTGGCAGTTTGATGTCTTTAGTTGGGATCATCTTGGACAATGTTCCACTATATTTATCTTTCTAAATAATATTCTGTTGTCGTTGCTTTATGTCCTGATAATTTTTGTCTCTTTTGTTGGACTAACAACTCTTTGAGCAGCTTATAATTAGAGAAAACGTGGTTTTTATGTCTGTCAAATCATTCTAATTTTTTTCTAGATGCAACTTACATCATGTAGACAGAAATTGTATCCAAGGTTCCCTTCATGACTTCATAAATCAGACAGAACGTAGACGTCCTTTGCAGGATCTCTGTTATGTTATTGGACATCTTTTAAGAAAGGTGGGTAACGGTGGTTCCTTAGACGGTGGTGGAAGCAAACTGGAGTACTGGGTGAGCGCGGCGTGACAGATCTCCATAATGGCTGGTGGGTGCAGACATGAGTTGGTCATGAAGAAGTGGAAGTTGGACTGGTCATGCTGACCTAGACCACAACCCCATCATGTAGCAGACCTTTAGACACGAATCTGTACCCTGATGTGGTCCAGTAGTTGTGCAAGTTATGGGGCAGGGCGTGGTACAATCATGAGCGTGTAGGATCGGATCTTTACAAGAACTTACTGCAGACTTAAATAGAACATGTGAGGGTGCAGTGATGCATCTTAGAACATGTAAAATATGGCAAATCTTTTTTTATATAACATATATTGTCACAGTTGTCCTCACACTTTAGAAAGTTTTCCAAATTTACTGCAGTCAAGTTCTAGTAGGTCATGAAGGTCATAGAGGGTGTAGAGGGGTGAAAAGGTTCTTATCAACATGCTGCAAGGAACAAAGATTTGTTTTTTAGTGGGGGGGGGAGGGGGGGGCTTTAGATGTAACACTGGTTCATTTCAAGATCTAGCAGTTTTTTATGCACAGAGATGTCAGTGTGAGGTGACTTATAAAAATGTGAAAACGCAGCTAATTTGTAAAATGAATGAATGAATGAAGGAAGGAAGGAAGGAAGGAAGGAAGGAAGGAAGGAAGGAAGGAAGGAAGGAAGGAAGGAAGGAAGGAAGGAAGGAAGGAAGGAAGGAAGGAAGGAAGGAAGGAAGCAACAATTTACCACTATCAGAAAGCCTGACTTGCTGGAAGCAAAATATCACATTTTTTTCAGACTTTTTACTCCAAAAGAAGAATATTTATCTTTCTTTTTCCCAACTTTTTTTCCCAAAAATGATTTTATGTGCGTGGCTGATAATAACTGACCAGTTGAGAGTATTGTAAAAACCTAAATGCTTATTTAGTTGTTTTTTTTTTCTTTACTCTTTGCAGCCTGCACTACTCCCGTCTGTTGCTGGATGGCTCTGTAGCGTGTTCACTCACCACTAGAAACCGTGCAGACAGTAGCAGACAGCTTTATCTCTGACACGAAGAGGCAGTTCGCTCTGCCCCTCGAGGGTTGACTGGCCAGGTTTGATCTCATCACGGATCAAATGTTACTCCATTAAATGTTTCCTTACCAGAAAACCACCAGGTTGATTTGCTTAGGAAAATCATGCAAGAGGAAAAGAGCGTGCTTTAACAGCTATAAGTCTGTGGAAACGGCCAGGAGAAAGGCTCTTTGTGCTTCTCCAGCTAGGCGGGATGGAAAACAGCATGTAGTCATTTACATTTTGGAGACTTAACCAAGTCAGCTAATATTTATAACAGACTGTGAGTGACAGTGAGCATTTTGTTCGCTTCTCGTACTTTCAGAAGTGATTACAAGCAAGTTTTATTGCAAACTGAGCGCGTACGGATCGACTCAACAGTTTGCAACTTCATTAAACTTTTTATTACCTTCTAAAATATGTTATGCTAGTGTTGAATGTGGATCAGTGTATCCCCATCAGGCATATTTAGTCACAATGAGGCAGCTGATTTGACCGATCCCCTGGTCTCTCACAACTGACGCCCACAGTCCGAAAGTCAAGGCATAGCAAACATGGAACGAAAGCTATGGAGTGATACCGATACCCCCAAAGGTGTGCACCCCTTTGCCAGATGTGTGTTTGTGTATGTCAGTGAGTTAATGACTGTTTCATTACTGTGGCTGCTTGTACATGCATGCCCCGCTCTCCTGTGTGTTGGAGTCGGCCTATCTTTGGATGATGATTAATAGGAGACAAATTCAGAGTTTTAAAGCAAACTGTGCACTAAACAGTGTTGTCTGACAGAATGCTTTAGATAGAGAGAAGGTAAAGAGTGACTTTGAGACAAAGAAAGAGAGGAGGGTGGGGGTAAGGGGGCAGCAAGTTGAAACCTAAGCTCTCTGAACCCTGCTTTCCCTGCCTTCGGGCATTCTGTGGCTGGTAAAAATATGTGCTGTATATTTGAAGTGTTAGATCACGTGACAAAGGCAGGGTTTGTGAATCAAAGTACACAAGGATTTCAAGAGGAGTGGGAGAAAGAGGGTGTATGTTAGTGAGAAAGAGAGACAGGGAAAAGCAGAGGGAGGAGGAATGCAACAGGCTGAGCTCTGTCGTCGCTGTGAGACAGACTTCTGACTGACAAACGCAACTTCTGCGCTCCGTCTCAACTCACTTCTCCGCCGAGTTAACCTCACCGACCGCCGCTCTCCGTGTGGTGTTCACAGCCCACATCTGGTAAGTTTGCCTTTCAGTCTTATTTTTCCTCCAAACTTCATAGCGTTGGTGGTTTGTTAGACAAGAGGACAGGGAGAGGACATGTCAGAGCATGAGTGAGAAGTGTTACTCTCGTCCCTCTGCCTGTCTTTGTGAGCGTGTGTGTGTTTGTAGGACAGCGTGAGTGGAGAGATTGAGTTTCCTGAGGACAGCTTTAATTGAGAACAGAGATTTTGGAGAGGAGCAGAAAGAACAGAAACAGCAAAGGAAGAGAATGAAAACTGATCAGCTTTATAATCTAAAACTGCTGCGTGAGAAGGCGAAAACTTGCAAAAGTTTCTCTTTTTATGTTTTCCGTCCAAAGTTTTGCAAAAAAGAAAAAAAAAAAAAAAGGAAAATTAGTTCAAACTAATAAGAAAATGTAGATTTTTTTTTT
>SSNP01000080.1:2028058-2044061 GCA_006937955.1 Pachypanchax playfairii
TTTTTTTTTTGTTTGATGTAGGAAAAATGTTTCTCTTTTAGTTTCATGCATCAATTTTTGGTTGTAACAAAACTATAAACCCTTTTCCTGCAGCAGCTGAAGCGGCTGTAGCCTGAAGGCTCTCAGCCAGCAGAACGTCTGTCAGAGCTGATGGAACACTCCATCACCATCATCAGCATGTCTGCTCACTCATCCTCCCCCCCCCTGAAGGAAACAACCAGATTCACTCTGTCAGATATCACAATCTGCTGTGTATCTGATCACTGCTGCTGCTTTGCATTATGTGCGTGTGTTATCCAGACACAATGTGTGTGAACAAACTCAATGACCCCCCCAACATAGAAACAAACTCTTCTTATAATGACTGAATCATTTCAAATACAATCCTACGTGTGACATGTGGTGTGTAAATAACAAAAGCACTTCTTGATTGATGCTAGTGATTAAGATGTTGTTTGTATGCTAAATGCTTCCTCACAGCTTATCTTAGCTATCTGTGTCCTTCAGCTAACACGGCGTTGCCGAGCGCTCGCACCACGCGAGGTCTTATTACAAGCTATTCTTGCAACTTCTTGACAAATCTGTTCCAGATTAATTTTCCTTAATGCCTGGAGGGATGCTCATCAGCATGTCACAGGGAATAGGTCTAATATAAAGGGGTAAACACGTGGGTGTGAACAATCCACTAGAAGATAAAAGTTTTCCTCTCGTCTCTTCTCTGTTGGTGAACTCCCCCTTTTTCGGATTGAGGTTTAGAATGTACTAATTGTTGTCTTTAGCTTTCCTTTTGGTTAGTCTGTGTGCTTGCATGGTCATGTGTCAGGGTGTGTTGGGTAAAACTTCTTTAACTCCACTGCAACCTCATCTTTGTTCTCTTCACTTTTGAAGAATGACAGCCCCTCAGGCTGAGAGGGATGTCTGGCTTATCTCTTTCTTTCTTTCCTTCTGTCTCTCTGAATTCTTTCTCCTTTAATTCCCCTGCATTTAAAAAAAAAAAAAAATCTTTGTCCTATTTTCTGTTGCATGTCAGATGAGTTTCATTTTGTATGGGTTTGTTCTCTCGGTTGCTACACATTAGTGGAACGTTCCAGGACAAAGACACGACCATTTGCAGCTTGTTTCTGATTGCTTGAGGCATAATGTTTTCTTTATTCAACATATTTTTCCCAGAATTATTTTTAGGGTTTTGGTTAGAGTTGTGAACTGGTTATGATCCATTAGGACGTTCCCTATTGACTTCAAATTCATGACTTGGGACATTAATTGTTTCTTTCTCTTCATTTTTTTTTTTTAAATCAGGGCTGAATGGGCTTCAGTGTGTCTGAAGATTGTCATTAATCAAGCCCTGCGGGGCTGCTCTGTTATAAAAGCTGCAAGTCCTTTAAGGACATTTTTAATTCATCATGTGGAGGAGCAGTGAGAAACTGACTGAGTGTGTGTAAGTGTCACTTAACGCTAACTGAAAAGCTGCCTACCTAATGCCTAAATAAGACCTGACCCATGGCAGAGCTGCTGAGCCTGGAGCGAAGGGGGCTGACCCCAGCTCCGACCTGGAGACCCTCAGCAGCTCGGTGGGTGGATAATGAGAACATTGTGTGTTGGATTAAACATCACTATCATGAGCTGACGGTACTACAGTCTGTGTTGTGGCTCCATTTGGGTCAAAAAGTTAAATCAGTGCGGTAAACGTGAGTCCATGAGCGATAACGCCACTGTGTGGATTTCTGTTTATGTTTCTCGACAACCATCAATCACTCATTCAGTTTCAGCTTCAGCAGGTGTGTCGAGTCACTTCTGATCGTCTGCGCTCTCATTGTGGTTTTTACAAGAGTTCTTCTAACGTCAAATTAAACCTCACACTCTCCCTGAAAACCAGAGGAGGTTCATTTTATCATCATATTTCTAGTTATGACTTTGGATTATAATCAGATTTACTAGTATGTAGTTATATAATTTCTTCATAATGATAATAATAACAAAGTTAATGGTAATTTAAATTGTTTATTATGAAATGATATAATAATGCAACAAATTGGCACTTGCTTGTTGTCCTCAGGTTGTCCAACAGAGGACAGGAGACATTTCTGGAAACTTTCTGGAAAATAACCCTTTAATTAAAGATTTAAAGTTTGACTGATTGATAACTCATATTTTGTGACTCAGATGATGACATCTTAGGCCACTGAGTCCCATCTGCTGTCTACTGTCATCCCAGTGATCAGAAATCCAGTTACATACCTTTAAATTACTTTTATTGTCCAAAGAACATTTTAATACTCAAATAAACATGAAGTCTGCAGCTAAAACAAGTATGACTTGATTCTGTCAAATAAAAATGATTTTAATAAGATGAATGTTGAGCAGTTATTCTTAAGAATAATTTTGAGTAATGACTTTCAGAAAACAGATTTCCAATCTTTTTTTATGTATACCTCCATGTACATTCCTGATGAAGCTAACAACATAATTGCATCTATAAATTAAAATATGTGTGTTTACCACAGCCAGAAACATTTTGTGGTTATATGGCTGTCAGACACCGATGCTTTATTGCCAAGTTGTGTTTGTGTTTCTCAAAAAGGAATTTTTTACATGTCAGTTTGACATGATATATCGTATGGTCATTTGTTGGAAAATCTAATTATGTCATTTGTGGGTGATTGTCCCCGTGTCCCCCCCCCCACCCCCCCTACAGTAATGTTGTGTGTGTGTGTTAGAATGTTTTTCATCTCAGGGTGTTCAACATCTCATCTTTGGCTGGATTTTCTCAGAATAAGTTACATTTGACTTTTTTTTTTGTTTGTTTTGGTTTACAAGCTCTCGCTAACATTTTTTATTTTTTGCATTTAACTCATTTTTGGTGGACTTTTACAACCAGACTTTAAATTGTTCCACTCTGTCTGCTTTTTTCTTTTTTCATCACAACTTCATTAGGTTTTTATTATGCAGGACAAAAGAAGTTGAGTGTGTTAAGTACAGACAGCTGGTTCATTCACTGACTGTGGGGTAAAAGATTTCAGTGAAGATAAAAATCACTGATAAGTGAATTAAACAGAAGAACCACACAAGATTATCTAATAAAAGCGCTTGTATTTATTAGCGTGGGAAGCGGTGGTGGTGCTTTTGGGGGCTGCATCGCCCCCTTGTGGTGGCTCAAGGATGTTGCAACTTAACTCAACAGTAACTTTCCACAAGCAGCAGCACAGAACAGATTTTTTGTATGAACAGAGATGCTAACGAATGGTTATCTGCAGCAGTTAAATGAACAAACAAACAGGTCCACATGTTTTTATGAACAAGCTAACATTAGCATTGCATCACAGTTAGCTGCTACAGAAAGTTAGAAAAGTAACAGTAAGATAGTGACTCATGAGATTATTTACGATTCTTTTATAGCTTTGTTTTGTTTTTTTGCATGTGGCAACAGTGTACACAGATAATTACAATAGAGTGTGCTATTTAGTTTTAATATTGGTGTTTTTAGGGCGTTACTTTAATAATAAAGAGTGATGTGACAATGAGTTATGGTCTGCCAACATTGTAGGGTTAGAACATTTATCATCTCTGCTGACGGCTGCAGCACTGCATGCCATGTGTATCAGAATGAACACTAGCAGTCAAAAGTTTGGACGCACTTTTTATTTATTTTCACGGTTGTTTACATTGTAGATTCTCACTGAAGGCAGTGAAACTATGAATGAACACATTGAAATAGCCACGCTTGTTTTTGATGACTGCTTGTCACTCTGGATTCTTTCTTAAGATCAATTCGCCTGAAATGTTTTTCCAACAGTCTTGAAGGATTTGACAGAGATGTTGAGCTGTTATTGGTCATTTTGCCGTCACATGGTAAATTTCATCCCAAACCATCTCGATTGGGTTTAGATCAGGTGACTGTGGAGGCCAGGTCATCTGACGCAGCAATCCATCACTCTCCATCTTAGTCTAACAGGCCAGCCTGGAGGTGTTTGGAGACATTGTCCTGTTGATGGTCCAACCAAACTTAAACCAGAAGGAATGGCAAGTCTCTGTATTATGCTCCACCATGCTGGTTCAGTGTGAATTCAGTTTTGAATAAATCAAACCAGTGTCACCAGTAAAGCAGCTATTTGACCATGAAGGCGTGATTCACGCAGTCTCCTCTTCACAGTTGATGTGGAGATGTGTCTGCTACTAGAACTCTGTGCAGCATTTATCTGGTCTCTAATCTGAGGTGCTGTTAACTTGCGATTTGTGAGGCTGGTGACTCGGATGAACTTATCCTCCTCAGCAGAGGTGACTCTTGGTCTTCCTTTCCTAGGACGATCCTCATGTGAGCCGGTTTCATCACAGCGCTTGATGGTTTTTGCGACTGCACTTGGGGACACATTCAAAGTTTTTGCAATTTTCCGGACGGACTGACCTTCATTTTTTAAAGTAACGATGGCCTGTCGTTTCGCTGTACTTAGCTGATTGTTTCTTGCCATAATATGAATTCTATCAGCTGTTAAACAAGACTGAGTGTCAACTATGAACCAACTGACTTCTGTACAACACCATTAATAGTTCCAACACCATTAAGAAGGCAAGAAATTCCTCAAATGAACTCTGATGAGGCTCAACTGTGACATGAAAACCATTTCAGGTGATTACATCATGAAGCTCAGAGAGAAGGTGAAGGGTTTGCAGCGCCGTCAACAAAGCAACAGAATCTAAAATAGAACATATATGTTCAGAGTTTTCAAATTTTTGTTGCTACATAATTTCATATATCTTACTTTATATATCCTGATGTCTTCAGTATGTATCTACTATATAGAAAGTAGTAAAATAAAGAAAAAAAATTTGACTGCTCGGGTATCTTGGAGAATAATACTGGTGTATTATCAAACAACAGCTCATTACAACCCCTCCCACCAAAATTCTGATCCCTCACTGCAGTAATTTACAATTGCACAAGTTCCAGTCAATAAAGAATATTTTGACTTATTAGTTGGGAGAAGAAAACCGTTTTTAAAGACTATTTATCATTAGAATGAAATCCAAGAAGAAAGAAATGACTTCTTCACTTGTTTTCAGCTCAAAAGATCCAGGTGTGTTTAGGACTCGCACAGCTGTTCAGACTCTTGCCTAAGTGAGCAAATATTAAAAATATATCAGCATTGTTGTGCAATTTATCAGATGCAAACATGCTAAGACTCATTTATATAATGATATCACCGAATCTGTAGTTTTTAGATGTTGGAGGTCTTTGAAAGAAGATCTCCTTGTCACCTCTTTGTTCCAGCAGTAAATGAGACTGTAAACTCTCTCCAAAGCTGAGCTTCCATTTATGCCAATTTAAGACGCATGCTTTCAATTAAACTTTCCTAAGGCCCGAATAATTTCAGATTTCCCCCAAGCTTCGCCAAAAAAGAAAGAAAGAAAGAAAATCCTGCATTTACCTCACACAGATTAAAACCATGTTAGCTGGATGAAAGTGAATAAAACATCATAATGTGATACAGAGAGCAGCCAACTTGTTTTGGCGTATGAAGAAAAGGGACATACTTTAGTGGTTAGTTATCTAGACAAAATGGGCACAGGGATGTTTTACTATATAATGCACCATGAGAAAAAGAAGCTTCCTGCTGAACATAGTGGTGATGCTAAAATAAAAACTGTTTTTGAATGAATTAGTGAAATCCTATTCCTTAGTTAGAGCTAAAGGAAACTTACAGACCGTATTTAATACTAATATAGGAGATAGGAAAGGACACTAAATGCTTTTTTTAACTTTTTTGTTGTTTTTTTTCGACGAGCTGATTCAAAAAGACACAAAAACTCTTAATTTCTCAACATCAGTTTACTATAAACTGGAATTCTCTGGTCGTCTTTTACTCTGAAAATACTTCACCACTCTGTCCACAAGACCACACTAATACATTTTTCTTTGCAATGACCAAAACGTGAACAGTTAATTGAGAGATTTTCTTCGTTATCTGTAATATCAGTGTCAGCAGCAGTGAGAGGAATTAAATAAATTATATGACCGACAAGCCAGAGAATCATTGTCTGGAAACATTTAAGATTTTTGGAAACTGAGCTCAATATATAAATCCAAAACAAGTTTAATTTTATAAAGTGTGTGTGTGTGTGTGAGGCATCTTTAAAACCTACTTCGTGGTTTGTGTGTAGCGACTGAGAGGATTGAGTTTGAGTAGGAAATTACAAATTTATATTATATTTACATCAAAAGTGAATCAAAGTGATGGACGGGCATCCTGAGTATCATGTATCCTTGTATGGAAACAATCTTTTGCTTCGTATCGACGTCCCTGTGAAAGTAAAATGGGAACGCGATCAGATGGAATCGTTTCAGGTTGGATGAGGACTCACACTGTCAAACTGTAATTTATTACAGCACCACAGACACATTGATGTCAATGTTTTGTTTTTACTCTTTCTTGTTGTTCTGGAGGAGTTTCCTCTGCAGAGAAGTAACCTTTCTGGAATGCAGCAAGATCACAGAGTGACATGCAACTAAAGCGTAACATGTCTGCAGTCATGTATCTGCAAGAATCCAGAGTCAGAAGGCAGATTTCAGAGCGCTGTGTGATTTAAAATCACCAGACGTTCAATCGATATGTGTCCAATTCATTATTATTATTATTATTATTGAAGTATTTATGACATTTCTTCAGCAGCTTTCAGCTGAACTGCATGAATTATTGCTCGGAGGTGATGTAAAAAGTAAAAGTTAGTGAGAGTTTTTATACTCAGTTGGATTTGAATCAGCTGTGTGTGTGTGTGTGTGTGTGTGTGTGTGTGTGTGTGTGTGTGTGTGTGCAGTACCGGGACCAGGTGACCCAGTTTGACCTGACCTGGCGAGGTCTCATAAAAGCAGCATTGAGGCCTGGAGGCCTGGAAACACAGCACAGCTTTTGTTGCCCTACCCAAGGTGTATTTCCCTTGGAGCCCGGGGTGGGGTCAGAGGGGGGGGGTCGGATGAGGGGGGTGTTAGTCATTAGAAAGACAGAAACCGTTTCTTGGCTTGGACACTCATTATTTTATAGTTTATTAGTGGAAGTAAAATTGTTTCTGTAGTTTATGTGTTTTCTACAACCCCCCCCCCTTCCACCCATGATGTTAAAACACAATCAACTCTTTCTCCTATTAATCCACTTTCCAGTGTGGCTTTAATTAATTCTGCTCCTTTCACTCCTTCTTACACATGGCTAGCCAGTTGTTTAAACCTCTCTCTGCTCTCGCTCCTTTTCCTTTGTTTCCCTCCGCTCTTTACATCTTTTTCTCATCTTTCAACACATTTATTCTTTTCTTCCTCTGAATTCTTTTATACATCTGGTTTTCATACTACAGATTCGTGCTCTTTGAATTTGATTGCAGTCTCTGCGTCCGTGGTTGGATCCTCCGTCCTGTATTTACTACTTCATTCTTCAAGGTCAATTGCCGTTGTCAATGGTGCTTCAGAGTGTGTGAACCAACGTTGTGTGTTTTCCACTGATTACTCGTCTATGAACAAAGTTACAGAACATCTGCAGGCATGTCTGTTCAAGTTTAGTATTTATAATGTGTGATTTACAAAATGGGACCGTTCAGTACAACGTATATGATTGTGTTAATCAGCCAACCTGTGTTAGACTTTCGTCAGTCGTGGAAGACAACAGCTCTTTGTAGAAATAGTTGCAGGGACTCTCCCAGACGGGCCCTCGCAGCGAAGAAAAACCACAGCAGAGCCAAGCAGTTACAGAAAATATGTCAATATGGGAAATATGACTTTAAAAACAACATTCGCCGAGCTGACTGTAGCTTCCTGTGTGAATGTGTTCTCGTGTGTGGGGAGAACGCAGGGAAGGGTTTTGCTCTAATAATAGCAACATACATGGCTGTACAGACGATTTTACTCATCAGAAAAAAAACAAAAAACGTCTCGTCATTGAGGAACATGCTCCATATTAGCTTTTTACTTTATTTCTTACAAGATGACTCGGCACTTCCGTTTTGTTTTGGAGGTGTTGTGTACAAAAACATTTATAGTCTAATAATATCAAAATTTAATGACAAGTATATATACTGAAGTATATATGTTCTTATGAATTTTAAAATGTTTTAAATGGGAAATATTTCACATTTTCCTCCAAACTAAAGACCTTAAATACTAAATAATGTTTTTATATTTTTTTGCGATAAATAAAAAATACAATTAACTTTTCTGTGATTACTTTTTGAATAAATTAATTGATTAAATTGCAGTTGTTTAGTATTAATTATACTAAACTGTAATACAAGCTCTTCTGCTTGTTTAGCATCTTTCAGTGTGACTATAGTAACCGGGTCAATTCTGAAATTAAATCAGAATCATTCAAAAGTAGCTCTACTACAGTAAAGAAAGTCTTCTGTGTATAAAAGCAACAACTGTACGCGGTATCAAAAATAAAAGAGATATTAGACTAAATTTCTGTTTTGAGTTTTGTAAATACATTTTTGAGTGATTATCTTAATTTTTATATGAATGAAATGGATGTCTTTATGTTAATCAGCCATAACTTTATGACCCTTTTATGGCATTATTTGCCTTAACGACAGCTCTGACCCATCAAGAGGGAGAACATCCTGGTACTTTGTACTTGGATCTTCCCAACAGATCCTTTGGACCCAATGGCTTGTAGGTCAGAGTCCTACTCAAACACGGATTTACAGTATATACTAACTAAACTCAGGAACGTAGAACTTGAAGATAAACAAAATGAGCGCCCCCTTGTGGGGGTGTGAAGTGTAAATGTATAGTGTAAATGTTAAGTCCCGCCCCCTCTGCGTAAATGAATGGGACGGTTGTCTGTTTTTCTTATAAATGTAGTTGTATTTAGTACGTTGATGCCTAAAAAACACAGTAACTGTTAGTAGACGGGACTTTCAGTTCAACATCTCTGGTTCCAAAAATACAACATGGCAGCTCCTGGCGGACATTTAACAACAGAAGTCTGTCATCATCATGTTGGTATGAGCTGCTGTACTAGTGGTTAGAAATGAAACGATACATTTATAACTTCTGGGGGATTTACAAAAATGCATGTATATGCATGTTTTTGTATATAAATGTAGAAAAAGAATCACACAAGCATATTGAGGTGCAGCTGGTTTCCTTCCTCACATCTCAGTTCCTACTGCAACTTTTATAAATATATTTGAGTTTGTACTTAAAATGTTGTAGCTTGTGTGTTATAAAAGCAAATACATCATCAAATGTAGATATAAAATGATCATAAATATACGTATTCAAAAGATTTTGTTATTGCCATAAGGACTAAGACAATAAAAAGTCGAATTTATTATATTTAATAAGGATTATAATCCAGGTTTTAACAAAACTTTGTCTGGAACTAAAGTCATGCTGTTTGTTCAACTCTGTGGAGTCAATATAAGATCCATACTGGTCATAAATAATGTTTGTCCTTGAGTGATATTAGCAGCAATCTTTTAATTACTATTAACTATTATTATAGTTATTGTTCTCATGGCTCATTTCACTTCAGATGAGCTGTCAAATACACATTCACAGACATTATAAAATGTGGTTTTATTACTTATTAACATCTTAGATTGAGTCCAGAGCTCCATCAGAGGAGTCAGTCATGTTTCACTGTTATTAAAATAATAAAAAGTATCTGTTTTAGTTTGTACAGATGAATAAACAGGAACATTTCACTTTGGTTCTTATAAAAAAACATACACATCCTCTTTTTTTACTCATCAGAATTAGTTTGTGTATATTTTGTATACATTAGAGTGCTACTTTAATGTAGGACATTTGTAAACTGATTATTCTCCCACACTGCTTGTTACCCGCCCCGGGTGTTTGATTCCCAGGCTGAAACAGCCTCAAAACAACAAGACATTCTTTGGCTGAGCTTTATTTACCACAGATTCACCATAGAGAGCTCAACTCCACCCACTCATAAATTCACCGAAGGGGGCAGGAGTTATAGAGAAAGATGAAGGAAGTGCTGCACATTTAGTGTCTTTGACAAGGTTATAAGCTACACTGTGGCTCAGCTCATCAGAAAAGTGTCAGTAAAACAAAGGAGCGCGTTGATGGATGCAGAGAGAATGGCGTGGTCTGTTTTCATAAAGGGTTAAATTTGCCTACATTGCGGCTAGCTGTTTGTGGGTCAGCTGGCTGGCAGCGAGAACACAGAGGCCCTTTATGATACACTTCTGCTGATTGAAATCATATGGCATCGCCTGAAATTATTGCTCTACTTGGAAGACAGACGAAAAGCAACTAAATATTACCCCACTGCATCCATTTTGTCGACACTTTTTGTTCTCATGCTTTATACGACCATGAAGGATTTTACTTGCAGAAAGTTGCAGATTTTTGAATGTAAATAATCAAAAATTACAATATTCTTGATAATAACTAGATTTTGATTGCAGAGTGTAAATTCTCTCTTTTTTTTTTCTTCAGAGCCTGAACCTGGACCTGGACCTGGATCTAGCCCTGGACCTGTTCATATATTCTGCCCTCACTGCAGGTCTCTTCCTCATCATCATCCTTTTTGACTTCTCTGGTGTCTGACTGAAGAGCAGCCGAGTGGTGCTGAATGGCACAACAACATCATTATACACTCACTGCAAGACCTTGACGAAGAACCAGGAAGAGGAAGAAGACAAGAAGTCTCAGAGAAGTTATTTGAATCTCCAGCATCCTCCTCACAATGGCAACAAACAGAGAACACCACATGCGTCACATGACAGGATTCTCTCGTGCCATGTACCCCTTTACCTTTAACTCCATGAGGAGCCACTCCCCCTTTGACCTGCTGGCCAGCAGCCACCTGTTTGGTCGCTTCGGAGCCGATCTTCCCAAAGAGATGGCTGCGCTGTGTAAGTAACCAAATCAATCCACACGTCTTTATGTGCTTAATGTACAGAATAATATACAGTTTGTTGAATTGAATGAATCTAGGCTGCAAATAACTGAATTTACCCCTTAATATAAAGTTATTTTATTATTTATTAAAACCCTCAAGTGTGAGATCCAAAATTAGGTTCTAATTAATTGTTAAACGATGCACTGACCAGAGGTATGTATCAAACAAACCTTCCTGCTCTGCACTGCTTAATACTTTGGTCTATTATCATCCAAAATGTAATCCAAACCCAACAAAAATGGACTGAGTCCAGGACAGGTAAACCAGAGGTGTTAGTTCTAAAAGAACCCTGTGATGGACTGGTGACCTGTTCAGGTGTAACCCCGCCTCTCACCCCAGATAAACACCAGCTCACTGCGACCCTGAACAGGAACAAGCGGGTTTAGATACTGACGTTCTCTAAAGTCTCACCAAACACCTTCAACACTTCTTTATTTGACGTAACCCGGCTGATAATATTAGAATCTGTTTACCATCCCAAGCAGGAGACCGTCGCTCTTTGAGCTGTTGACTTGTACAGATGATGCTTTCTGGTATAAAGTTAATTTATCTTCCCCTATTTGGCAAAAAATCCTCCATATGGCTCCTCTGCAACTCAACGGTAAACTTTCAGAGTCCAAACAGTCTGAAGAGGTCGACTCTTCCTCATCCAGCTGTGGTGATCCTCTCAGTAGTTCATCCAAACTCTCAACATCACAGCTTTCAGAGCTAAACGAGATTAACTGTTCGTTACTGTCCCATTAAGTTTCCTTTAAAATTCAATATAAGAGAGTAAAAGTCCATTTTATTTGTTTTTAATGATCCTAGAAATAAATTAGAAACTGACAAAAGCTGCTGTCCTGAAAGAGGCATCAATTACTGCTAATGAGGATAAAACTTAGACGAAGAAAGACTCTGATGTAGTTCTTTCTGTTGGTATCTTACAGGTTTTTTTAAGTGTTTTTATTTTGTGAACACAGACCTGGAACCAATAACCAGCCTCCCAGGTCTTCTTGCAGCATTTTTTTGAATCACTTGTAAATTTACCAAAATGAGTAAATTCTTTTTCCATCTTCTCGCTGGGATTAAAGAGTGGAACTGCTGTCACAGTGAAACACATCGCAGGTACAAAGAGGAGACACGGTCACAAACAAATCATCCAACACAAGTCTACTTTCAGTCATCTGAGTGCTGAAAGCCACCACAGCTCTAGTCATCCGGGAGCCATAAACAATGTTGTCGTGTCCCACTTGTTCCCTTACAGCCAGGAGTGTTACGTTAGCCACAACTCTGCCATGACGGACTGACAGGCCAGGCAAACCCTCACCTGGAGGGACGTCACCGATCCATGAAGAAACTGTAAAATCAGCCGGAATCACGTTCGTCTGTTAGATGATAAAATAAACTTCACTTACCTTTTAATGATCACAAGTTTAAAAAACGAAAATTCTGTAAAAACTGAAAAGCAGCATTCAGCCTCTTGACACGCTCACCTGCCACCTGCACACACCTACTCTTATAATCTCCCAGAATGCAATGCAGAGGAGAGATTTTTATGGCAGTGACAGGCTGGAAAGATAAGACCCACATAATGTGGTTCTTTCTCTGTAATTGTCAGCTTTCCATGAAGATGATCTGGATCTGAACCAGGTTCAGGCAGTCACACAGATTCCTGTTGTTACCACAGGGGGCGCCATTGTGCTTCACATTGACTTTACACTGAGACTCACTGAGACAAAGGGAAAAAAATCAGGCTGATTTAATGAGTGAAAAATCTTCTAAATGGGTTGTTTATAATAATTTTGTCAACTTTTTCCCAATATTTAACTTTTTTAATCATTTATATCCTCTGAGACATTTGCACAAAGATGCTGGAAAGATGAACTGATTTAAGGAAAAAAAAGTTTAAAGAAAATAATACCAATACAAAATTCTGAATTAATACTTTCAAAACATAGAAAGGTGTATTTGTTTGTTTGTTTGTTTGTTTGTTTGGACAGTGATTATCTTATTGTTGCAAACAGAATCTCAACTGGAACATTTTCTATTTGCATATTTTAATTAAATATATTTCTGTTTTAAAGTTTTAACATTTTGTATTTTATTTAAAATGTGAAATTCTGAAATCTTACAAGTTGGTAAAAAAAAATTATCTTTTAAAAGTTTGTTGAAGCGTTTCTGGCGCCATCGAACTTCATCATTTTAGGAACGATTCTTCTGGCTTGGTACATTTTCCTTTTGAACATTTGGAAGTTTTTTGGATGGAATGTTAAAACAAATTTGACGAGGTTCCTCCGTTAGATGCTCCACTGGAGTCAGGTCTAGACTTCAGCAAGAATCCATAAACAAACATCTGCAGACATAATATCAAAGCGTACGTAGAGAGAAGCTGAAGTTGAAAATAAACTTTAAGCCCCGCCCCCTCTACAAAAACTAATGGGACAATATACTATAACTATAATAAAAATGGAAGGAAAATTGTATTTGAGTCTCCCGAGCAGCAGAAGAACAAGCTTGAAGAAGTCAACTAGTCCTGACACACGTTGCATTTAGAACATTCTCTGATGGTTTGGTTCTGATTCTGGTTTTAACTCTGCCAATTACTTCTAAAGATACAATATGTTCCTCTTAAATTAGATTTGATGTATTTAATTAGGAGCAAAAGAATTAGAACTTCTTCTAGAGCGAATAAAAAACTGTCAGAAGTCAGAAAGAAGTTTTTATTTTAATTAAATGTTTTAGGTTGTTAAAAAATTTTATTGACTCTGTTTGAACTGAACATGCATTTATAGAGTCGCCCGTTCTGTAAAGCTGTTTCTGTGGATCAGTGTGAGTGTGTGAGTGTATTTACACACCCACGCAAACACACACACATACACACACGCTCACACACACGCACACACACACACACACACACACAACGTATATCTGCAGATCTGCAGTCTTTTTCTTGCAGAGGGAGTTCTGCAGCTACTGGCACTCAGACTGTGATTACATCTTTTAGATGTTGCCTCTGGAGCTTCAACAGATAGAAACAGTGAGATGTCAGAGACGCATGAGGTCATTCAGACAGATAAGGGCCACATGTAGCAAAGAGAGAGCATCAGGTATCTCTATCACACACCTTTGTCTTTATTCACCTGATATTTTGACTTTAGTTGCTACTTGGTGTAAAAAAAAGAAGAAGAAATACGTCTCCAAATTAAAATCGCACATTAAGAACGATCAGAAATCAAATATAGTTTTTATTCTTAACGTGGTGAGACGACAGAACAGTGAGCCTCCGGATGTAATTAATCTTTTAAACGCTGATCAGTTTTTCTTTTTGCAGTGGAGAACAGATGGATAATACAACACGCCAATGGTTTGTTGTAATTTGGGGTTTTTCTTTTGTTTTAAAATTGTCAGAATATTTAATCATCTAATATGAACTAAAAAAAATGAATGTTTATTTACCAACACTTTGGAGAAGATATTTTGAACATCGTTCAGAGGAGTGAAACAGTCGCTGGTGCATCTTCTTTTTCCTGCTCGTTAATCAGCTGATGCACAAACATGATGAATGACCGATTATTTAAAAAGTTGCAAATACTGACTGACTAATTGCTCTATTTAGTCTGTAGTGACAGATAAAGAGTTAAAAATAGGAACTTAAACAATAAACTAAAGTTAAAATAATAAATACATAAAGTTATTTCCTTAATTCAAGCTTTAATTTGTAATTTGTACAAAGAAATTGGGAAGTTGTGAAAATGTTATCACATTTTTAATTGATTTGCTCATGATTATGTTAAAATAACTGCATCAGCTGCAGATAAAGGGATGAAGTGTCTGTGTGGCTGCGTGTTTACGGAGAGTTTTACAGGTTTCAGTAAAAAAGATTAACCAAGCAGCTAATTAGCTTCAGTGAATTATTTCTCCCGTTAACACGAAGTCAACACGAGCTCACAGGGAAAGTTCTGCATACACTGGAGGATTAATTCAAACCAGGTTCTTCTGTGCATGAGTGCAAGTCTGGACTTTGTTTCCTAATGAGATCAAAGTTAAAAACCATCCCCAGACTTGAAATTAGTGGATCTCCACATCAAAAGACCCCTGATGTGTGTTTAGTCCCAACAGTAAGTTCTTTAGTGGGAATTGAGTAAAAACAGACATTTGAATTTTGTTTTTTGCCAGAAATATTTCAATCTGAAGATTTTTGGATTCAGTCTTTGAGCAGGTAAAGACGGTTTTCTCTTTTTGAAACCAGGGATTACTTAGTCCTTTTTTATTTATTTTTCCGTCCACACATAAATCATTTGTAGCCGTTAGAGACAGCTGTGATGTCACAGGAGAAGGAATTGGTTTTATTCTGCAGGGAACACAACGTCCTTTTGTCATTTCTGCTCTAGTAACATCTTGTTCTTTGTAATATTTTGAGTGTGCGTGTGCATATGTGTGTGTGTGTGTGTGTGATTGTAATTTAAACCTAAAGCCACGGTGTGGAGACTTGTGTGCTTTTCTTTCTGTCTGTCATCACAGGCACTCTCTTTAAGCACACTCATAATTGTGACTGTGCACACACACACACACACACACACACACACATTTCCACTGTCACTCTTTTAAGGCTGCACATTCCAACACCCATGAATATCACAAACAGCCGTCCTGCGCTCAGATTTCATTGCTTCACATTCGTGACTATATCAGTGATCAGTGAGACTTTGTGTGAGTAGCTGCAGCCGATCGGGAGGAGCCATTAGTGTGTTTGTGTCCAACATGACAACAGGATGAAGAACCCGATCTCGACTTGCACTAGTGTGACTCAGTCTGGAACTCGTGCCTGCACAAGAAGCAGAGAGGGACGTGTTTTAAGTTTCAAAGAGCTGCAATTCACTTGTGATAAAAGAGTGGAAACTGGTCTGTGTTTTGTTAAAGCTTCTTTTCTTCTTCTTCACATTCTCTTTTTGCATTTTTTGGTTTCTTTCCTCAAAGCAGCAACAGGGGGCAGGGTGCTGTGAGGCAGGGAGGCTAATTGTCTCAAGGTGTAGAGAGAGCTCAGCAGGCTGATGATGTGTAGTTCTGCTCCCTGCAGCGTGTGTGTGTGTGTGTGTGTGTGTGTGTGTGTG
>SSNP01000080.1:2044071-2072513 GCA_006937955.1 Pachypanchax playfairii
GTGTGTGTGTGTGTGTGTGTGTGTGTGTGTATGTTAGGGCCCCAATGGGGGTTTCTTCCAGAGTTCATCTCTTTCGAACGAGGGAAGGAAAAGGGAGGAGGTGAGGAGGAGGGTGGGTGAGTTTGTCTCGTATACAAACTGTCCAGACTTTGGGGCTGGTGCGGTCCGCCTGCGGCAGAGTTACACTTCAGTGTGACTGAAGCTCCCAATGAGCTCCAGGAGAGAATAAAAAGGAATCCATTCCAACAAAAAACAATCTGTTTAATACAAACCGAAAACTCGATGGAAAAATGGAAACAAGCTTTAAAACTTTGTCCAAGAAGAAGAAGAGAAGAAACTCAGAGTGCAAATTGGAACCAAGTGCAAAAAAAAAACAGACTCTCTGTTTAAATAGACGGTCAGCTGGAGCTCGTCAGATTACAGACTTTATAAAGTATTTTAGAATTATTTTGAAAGACATTTTAGATGATCTGTTCATGCTGCGCCTGAAGCCTTGATCTCACTCTGCTGCAACCGTCTGGGACAAATTGCAAACGGCGAGGAGGTTTCCAAAATGTCTCAAAACATTTGCGTCTGAATCGTAGCTCCTTTGTGGAATTCTCATAAAATTTGTGAGACACATTTTCTCTTAAAATATTCACAGAGTCGTTAGAGGTGTTGGAAACCATCCTCGGTTTAGTTTGTAGTTAAAAGGTGTGAGAAATGTGAGATGATTTTTGGTGCATCCAGGTGCAACTAGAGCTCAAGGAACTCAAATTCAACAAGGGTTTCTGAGTCGTACGGCTTTAAAAGGATTTGGTGTTTTTTGTTGTTTTGTTGCTTTTATCCAGTTTTTCTTCAAGCATTTTTGTTCCAATTCTGCTGAATGTCAGTAGAAAATTATAATAGATTTGCATTAAAAAGAAACCTGAAATGTGCTGTTTCTTTTGAAGTGTAATTTGAGGAGCTGCACCCAGTTCCTGTGATATTTGGCATCATTTGGAAATGACACCCTCAGTACCTTCTTCTCTCCAAACACACATGGTGCTCTGGGGGTTGTGAGTTGCTCAAAGCAGCCCAGCTGTACTCGCTGTGATAGAAACTGTTTTTTTTTTTTTCAGTTCTAGTGTAACAAAAGGAAAGTTCAGGGGGGAGAAAAAAGCAGAGCGTGAAGGAGCCAGTAACTATTTGTTTTGTGAATATGAAATATGAAGAAATGAGTTGGAGAAAACTTGGAGCAAAAAAAAAAAAGGGAGGGAGAGGGAGTTTGGTGTTCGTCCAATCAGGAAGCAGAGACACACCTCTTCTGGCTGCATTTACCCTCCCTACTTCTTCTCTGTTAAACCCACCCCCCCCCCCACCCTCCACCTCTTTTTTTTTTGTCTTAGTGCTGGGAGATAGTTGGCTGTGAGTGTGTTGGAGTGTGAGAGGCCCACAGATCCAGCAAGAGGGGAGTTGAGATCAGTTACAGCAGGCAGGGCAAAGCAGGCAGGCGAGCAAGTGATCCAGGAACAGAGAGACGTTTGGATAAAAGGTGAGAAAGAGCCTGAGAGAAAAGAGTTAGTCCATGTAGTTTAGTAGAAATCAAACAGGAGAGCAGGGGGCAGAAGCAGGGTAGAGGACAGACAGAGAACACCTGGACCAAGCTGGGCATTAAGTTACTTCACAGGAAGCTGCATTCTGGGATTTCTCTCAGCTTGGCTGCAGAACAGTAGCAGAAGTTTTGCTGGAGTGATTGGAGCTCAACATGTTCGACTGTATGGAGGCTCTGGGTCTGGTTCCTCGACCCCTCTTCGATGTGTCCAGGCAAGGCTCCTGCATGCTCAGCAAGCCCACGCCTTACTTCTCCAGACTGGACCCTTTCGCCTGGGCTGGGACGGGCAGCGTTCAGTGTGAGTACTGACCCGTCCATCCAAAACTCTGCGTGTCAGTGTGTGAGATGGTGTTGTTGCCGTTGGAGCTGAGGTTTTTGTTATCACGAGCTCTCTCTCTCTCTCTCTCTCTCTCTCTCTCTCCACAGGAAGAGTCAGATTCCTTTCGATTATACGTACCCATTCTCACCCTGCAGCTTGTTTGTTTATGTGCTTAGCGTGCTTTGTGAGTGTGAGTGAGTGAGTTGGGGAGTGTATTTATACACCACAGGGTTTGTTTTCTTTATGAATGACTTCACATGATTGACAGCTCCTTTAAACAATGCAGGGACTTAACCCGGTGATGTGTCCAGAAAACAGCAAACTGACAAACAGACACAGCAGAGACGGACCGGGCCTCCAAATCACACGCTGGATAAAAACACACTCAATCACACGGTTTAGAACAGATACACACAAGATAATGAACAAGCTGAGAAGAATCTCGCTGTTTCTCTTTCATTCTCACTCTGACCTTTAAAAATAAGAACAAGATGACAGCGAGAATAAGAAGTTGGTTGTTTAAAGATAAAATAAAGAGTCACATGGTGGAGAAACACTCCCAGTTTCTTAGCAGTCGACATTCCTCTGATAGCTCCTGAGCAGGAAGGCCCAGATTGCATCAGGTGTTCAGATACAGTGTTGTAAGAAACCTAATCAGCACAAAGACAAACACTGTGGAGATAAATGAGAAAAACTCACTCTGTCTGGTGAAAGAATAATATTTCACTCTTTACTGAACCGATCACTGACTCTCCAGCCAATAGAAAAATGACTTATACTCTTCTGTGTCACCAGGTTGAGATAAAATAGACTCTTCCTGCTTCTTTTCAGTGATTTGAGAAGTTCCCAAAGAGCACCTTGAGTCTATTTGTCTTCAGTAATTATTTGGATACCAGTGCATTAAACACTGTCAGGTCGGCGGTGCTCACTAATGATGATGGATGAGCAGTCAGGATGACAAACACCACAGCAGGGCCTGTTTCAACTCGCTGTGGAGGTTTGCCAGATGCCAGCCTGAAAGACAAATGTCCACAAATTCCCATTAATCATGATATTTTTCCCTCTTTTTTTTTTTTTTTAGTTGTTTTTGTTCCATGTATGAATTTTAATTTAACTGTGAAGGTTGTCGTTTTTTTTTTTAATCAGTGAAAAAGCAAATAAAAGCAAAAGAATCTGTTTTTCTTTAACCTGAATGGAAAGAGGAAATGTTACTGGAACCGAGTGACCAGAAAGAAACTACAAGAGGATTTTGATCCTGAATAACCTGTTTTATTCAAACATGAGCACCTTTATTTCATTTAAAAACACTCCAGAATCATTTTGTTCCATTTAAAACTGGACCGGTCCTTGATCTGGTCAATCGATGGAACCGTGGTGGGAATTAGTTTTAAATGATCTTAATCTTTCACATTTTTCAGCTTCATAACTTTGTTAAATATTATTTTTTGTGATTGTTTAGTCAACCTAACAGTGTGTTTTTTTACTGTTTATTTAACAGAAAGTTGCTGCTTGATGAACAACATCTCTAGAAGATTCTTTATAATTAGATCAGATGTTATCATGATAACATCTCACATTTTAATAAGAATTGATTCAAAGAGATCATGTTTCAGCACTTAAGTCTGACTTTACTCACTGAATTCCTTTGTCTCCCAAATTTGGGGGGAAAAAGTTGCAGTTAATTTGTTTTAACATCAAAAAGTCCCGAACGTTTGTTGATTACATTAAATGTAATCTGCTTGTGACTTTTTGTTGATTGTTTGAAACAAGATGGTTTTGTGTTAAAGGCTTGAATAGAAATAGGAATATGTCTGTAAATTCCGGAGACGTTAGGCCGTGTTGACGGGGTCGTCCTCGTCCTTTGTTTCAGTGTCGGGAGTCGGGGACGTGCTGCCGACACCGTGCGCTCCCTCCAGCTAAACAAAGTTAAAAAATGTTTACTCTTTGCTCACATATGGATCACCTTTCATTGCTTGGGTTGTGTAACCGAGCACATTTAATGATTCAATTACAATCAGAAAGGGTCAATTAAGAGATTTAGCCAGTGTGGGTGGGTGGAGGAGAAGAATGGCAGGATGAGGCTGGAATTTGGGATTCAAGGTGTTTTAGGCCTGGAGGGGAAACACTCCTCTCCTCTTCATTCAGTGATAATCTCTTTCTTATCCCCTGGCATCCTCTTTAAAGTTGGCTCTTCAAAGCCTGTCAAACAATGGACCTTTATATCATCTCAGAGGAGGAGCTCCTTTAACTCCAATACAATAGAGAAGCTGTTATAGACAGTCACTGATAAAGGCTTGTGTTTGATTTATTATATAGACTTTAATTAAACTGATGTATTTCTGGCATTTTTAGTCTCTTAATGTGGCTCTAGTGTCACTTCAGCAGCCGTGGGGCTGAAACTAGATTCAGCTTGAGAGAGTCACTTTTAGTTGTTCAGGGATTAAAAATATGACCTGGATGTTGTTTTGAAAGAGTTTGACTCTTTTCTGTGATTTAAACTGTCACACATTAAAATCAATTACAAGGAAAAGTTTTGTAGTATAAATGATCAGAGCTGCTGTAACAAATAAGAGTATTTTTTTTTTACGTTGTTCGGACAGGAAGTCGTGTCATTTTTCATGTAGAGCTGCAGGAATCGAAGCGTTTCACTGAGTCGTGACTGTTAGCGACTAGAACATACATTAATCTTTAGTTCCAGTTTTCAGGATCACTTAATTTACTCAAAGTGGCTTTTCTGCATCAAACTGTGAAGAAATTGAGACGTGCAGATTTTCTTATTGCATATATATAATAATAATTATGATAATTATCATCGTGTCCCAGTTTGTTTACAGCTTATCATGAACATTTCTTCCACATGTTTGCTGCGTTCATAATGTTCGGGTCTCTTTTTGGTCTCCGATCAGTCACAAATTAGTTTCTCAGGTTGCTCCATGACGTCATCTCCCGTTTCTGCAACAGACAGCTGCCACAACTTCACAAGAAAATATGTCTCATAGACTTTTTAAACATGTTCAGTGTTCCAACGACACGAGAACGAGTTCCGAATTTGTTGTAGGAGACGAAGATACAAGCGTGATTATTTCACATGTTCGTACTGTCTGAATCTTATGCACATGCTTCATCGTTACATGTGTTCATAAACACTAAAGGCTACTGAGGTGTGCAGGAGAGGACGTGTCTGAGGAGCTGCACCGAAAAAAATATATAAACATCAGAGTTTATTAGGTGTTGTAAAAGAAAGAAAGGAACAAAAGGGACAAACCTGCATTTAACAACCTTTCACATGACCCCCCCCACCACCACCACACACACACACACACACACACACACACACACACACACACACACACACTGCAGACAAACTCTTGAACCATCTTCTACTAAGATGTGCAGTGTATTAATGACCGGTGCAGACTGAGTGTGTGTTCTCACGCCGTCCTGTGTTTCTGCTGTAGCAGGTGGGCTTCATGTTTTGTGAGTGTGTGTGTTTTGTGTGTCGTTCCGTCCGTTTCAAAGTGTTAGCGGTTGTCTTTTATGGAGCATCTCCTGGACGCTGGCCTGGACTTCACAAGCTCCACTTTAAGAGGAGCTGCCAATAGCAGGAAGGACTCCTCCTCCTGCAGGGCAGGAAGGCAGGGAGAGGACAGAAGGGTTGAGGGGGGGCTATTAGTGAAGGTCAAGCTAGGGGAGGGGAAGGAGGGGTGGGGGGGTTGCCACTGGTATTGAACTTAAAGCAGCTGATGAAAGAGATTGTGCCCCCCCACTCTGCTGTTTCTAGGGGGGGTTAAATACTTGCTCAGCATATTTCAAGCTGAAACTCCAACTCTGTTTATCTGCTTATAATTCAGCATCCTAAATGATGTCACATCCGTTTTATAGTGACATCCTGACACAGAGCTGTAAATAATTCTTCTGGCGTTGACATCCCCTTCCAACTGGATGGTTTTATGTGTCATGTGACTGTTTAACATGACATTTGTCCCAGTGTTTCCGTCCCGTATCTCATCACCATGTTTGTGAATGTTGTTGCACTCTGAGTCACACGGAAAGCCATCACACACAGTCCAGCTGACCATTAGATACAGGCATCACACACACACACACGTGCACGCACATTCCACAGCAGGCTGTTGAACAGTTTGTGGGTTGAACTGTTAGGAACAAGCTAAATTTGTCACCCAAATACACTTCTGGAAGGCGAAAAAACAAAAAGAAGCTCGTTATGAATCTTATTGGAATAAAAGTCACTCGAACCAAAGAGTGAATAAGTAAATGAAAATCTGAGTCTGAGCTTGTGAAACACGACATGAGGAGTCCGTCATTGTTCATGTCTTCTCACATATTTGTTAAAGCAGACGGATGGATCACCTCCTGCTGAAACTTTGGGTTTTTCACACTAAACTGTCAGAGTTGTTATTCATGTTGATGCCATATAAGAAGCTGCTTCAGCAGAAAGGAAATCTGTTCCAAACACAAGCTACAGTTTACACAGTTATTCATAGCAAGAAAAAAAAATCCTCCCAAACTAAGACGTCAATTCAAGTTTCAACCTTTAATTTGTTTTCAGTAAGCAAATTATAATAAATAACTAAACTACAGACAGTAAAGTTATAATATGATGAGATGTACAAGGTATAAAAACTACAAATCTGGTAGTTTATCAGGAGGATATATTTATTTTAAAATTCATGGACAATAAAAAAATCCTGCCAAATACTGTTCCTAAAATATTGCACTCTTATTTTGAAAGTGCACATAGAAAAACCCTCTTAGAAACTATTAATGGAGAAAACTCCTTGTAAAAACACACAGTTAAACGACTTTGCTCTTTAGATATTCTGAATAGAATAAAATTTTAAGTATATTTTAATGATTTTTTTCAGATTAAAACTCTTAGAAATGGTAAATATTAGCTTTGCTTGTGTTTAAACAGTTTCACTTCCTTTTTTTTAATTGTTTGGAAACAGTTCCAGGATTAAAACTCGGCTCAGATCTCAAGCAGCATGTGAAACTTCAGTATTCACACTTTTTAAAGCTCTTCTGGTCAGATGATGTTATTTCCCTGCAGCCTTCTGGAATCAAATCTTGATTCCGTTCTGGCTCTCGGTCTGCAGAGCTGATAAGGAAGGTGTCTGCTTTCCGAGGGGCCTCGGTTGTCTAAACAGGGATGTGCTGATCCAACAACAAACACATGGAAACAAGACGGGGGAACATGAAGGAGGAACGATGCATCTGATTGGATCGGAGTGAAACGTGTTGTCTGACAGGTTGGACTTATGGATGTGGATCCGTGCTGCATCAGGATGGATGTTGGAGCAGATTCACTCTCGTCATGTTCTCTGTGCTGATTGATGGAGGGACACACACACGAGGGGTAGTAGGCTGAAAAAAGAGGTGTTTTTTTCTTGTGCTGGGTTTTTGAGGCTGAGTTGAGTTCAGGGTGATGACAGCTGCTGACATTTCTTGGCTCCTCACCCTCTTCCACCACGCCAGGTAAAAATCCCCCTCCTCCTCCTCCTCCTCTCTGGCTGCCTTCAGCTGAATGTCTCCCACCATGTCTCCCTCCGTCATGTTTCTGAGCCACATCCCTCCTCGCCCGCTCTCACCGCCTCAGACGGTATCAGTCACTACCTCTCCCCTGGCGCCAGATGCAGCCTCTCCGTTTCAATAGCAGCTATTTTCCACTCGTTCTCTCAGGGCCACTTTTACATTGTCACTGTTGCTGTATAAACAGAGAGCAGCGATCGGGTTACAGAGCAGCTCTCTCTGCCTCCTCACCTGCTCATCCCCAATCTGATGCACCAGAACTGTTTTCTGCTCCGCGTGCACGTCTCTGTTTATTCATAAAGTTCAGTGTGAAACATCACAGGCCAGTTTCATCTCAGCTGGTTTGGAAGATCCCTCACATCCATCGTACTTGCAGACTTTCAGGGTGGAAAAAAACTTGCAAGACATCCACAAAAACATGAAACATTACTGTCAGAAATGAAATGTAGCCTAAAGGGGTTCTGCTCTAGTTGCTCGTTGGATCAAACTCATACAAATTAAGTTTATTTAAAACAAATGCAGAAAGGGCTTGAAAAAAAAAAAAAACTGTAGCACATCTGCTGTCTTTAAAGTCAACGGTTACAGATGCTCTTTAAAATAGATCCTAACAGACTAGTTAAAGAAAACTGTCGATTTCTTGTGAAGTCATTATAGAAACATTAAAAACAGTAGAAATTGTTTCCTACTAACACCAAAATCTCTGATCCTTTTATTAAAACTGCTTGTTTTTAGTGTTTTATTTAGTTCTTTTGCACAATTTAAAGGTGTTTGAATCTAGTCAATTCGATATTCTCCACAACTGAAGTCTACTTGTTCATGAAAGGAATGTGTATCAGTTATGTTGCAAGTACTAAACTCATTTATACAGATTTAAAGATCTGATAATCCTCTTTGTAACGTACTGCTGCTGATTTCTGTGCTGTAATGTGAATCCAATAGCAGTGTGAAGGGTTATAACATACTGTTCACATGAACTGCTATGACATTGTTGGGACTGGTGTTATCTCAGGACAACAGTAATTTATTTAGTCTTGGCACAGACTGGCTGTTAGCTTGTTCATCGGGTGTATTTCTTAATTTTTATAGAACTTTTTCACCTTCAAAAGATGTTAAATATCCTTTTGAGGTGAAAATACTTTATGAGTTACATTTTTTCAGCTTTTTTGTAATTTAGTGAGCACTAAAAACATCCATTAGCTTGATTAAACCGAGGCAGCTGAAAACTGCGCCAGTTTTTTGTCATGTGAGTGTGGAAAATAGAAGATATGATTAATTTATTGTTGTTTCCTCACAGCAGATCTAATGTAGTTACGGCGGTTCAAAATGGCCTGAAATTTTTTATTTAACCGGAACTAATTGAAACAGTTAATAATTTTTTTAAAGCTGACTGTGTGACTTAAAAACAACGATTCAGACTGAGAAAACAAACATTTACTCATCTACGGGAATCACAGCTGGTGTGTTCTGTATTTTCATTTCCTAACACTCAGTCTGCAGTTTCCTGTACAAACTTGTATGTTTCTGTCAAAACATCTCAAGTCATTAAGTTCAAAACACATTATTATAATACTTTAAGCAAATAGTTAGTTTTGTTGTTTCGAGTAACAGTCCTGTTGAAATATTCCACATCCAGTCTGAAAATAGAATTCGGTTTAAATTCTTTTAAATCACACCCGGAGATCCAGATGTTACCCACTTAGTGTGTTTAATGAACATGATGATATCTGCACACGTTGGTTGAGGTTTACAGCAGGCTGCTGATCATTAGCAATGGCCTTCTTCAGTCAAGGTCAAAGTGAAATCCTGGGGGTTTTATTTAACCTCTCGGACACTGAGAGGTTTCTGTCCTCAGGCTCACCTCCGTCTCTCCCTTTTCTTTCCCCGTTCGCTTTCCCCTCTCTGTTTTTATTAGATAATTCCTTTGTGCCTCTCTGGTTTTGAAACCTTACCATTCTTGTTAATGACAGGCTGCGGGTTCAGGTTGGGGTTGTCCAGTGGGCTGGAGGCCACATTTGGTGCAGTGCTGTGCTGTCCATTGAAGGGGACAGGAGGAGCTGTGACTTTGGGGGTTCTGACCTCCAGATTCTTTATGTTTACAAGGAAGGGATCCAAGGATGGAGCTGTTGATGTGAATAGCGGCCCAAGGTGACTGGATCCCAATAAAGAGGCCGTCACCCAGGCCGGGGCCCCCTTCCCATCCGAGACACAACCTTTATTGGGTTGGTTATGAGGCTGGGCAACTATTAAACCCCGTCCAGCCTGCACGGAGGAATTTAGGGCCAGGAAACAAGAGAGTGGGGGGTGGGAATGGGCTGGAGGAGGTGAAGTTGGGGTGACTGAAGGTGAAAGTTGAAAGACACATTTGATGGAATCTGGTTGTTCTTCAGTCATCACCTCTAAATGTGCACCAGGCGTCTTCTGGATGAACTTTACAGCAACTTTTTTTTACATTGTTTGTTTTGACCGTTTTCACTCCAACTAGTCAAAGGCCTTTTGCCAAGAATCTGCTGTTTTACAGTGTGAAAATTTCCTTAGCGAGACAGTGAGAGGGCACAGAGGGAGACAGCAGAGTCTCGTAAACATCCCACCTCTGTTTGTTCACATGGGGCTTGAGGGACACGGCCGGGTCTGCTTTCAAATAAAAATAAATGTCAGCACACACACACAGATGTGCAAAAAGAAAAAAAGAAAAAAAACATTCAAATGATGAGAGTCAAAAAGTCAGCAGAGGCATCCAACCCCCACTTCTCTCCAATAAATGGTGACTCCAATCAAATCTCAGCTGCCAATCAACATTTTATCAGCTGGGCCATCTGGCCATCAGCTAATTGTGTCTCTTTTAAGTCCCTGTCAATCAGCAGTGCCCCCCCAACACCCCTCCCTTTTCTCTTAAAAATGCCTGCTCCGGAGCTTGTTGCCTCCTGGCTCCACGGGGTGGCCTGCAGGGGGTTATGGGGGTGTTGTTTGTTGACCACTCTCTCCTAATCAGCTGCTGCATTGGCTTTCATCATTGTTTCAAAGGCTCAAAGAATTCATGCAAACAAGATGCTCTGATATAATAAGAAACCTCTCTCTCTCTCTCTCTCTCTCTCTCTCTCTCTCTCTCTGTCTCTCTCTGCAGCGGTGGAGACTCAGAGCACCAGTTCAGAGGAGATGGTGCCCAGCTCCCCCTCCCCTCCTCCTCCTCCTCGGGTCTACAAGCCCTGCTTTGTGTGCCAGGACAAGTCCTCTGGTTATCACTACGGGGTGAGCTCCTGTGAGGGCTGCAAGGTAAATGAAGCCAGAGGTACATGAAGAGTTTACAGGACGTGTGTAAAGTCAAACAGCTGAGGTCGACTCCAAAAACACACCCCTAATGTTTTATCAGAGCCTGACATGTGCAAAAACCGCAGCTGTAATGTTGTTGTTGAGCTGCCCCCTACTGTATGATCACAGTACTGCACCATTTTCACCTGAACTAAACATCCTGATGGATTTAAGCAAAAGTCAGTGAAAAAATACATCAAATACATGTTTGTTTGTTTTTTATATGGTGTAAACAACCTGTTTCGGTCTGAAAGTAACAGATTTTATCTGCTTTAAATCAGACTGACACAAAACTGGTTTCAAACTAAAAATGAGAAACATTTTTTTGGATCTTAGAGGATCAGTTCTCCTCTCTGTGTCTCTATCAGGGATTTTTCCGACGCAGCATCCAAAAGAACATGGTGTATACCTGCCACCGAGACAAGAACTGTCAGATTAACAAAGTGACACGTAACCGCTGTCAGTACTGCCGGCTGCAGAAGTGCTTTGAGGTCGGCATGTCCAAAGAAGGTAGGCTGGATGAAGAGAAGAAGGAAAGATCTGTTATAACACAGTAAAAGCAAATTCAAATGTCTGCTGTTGCCTCTGTTTTTTGTATTCAGCGGTGCGTAACGACAGGAACAAGAAGAAGAAGGATGTGAAGGAGGAAGTGGTTCTACCAGAGAACTACGAGCTGAGTGGAGAACTGGAGGAGCTGGTTAACAAAGTCAGCAAAGCTCACAAAGAGACCTTTCCATCTCTGTGTCAGCTTGGAAAATACACCACAGTGAGTTTGTATTTAATGCAGAACTGTAAATCACAGCTCATGGCTTTGCAGGAAGACGCACGCAGTGCAGATTCTGCACCATCACCACAATCACGTCCCTGTTTCTCGCTCCCAGAATTCGAGTGCTGAACACAGAGTGCAGCTGGACTTGGGCCTGTGGGATAAGTTCAGTGAACTTTCCACTAAGTGCATTATAAAGATTGTGGAGTTTGCCAAGCGGCTACCGGGCTTCACCACGCTCACCATCGCAGACCAGATCACTCTGCTCAAATCTGCATGTCTGGACATCCTGGTATTTTCTCCCTCGTGTCTTCTCATTCCTGCTTCGATACAGAATGTCACGTCGAGCCGTTTCCTCGAAAATGTTACGATTTTTCTCTGTTCTGTGTTATTTTGTGCAGATGCTGAGGATATGCACCCGCTACACTCCAGAACAGGACACCATGACGTTCTCAGATGGTCTGACCCTCAACAGGACCCAGATGCACAATGCTGGCTTCGGTCCACTCACGGACCTGGTGTTTGCCTTCGCCGGTCAGCTTCTGCCTTTGGAGATGGACGACACAGAGACGGGTCTCCTCAGTGCAATCTGTCTCATCTGTGGAGGTGATGGTTGTTTCAAGGTTCAGCAGTTTTCAGTCTCGTCCTGTTAGCTTGTTGTCAGAGTGCTGACGCTCCCGCCTTCTTCCTGTACTCAGACCGGATGGACCTGGAGGAACCGGAGAAGGTAGACAAGCTTCAGGAGCCGCTCCTGGAGGCTCTGAAGATCTACACCCGCCGCAGACGCCCCGACAAGCCTCACATGTTCCCACGCATGCTGATGAAAGTCACTGACCTCCGAGGAATCAGCACCAAAGGTTTCTGGTTTTTAAAACAAAAGCAGAATCTAAATCAAGGTTTTATCAGGAATTTTAAGTTAAAGAATTCACAGTGACATGAGCTACAGTCAAACACAGGAACTCCTAAACACTTACTGAATCTGAAGGGAGGAAACGGGACAGTTCAGAGAAAAATCCTCTTTTTTATATATTTCAACAGTTTTAATATGTTTTCGTCTCTGCAGGTGCAGAACGAGCCATCACCCTGAAGACGGAGATCCCCGGCCCCATGCCGCCGCTGATCAGGGAGATGCTGGAGAACCCAGACGTGTTTGAAGACAGCAGCGACTCCAGCGACAGCGCCACGGCGGCCCCGCCCGCCGTCCAGGACATCAAGCAGGAGGAGAAGTCCACGTACGAGTCAGCCTTCGAGGAGGAGGAGGAAGAAGAAGAGGACGACTACTGGGACGAGGAGAAGGAGTGGGGGGCGGACAGTGACGGCGAGCCGTGGGCGGAGGCGGGGACTACTCAAAAGAAAGCTGGGAAGACGCAGTGAGAGCGACGGGCTGATGCGTCACATGACAGAAACCTTCTTTCATCTCCTCACATCTGTACATACCCGCTTTAAGGAAAACACATGTTGAACTGAAGAAGAAGTTTCATTTTCTCTGTAGCAGTTCAAAAGATTCTTCTAGAGTTGAAGTGCTGTCAATACAAAGAGAGGAGCCAGAAGAAATGCACTCCTGCTGACAGTTAAAGGGCTTTGCTTTGTATAAAATTGCTGATTAAAAAAAAAAGATTTGCAACAACTGAACTCTACGTGGTGCCGCAGACGTCTCCTCAGAATTACTCCTATTACTTTACAAAGATATGCAACTTATATTTTCATTGTGTTATTTTTTTCTAAGCGTGTATACACTTTTATCTTTATGCTTCTTCATGGGACCTTTTTGTTTTTGTATGTTTTTCCACTCGGTCTCGGACACTTTGGACTTTAACAAGAGGATAAGCAGGTGGACAGAGAGGGAGACAGGAAGTCATGAGCAGGGCTCAAACTCACGGCTGGAAAATGATATCATGTGTAACTTTGAAATTCTCTGGTGCTTAAGAGCCAAAATAACAAGAAAACACCAACATGTCTCCAGCTTTAGACCAAAATCTACATGTACGGCAACACCTACCGGCCAAAAATCCTTTCCAGTGTGCAGGTGTAGATTTATCCTCATCACTTACTCTGTTGTCTCACATCTGTGTACATTGAATCATAAACACCACAGAGAGGAAATGATTAACAACCGAAGCTCCAAACTCTTCCTGCAGGTTGAAATCGATCAAGATATCCAAAATTTAAACGTTTAATAAGCAGTTTACTTTGTAAAATCCTCAGGTGTGTGTGTGTGTGTGATTTAGAGGATGTGTTTCCAACAAGTCCAGCTAGTAGCCTCTATGTGATGAAATAACAAATTAAATCAGTTTATTATGAGCATATTTATATCACATTATAACTGCAGTTAAACATTTCATCGAAAGTTAAATCAAACACACACAATAAACTATGAAGTGACTGTTTAAATGGAGGTTTTTTTTTTACCATAAAATCATTATATCTCGTGAATGTGCTTGTGACACAACGGGACAAGTTGTGGAAGAAAAAACTCTAAACTTCTAATGAACCAAACGGCACTTCGGATTTTTTAATAAAACAACAACGTCAGCCAAGAGACTCAGAACAGGCTGCTGTTGTCATGGGAACCTGTTTGTTGAATTATAGGATGAGCATTTCTAAAACATGACGTTTGTGCCATATTTTGTCGCATGAAATGTACCAAGTTGTGTTTAATGTATCGCTGGAGCAACAAACCAACAGATTTAAAGCATTTTGAAAGATTTCCAGCTAACAGAGAAACACTTTGAAACATTTAACTGTTTCCTGTTATGGGATGGAAATATCATATTCTTTTACTTCTATTTGCATCTAATTCTGCTTATATCAAGTATTTCATGATGTTTTGACATCATTCTTTTCTAAATCAATCGGTTTCTTTTCCTGAATTTTTGTTGGTGCAATAAATGAACCATGGAGGAGTTTACCAAGTCCTCAGCTCAGTAACACATAAACATAAATACCAAAGACAGATTTGACTTTAGGAGGTTCCTCTTCTTTTTACAATCCACTTGTATTTTGCGATGGCTGGATATTTTTTGGAACAATGAAGCTGAATTTAATTGTTACTTTTTGAATTTTGGACTGTCTTATATTTTTATGCGAACATCTTGCGTTCAGGGATTTACACTCTTCACGTGTCTTCATGGTTCGTTTGAAGTGTAATAAAATGTCTTCGATGTCTCTGAGCTGCACAAAGAAAGAAAAACTGGGTTGACGTGTTTGATTACAGTTTCATGACGAGCTCATACCATGTTTGCTTTTTTTTTTATTGCTTATTATTTGCTCATATAATTTGTGTTGTTTCATGTATTTTGATAAAAAGCTCCTTTTCTCCCCTTCAGACGTTTGTGATGTTCTTTTACAATTTACACACATTTCTTGAAAGGATAACAGAAGAACAAGATATTTGTTTAAAATAAAGTTTTTATTAATGACACCGACGGAAATCAAAGTATTTCTAACAGTATTTGGGGTGTTTCCAGCTTGACTTTCAGCTCCAAAAGCTGAAATCGATGGTTTCACACTTGGACGCGATCACACACCCACACATTTTACACGATTACAGAAGTCCCACTTTCATGCAAAAAACAAGAAAAAAAACTCCAAAAAGGCCCCAAAACATCTCAAAGTGCATTCAAGTCAAATTAAGAGCAAATTAAATTCTCACTGCTGTTGCAACATTCCCATGTTCCTGTAACACAAAGCAGAATTCTTAAACTATTTCTAAAGTTTTTTTTTTAACTCTAAGACCTAAAATCTGTGTTAAAAAAGAAGAACTCACAAACTTTACAAAGACCTTTGAGGTAAAAGCTTCAGACTGATTCAAAGTAAAGTGCATTTTTAACAGAAAATGTGCTCATTAAATCCAAATAAATGAGCATATTAATGATACGAGTGTCCTGCGACTGATCCGTTCGTCCTGGTGTTACCACATCGGAGAGTCAGCCAGCTCGCTGCAGGGAGACACGGATCAATGTTTCACAAAACAGGCAAATAATGATTTAGAAAAAGGAATCAAAGACCTGAAACAGGAAGCATCCATCAGCTGATCTCTGTTTATTTATGTGTTAAATCTTTGGTATTTTTATTTAAAGAGTTAAAATAGGACCAAACTGTGTTTTTGTGACAGACTGCTGAAAAAAAAATCCAATTTAAAATCCAATTAATCAAAGTTTCATTTCTAAATCTTTTATGCGTTAAAAAGTGCTGATGCATCTCGGTCTGATGTAATTTAAGAACATTTTGTTGATTAAATGATTCATAAATCAAAGTGAAATGAATAAAAAAAAAAACTTCCTCTGAAAATTATTAGCAAAAAAAAAATGTAAAAGCAGCTAAAGTCCAAATAAGAACTGAGATTTTAAATATTACAGCGAAATCTTAAAAGGTGGTTTAAAACTTTTGCACAGTCTATTAAAGATCTCTCATTAGGGGAGGTTCTGTTCAGGTGTGTGATGTGAGCGGTCTAAGGTCAGATGTGTTACCTCAGAACCGGGTTGATAAGTTCAGGCAGGATCAGCTGTTTCCCCTCACCAGCTGAAGTTCTGATGTTCTGACTCTCCTCGTCCTGATTTCACAGACAAAATGTTTGTGTGAGAAACTGAACTGTTCCCAAACACAGATCGTTTATTCACACCTGAACATATTTGAATTGAGGACAGTGTATAAAACAGAGATGGTGATTAAGTTACAATGATGAGATTTTTGGATATAAGAACTCAAGACTGTCCTGACCCGTTTCTGCAGCAGCACTAACCAGGTGTTTAACAATAGAACAGCAGAGTTTGATGGATCACTTGGGAAAACAGTCAAATATTTACCCACTTGGAGTGTGTCGGAGCCAAACGCAGGTGGTGTTAATGCTTGTTTGGTTTACACCTGAATGGGACGCATACCTGAGAGTCAAATGTCCGATCGTCGCCTTCGTTCTGGCTGGGAGTCAAAACCCGAGTCTCAGATCTGTTGGACTCTTCCAGGTGGGCCGACAGGAAAACAGGTGAGGAAACTGATCTGGGGTAAGCTGATGAAGTGTCCTCGTCTTCCTCAGAGGAAGAGGGGGAAGCTGTTTCAAGTTTATTTATTTATAAAGCGCCAGTTCATGACAAAGTCATTTCAAGGCACTTCACAGAAAAATCAACCAATTAATAATGAAACATTTTGTATCTAAGGAACCAGCCGATTGGGTTGAATTGTTGTTTAAGCAGACTCGTTACTTAAAGTTGATTTTAAAACAATGAAATAGATAAATAATGATGGATTTTAATTTTCTTACAGCCAGATGAGGAAAAGATGCTGTTAGATTTAGTTTCAGGTTCAATCCCAAACTTCAGCTGATGAATGTAGTTCAACTGATCCTGAAAGGAAAAGACATGAAAACGTCAAACGATTGCTTCTAAAAAAAAAAAAGACAAGCTAACTGAAAGTAAACAGGTAAAGGAACATCAATCTTCTATAAACAATTCATTTTGTATTTGCTTTGTTTTTATCTTGATCTGATTTTAAACCCTAAAGTATTTCAGCTTGACAAAAAAAAGAAAAACAAAAGGAATCTGAGGGGGGGGGGCTTATATATTATATTTCACGTATCTAATTTTACTCTGCAGCGGTACAGAAATGTTTGAAATACTCTCAGCTGTTTTCATCACAGGCTGTAATGATATTAGACTCTAGTACCTCCAGTTAAACGTCCAACTTTGACCTGATAGTATTTGTTTATGTTTTCTTCAAAATCAAAAAGCTCTAATGGAAAGAAAATCAAATATTTCAAGACATTCCAGCTCAGAGATTCTAGTAGAATAATGAGCACTTGCTTGTGTGTGCAGTTGTTCTTCTTCTCTCTCCTTCTGGATTCTTCTCAGACTGGCCTTCAGCTCCTGCAGCTCTCGCTTGGCGTCACTCAGCATCACCTGCGGGCAACAGTAACTTTACACGCTACCACATCTAGACGTGGCTCCACCCCCCCCCCCCCCCCCCCCCCCCCCCCCCCCCCTCCCACCCCTCCCATCCCTTTTTCCTGCTGATCACATGTTGATGTGAGGAAATGTTTACTCATCGTTCATGGAAGCTTTTCTATTTGTGCCAGCGTGTGAGTTATAAAACTGTCCTGAACTCTGTCTCACTTCTCCAGTTTCCAAAAAAACAAATCCTGAGGAACTGATTCTGTGGAACTCCAGCGGGGTTATATTTGGAGCTGGAGATGTTTGTGTGTAACATAGATGATGATAATGACTTTGCTGTATTTTAGCTTGCTTACTTTCTCCTTCCCAAGCTCCGCCTCCAGGCTGTCTCTTTCCATCCTCTCCTCCCGCAGCCACTCCTCCTTCTTCTTCAGCTCACAGCTCAGGTCTTGTAGTTTCTTTTTATCAACCTGTGTAGAAACAGGATGAAGACAGGGCTGCAGTGAGGGTTGCATAGATGTGCAGGTCATCACATCCTGCTGCATCCTCACTTCGCCTGCATGTTTGTAGGCCTCCCTCTCCAGAGCCGAGTTGGCGCGCTCCTCTCTGAGAACCAGGTCCAGATCAGACAGCTGCAGGGTGAGCTGGGCCACCTGCAGCCGGGCTTGGTGCAGCTCAGCGTGGGCGTGGCTCTGCCGAGCCCCCAGATCTCTCAGCTCTGTGCGCAGACTTTCGGTTGAGTGGTCGCTGGCTTCCAGACGCTCCTGCAGCCCTCGCACCTCTGCTGCTGAGGCTTCAATCTCCTCCTGCGGACAGATGAGAAACAATAAAGATTTAGATGTTTCTGATCATCACCAGCTTACAAGGAGTTACCGTTACTGTTGTCACCTGCAGAGACTTCCTCTTCTCCTCACCATGTTTCAACTGACCAGACATTTTCTTCACCCTTTCTTTCAGTCTGCAAGAGCAAAAAAAATTTTTTTAAATCTTGTCCATTTTATGTTGAAAATGATTTAATATCGCCAGACAGACGTTCACTCTGACAACCTTTCCAGTTCTTTGTTTGCTGCTTTCTCTCTGTCAGTCAGAACCTTGATGTCTTCCTCCAAATCCTTGATCTGTTGCTGATCTTCGGCCTTTTCAGTCATGAGTTTACTCAGCTCAGAGTTCAGGTTTTCCTCGTTATATTTCACGTCCTGTCAGGGGGATGTAAAGCATCTGTATTAGATTGGCGGATTCAAAGTGATGAGCTACTCGATCAAACCTGATGACAAACCTTGTGTTTACCCTCCAACTTCTTCAGCAGCTCACAGCTGCGCCTCAGGTTGTCTCTGAGTTCAGTGATCTCCTCCTTCATTGCATCTCTTTCTCTCTCCCACTCCATTCTCGCTCTTTTGCTTCTTTCACTTTCTCTCTCTACCTCCCTCTTTGCTCCCTCCGCTGCTTGCTGAAGTTCCGCTTGCTTTTTTAAACTCTCATCCAGTCGGCTCTGGTAACAACACGAATAAAACAAAACAAAAAACAGCAGGTTAGAGATCTCCCGTCTCGCATCCTCGCTGTGATGTACGGAGCTTCTCGTCATCCCGACCTGCAGCAGCTGAGCCCTGGGGACGACCAGCAGCAGCTCCTCATCTCCATCCTCCTCATCTTGCTCTTCTTTCAGAGTCTCCAGCTCCTCCAGCGGTTTGGGAGCGCAGAAAGTGAAGGGACGGCTACGAGCACAGACCTCCCCCATCTTGTCCACGTAAACAAACTGGTACTCCACAGCACTGGGCCGAGGCAGGTAGGACGCTGTGTTCGGAACAACCAAAACAAGAAAGAACTCACTGTAGTATAAATCAGCTTTTATAAAACAGTTCTGGCAAAGATCTAGCAAAACCTGCTTAAACCATGATACTACCACCACCGTGTTTCACTGATAAATGAGACTTTTATTCAACCACCTGAAGAGCAGAACAGCTGTTTAAAATTTTCATTAAAATTCTCACCCTGGAAAATGACACAGTGGTCCACGCTGGCCCCCTCGGTGTAGCCTTCAGGAACAAGAACCCATGTGTACGTGTGATACTGTTTGAGTGAAGACCAACCAATCTGTGATAGAAACAACATGCATCTCCATTACTGCCCCCATAACACACATTTGAATGAGTTTTCACTGTACAGGGTGGTTCTTTTATGAGTTAATATACCTCAAAAATCCCAATCCAGTCACTGCTGCTCCACTGATGCTCTGACATCAGGCTGTAGTGACACTCCACCCTGGTTTGGGGGAAGTACAGTTGCCCCACATTTCGAAACACCACCGTGGACTGTTTATCCATCGTAACAGGAAGCTTTGCTGTTGAAGAAAACAAACATGGATCCAGTTTGATGAGCACACGTTTCGTTCTGGATGAGAACAGCTGATGAAAGGTGATAGCAGAGCAGAACGCAGCTGCTCGGTCATAACACCGGTCTCACTGTGGCTCAGCACTGTGATTAAAAACAAGACAACCCACTGATCCCTGAAACACCGATGGAAAAGAAGCTTCAACTGTGGAGTTTTATATGTCAGAGATAATGACAATGTGAAATCCATGAAGTACACAGTTACTTATCATAAAAGATAATTAAGAAGAAACAACAAACAATTGTTCTGAAGTAAGATCTTTGCAACTATTTAAAAAAAACATACATTTTGTTTTTAAACACCTTTAAACCCTCTTTAAATCTGCTTTGATAACGTAACACAAATTGAAACAGTAAGTCTGCTTCTCCTGTTGTTTAAATCTTACCTTATTCTGGTGAGAAATGAACCTTTTCTTTTCAGCTGCCTGATGAAAGTTCAACCTGCAGATGAGCCTGCAGAAAATGATGATCAGTCCTGTCAGGTGCAAGAGTTTCACAACATCTCCTGCACCATGTGGACTCCTGGAATCCCAGCTGATGCTCGGTGACTTCTGGGAAGTGTAGTTCATGTCTGCACGGCTCGTCAGGTGGAGAAGCAGGTCTTCAGACTTCAGCTCCCAAAATACAAACCGGATGGAGGAGGTCTAGTTACAGTGTGTTGCAACACAGCAGTGGAAGGATACGTGGGGGGCTGGAACACTGTCAACGTATTACAGGACAGTTCTTTACTGATGAAGCAGAATTTTTATTCTTTCTGTTGAATTAATCAATCACTTCTAACTTTCACAGTTTAGGATTTAAAAAAGGTTTTTGTGTCTCAGAATTAATTTTGATTGTGCGAGAGATTTATTCCTAGTCTGACCAGAAGGTGGCAGCAGATCCCACAATGCTGCATCAACTGCAAAACTACTGCACGAGTCTGGAACAGCAGATTATTACTTCCACTCAGAACTGATTTTCTAAGTTTTTACGTTGATTTTTTTTGTTGTTGTTGGGATTTTAGATCTGTCACTGTGCAGAGGAAGTCGTTTTATTTTGGTGCCAATATAGACGCTTGTCATCACATTAAGCAAAAGAGTGGTTTTCAGATTGGATTATGGGAAAGTACAATATCTATCTTTTGTTATTTCTTTACAAGCAAATGAAATAAACGTTAGTATTGTTTCAACAGACATGCCAAATGTCTGCATCGAGCTACAGAAGCTTGAGCACACTGCAGCATGAAGTTTCTGCTTCTCATTAAGGAAAAGGTGGATTTAGTTTTCATTTAGAAGCAAAATCAAATCAATAAAAAACATTCTGACATTTCTGGATAATTTGGTAATAAAATCAACAGTTTAAGCTACTATTTATTTTAAAAAAATAATTAAAAATTTACACAGAGATGAGTTCAAATGAAACTGCACACAAATCTTCAATAAAAAGTTATTTTAATTCCAGTGTTCACGTTTCAAAAGCAGAAGATTTACAGAGCCGGTTTGAAACAATTAGTGTGTGTAACATACAAAACACATTCTGTTTAATCCTCTTTGTAACTTTATTGTGTTACAAGTTGGACGTCGGAATAAACCAAAGAGGTAGAAAACATCAAAGCACCAGAGAGATTTTAAAGTAAATTACAGGGAAATAAAAACATTGGATCCAATTTTTTTTACACGTTCGGTGTTGTGTTTAAGGGTCAGTTTAACTGAGTGGAAAGCCTGGATGGACATAACGAGATGACAATTTGTATATAAATATGTTTTCAGTTTCCAGCCTTTGGAGTTTTGGATATAAACCCACACACACGTCCCAGCTGCAGGAAAATGAGCAGATTTCCACAGAAGAACACAGATGTATAACTGTGATTTGTGTGTGTATGTGATGTGTGTATGGAGTGACAGGTGTGTGTTAGACACACGGGTGTGTCAGTGAGGTTATGTGTGGACAAACACCAGTTGGAATCGTTTGTCTCTGAAGCTCCTCCCATCCTGATCGGAGTGATTCTGGTCCTGATCAGTGTCAGACGAGCTCCATCAGCTGTTACTCAGCAGTGACAGAACACCGAGCTCCGCCAGCTTGGCTCTAGCGACTTCTTCCCAGCCCTTATTGGCCAGTGGGTTCCTGGGCGACGGATGCATGATGCCCTCCACTCGCACGTGGATGGAGGCAGCAGACAGCGCTCGTCTCGCCCGCTCCTCTGCCACCTTTCCCACACCAATCACCATGGAAACGTTCAGTGCCTGCACAACTTTGCACAGGGCGGAGTCACACAGAGACAACAGGGCTTCCCGTTCAGCTGCAACCAGCTCAGGGGGCGTCAGATTCTTCCCACTGGCGTTCATAAAGATCAGCGGGCACAAGTTGTGCACGAAACAGTGTTGGAAGAACCGTGTCGGTTCACCACACAGTTTCCTGAAGAAACCCCAGAAACGTGCACCGCTCACTTCACTCCGAGTGCAGCTGAGGCCCTCGATCCGCCGCTTTGGGTGCTCGTCATCAGGTCGACCCACCTCCCCCGAGATCCTGAGCCAGTCCACGACTGACCTCACCTCACCGAACGGGACCTGTGAAGACCAGCAGGACAATCAGGGTTAAACTGTTCAAACATTTCACTGAATCAGCTGCTTGGATGTTTGTTTGTTTACAGATTGCAGCCTTGAGTTGATGTTTTCAACATATTTTATAAAATGCTGCATGTTTAGTGAAGATTTGGAGTTTCAGGACATTCTGTGTTTCTTTATCATCTCAATGTTGATGCCCTTTCTAAAACAAATGTATTCAGTTGCTGCATGTTTATTTTTTAATATTACCACAAGTACAAACATGTTAAAAAGTTAGTTTTGCAGCATTTTGATTGTAGTTATTTTGTTATTAGCGCTTTAGAAAATGTGAGAAAGGTTTTGAAAGTTGCTTCCGGATTCAAACAGCTATTAAAATGCAGTGACGATGTAAACAACATTCCTCTTGAATAAACAAATAAACATTAGGGTTTCTATTGTTCTGCTCACCCCGGTCTGCGCCATGCCGAAAGGTCCGGGATTCATCCCCAAAAACAGGACCGACTGTCCGGGCCGGCAGTACGTCTCCACGTACCGCCGGTGGGGGTCCCAGGCGTATTCCACCGGATTGTAGACGTACCGGACCGGTTCGGTGAAGGTGAGCTGGCGGAGATGGGCGTTCAGCTCCAGCTCGGCCTGCAGGAACAGGGAGGACGAGGTGCCTGCCTGTGGATCCCCGCTCGCGAGCGTTTCAGTCCCTGTTTCATTTAACATTTTTAATGGAAACAGTATTAAATAAATTCCTGTTTGTCCAACAAAACGGTGGCATTAATTAATGTTTCAACTGGCAGTTCTAAAAAATTCAGGGTTTTAAAAAACAAAACACCAGGTTCAGGGACTTTCTTCCTCTGCGTGGCTTCTTGTCAGTCACACGTGTCTGCTGCCCCCTGCCGCGTGACCTGTGGAACTACAACATCATGATCTGACTAAAAACCCATTAGAATTATTACCTCATAATCACTTAGTGAAATACTTATACTTTCAAATGTCTATCAAAGAAATTCTGAAACAAATACATTTGTTAATGTACAACGTGTTGAACAAAGCTTATTGTATGTTAGTAAGACACATACGAGTACATAAAACTATTTTTTTAATGGTGGGGGACTTTAAAGAAAGATATAGAAGGCCTTCGGTGGAGAAAACTCAAGAGATTCCAAAATAAAATATGGATTTTTTTTCTGTTTCAAGCCTAACATGCAGAAAACAAATGTACACACAAATTCAATAAGGGAAACATTCCTGCACTCGTTATCTCCTCCTGCAGGACCTCAAGGTTTCTTCAGACCAAAGAGGACATGTGTATCCCTGCTTTTGAGTTCTGGGTCTACCCTGGTGTCTGAACACATCCTGACAACGTTCTTGGATGGAAACAATCAGCTGAGTAATGAGCAGAAACTAAATGTTTTGTCTATTATTAATACTAACTGACCCTAAATCCATATCAGGACATGTGTAATCCATTACAAAATATAAAAACTTTATACATTCATGTCTTTTGTGCTTAAAACTTATTTTCTAAAGTAACATATTTTTAGTACTTTTCTATGAAACTTAAAAAAAAAAAACAACATACGAGTCCTTTACAAATTCTTTATTTTAGTATAATACTAAGAAGCCTCTCTTCTGATTTTCATACAGCTTAAACTAATTGGATCACAAGGGTACATATTAGTAAGCCCATTTACAATAATCAGTGTAGCATTTTTTAGGAAGTTATTCTTATGCACTTGTTTTCCTACACAAAATAATCAATATCAAGATCCTATCTTAACTGAGGACCATAAATCTGCATGCAAGACTAATAAAGAAAACAACTAATCTGTGATAGCTACTGTTATGCTGCGGTTCATCTAATACCATTATCAATATAATTTACTACAAATACCAGGGACTTTGTATAAGAAAAGCAAACATTTCCTGTGGTACTGCATCCCATAATATCAAAACTTACAGAACATACTGGGCTCCCAACTGTACTGATCCAAACTGTTCTGTTCACGTTCTGGGTCAAGTTAAGCAGAAAAAAGGCTTTGTCTAAAACCTAAAATCTAGTACAGATTAAAGGAAAAAAAATGACCAAATCTCCTCTTTTTTTGTCTTTTTGCTTTCACTCCAGTGTACAATTTCTTTAGAATAATCATCATAAAATAAAAAAGGTCCTTGAAACAATCATTACAATGTGATGAGAAAGACAAATTCTTCCTTTGTCTAGAAACAAAATAAAACCTTATTTAAAAAACAAACATGATCAGAGTAAAGATTTCTATTGCGTTTAACAATGAGAATAGTTAAAATAATAAATGACAAACAGGTATTCACAAGTAACAAGAATCATTCGATACTTTTTGCCTTTTTCCCTGTATATGCACATACCAGCGGCGTCCCATCCACAGTGGGGGGGGGGGGGGGGGAGTGTTTCCAGAGCTCATTATTGCGCTTCTTAAGCTTCATCCTTTAAAACTGAATCCTTCGTTTTAATCAATCAGTGAAGCCTTCTGATCCAATTCAATCATGACAAAGACAAACATCTGCTCATGAAACCCAGTGGTTTAGCTAAACACCCCCGTTTGATAAAACTATACATTACTCTCCCATTCAACCAGCGGTGATGCCTGCACGGTGGTGTAGTTGGTAGCAGTGTCACAGCAAACTGGTTCTAGGTTTGAAACCATGCCAGGACCTTTATGCATGTTCTCCTTGTCTATGTGTAGGACTCCAGCTTCCTCCCACAGTCCAAAAACACACCTGTCTAAATGGGCCCTGGGTATGTAAGAACTGTGGCCCATGACGGACTGGCAACATGTCCAGGGTGTAACCTCTCACCAGTGAGTGCAGGAGATGGACCCCCACCACCCTGATGGCAACAGGCATGTACAGAAAATGACAACAGTGACATGGCTCCGATCTTTCTGTCTCGAGGGATTTCCATGATAACTCGTGCTTCCTCAGCTAAATTAAGGCTAAACCCAAATGAAATGAAAAACATCCACTTTCACACACCAAGCACATAACATCTGGATTAAAAGGCAACTGTTAGTGTGCAGCAGAGTCAATTCTGATTCTGCTATGTCCGAAGCACCACAGCTGAAACCCCACCAGCACTACCAACTTCTCATGAGGACTGACCCACAACCTTCCAGTGGAACGCCGTTAGGATGGTTCACCACAACCACGTGAGCAGTAACCATCAGCTCAGATATCCATTTGTATCATAAGTCCACCTCCGAAGCCGTCAACATTCAATAACATGACAGCTTTAACATTAAAGGGAAAAAAAAACCGATGATGAAAGGCTTGTAAATAAATGAAGTTCACAATATAAAACAGCTGGGGGGGGGGTCAACTAAAGCAAGAATAAAATTAACATACTAAGGCCACAAGATTCCATATACTGTTGCTAATCTCACGATGTGACAATCTGTACAAACGACATAGTGAGACTTCAAGTGGCTGATCTGCGTCGTTTTCCACCAGGAAACACTGGGAGCCATTTTTTCTGCAACAGCACTGAGATCTCTGGATATATACACAACAAGATGGACAGGAGCACATACTCAGTTATAGAACAGAACTGACCCAAACCTTCAGTCTGCAGGAAGGCCACTCACTGTCCAGGAAGTTCTGGTTTACACATATTGTTTTTTATAACAGTTAATCAGCCTCCTCAGGTCTGAACTGCAGCAGTGGCCACAAACTGAACCATTAAGTATATTTCTGACTCATTTTGTGCATTAAAAACCCACTCAAGCTCCATAGTTTTTTTCATTATTTACATAGAGAAATCAATAAAACTGGACCTCCTCCACATCATGAGCAGCGGTATTAAAATGACACCTCAGAGGGTATTCTGCCCGGTAACTGGAGGGAAGGTTCAGTTTTAAATAATTTAACCTGAGTGGCAGTTCTTTTGAGTCTAAATGGGCCATTTAAAAAAAAAAGCTGTTCAAATGCTTTTCTTCATCCAATGTTTCACAAATACATCAGGACAAACAATAGCCAGTTCTTTTCCAGAGTACCACTAAATGACGATATATTTTACCAGTAAAAACTGTTTTGAAAAAGGGAGAAACAAACCAAACCAAAGATTGAGTACAAAACAGGACCACTGTTCATCACAGAAAAGTCTTTTCTTAAAAAAAGTTAAACGACAGAGAAGGAAAGAGGAACACAGTAAAAAGTTAACCAAAACACTAATGTCTGTCCAACTGTCATTATGAATCCCGAAACTGGAGCTGTGAGATCAGTCTGTGCTAGAATGTGGCGCCACTCTGCACAGAGGAGGTGGGAGGAGGAAACCCCACGTGGCGTGTCCCGTCTCCGGTGGAACTGTGGATGCAGGGAAGGCGGAATGTCAGACAGCCAGCCGCCCCGGAGGTGGGTGCAGGGGGCTCCAGGTCGGGGGTGCAGGTGGGGGTTCTTGGGGATACGGGCGTGGTTCGCAGCACGGCTGGTTCTCCACTTTGGCTACGTTGTGACCCTGGCACAACCGTCGATGTCGCAGCAGCCGGTCAGTGCGCGAGAAGTGCTTCAAGAAAAGAACAAATAAATCAAGAAGTGAACCCCAAAACTAAAACAGCTTTGAACATTAATCTCAGTATTGTGGACCAATCAGAACGCTGGAGCTGAGCTGCACATACCTGCTGGCATCCTTCGCACTGATAAGGCTTCTCTCCACTGTGGACACGCTTGTGTCTCTCCAGGTGGTAGCGCTGAATAAACTTCATATCACACATGTCACATGCAAATGGCTTCTCTCCTGAAAGAGCACACAAATACAGTCAATGCATCAATTTTAGAGTCTTGTATCAACAAACAGAGAAATCTTCACTTTCTAATCTTTGTCATTAAAACATTTCCAACACAATCAGCTGGAAAAGTCACTGCCCTATCAAAGTTCAAGCATCAATGTACATTAAAAGGCCTCGTCATCAACTCATTATGTGTAGATCAGAGTGGAATTTCTTAATTTCATGGCCCAGATCTACGAAACCTAGAGGCCCCACAAAACTGGGGTGAGTTTCTAGTTTTTAGACTGGTTCAACATCCCATCAACTGACTTGACAATGAACAAACTCGAGTTTGTTGTAATCCTCCAAGCACAGCCCATCTTTCCTCAGTAACAGGGGTACGGTGGAAAAACGCATACCCGTATGAGTGAAGCTGTGTCTCTCCAGGTGGTTACGCTGAATAAACCTCATGTCACACATGGAACAAGCATACGGCTTCACCCCTACACACACAGAGCAACATATTAGCCCTAACACCCATAAGTGCAAGAAATACAGGTTTAAAGCTCAGGCTAGCACTAGAGCTAACATACCTGCTAAAGCTACCTCACATGTAAAAGTGCATTTCTCTTGTTTAGAAATAATGTTGCTATAATTAAACATGCAACTGAGACCATGAGTGAAACTGTGAGGAGTTAATCTCATCAGAAAACTACAGTACTGTGCAACAGTCTCATGTCACCCCACAGCTCATGACTTTCTGCAAGGAAATGGGAGCTGCGTTTTATTGAAACGTTCCAGGTTAAACTTACTTTGTTCTGTTTCTCTCTGACTCAGATTCATTTCATGTTTCAGAATGTTATGATTTAAAAAAAAAAAAAAAGTTTTTACAAATGGTATTGGCCAGCAGGTCAAAATCTGAAGGTGCTTCTACATTTACTTTTTCATGGATTTTAGTCAAATCACTAAGGTCACTGTCCTAAAATACAACTCCAACAAACCATGACACTCCCTCCACCGTGTTTCACTGATAGCAAACATCTGAATTTTTATCGAAGTCTGATTCATCCATGGGATTTTTTTTACTTATAATCTTCAGTCTTGTTACTGTATCTTGCGCCAGCTATGACTTATTTTTTTTCTTTATGAATGGCTTCTTAACAGCCACTTTTTCATATTTATTCATTCATAGTTTCCCATTTTGTCAACTGAACTTCTCAGCTCGCATATGGGGTCTAAACTGGATTTTGCCTGCTTATTAGGAGAAGATATTAGAAAAATATACATTAAAATCATGAGAAAGTCAGTCAGAAAGACTGAAGTAACCCAACTGAAATTCTCCCTAAAATGCTAAACCATCTACACTCACAGGTCTGTACAAAGAAAAA